>BTHU01000010.1:22311462-22791462 GCA_036184795.1 Tokudaia tokunoshimensis | reverse complement strand
GCCACAACAGCATGCTTGTTGAGGTCAAAGGACATCTTGCAGGAGTTAGTTTCCTCTTCCCACCAGGTCCACTCCTGGGATTGAACTCAGGTTGTCAAGCTTGGCCGCAAGCACCTTTACCCATTAAACCATCTTGCCCACCCTAGAATCCTATGTGTTTTGTTTTAGTAATTATCTCATTCATTCCTTCATTCAACACATATTTGACATACACTTATGTGTTAGGCATGGTGATGGACTGTACTGATCCAAAGACAAGCACACATGATCCTTGACCTTGCTAAACTTACATGGAGTGTGCAGTCTATTTTGGACTGTTACAATAAAATACCACAGGCTGGGTGACTTACACAACAGAAATATAATTCCTTGTGGTTCTGAGGCTGGAAGTCCCAGAGCAAAGGCTAGTAGGGTCAGTTTCTGGTTACTCACATACCAATTCTAGTGAATCATGACCCTACTCTATAATGCCATTTAATTTAAATAACTTCCTTAGATGTTCTATGTAGCAGTAGTTAGCTAAACTGCTTTGTGCTTCCAGTTGTACCCATGCACCTGCCCAAGAGCTGTCTGGATTCGAGAATGAAACACACACACACACACACACACACAGACACACACACACACACAGACACACACACGCACACAGACACACACACGCACACAGACACACACACACACAGACACACACACAGACACACACACACACAGACACACACACAGACACACACACAGACACACACACAGACACACACACACACAGACACACACACGCACACAGACACACACACACACACACACACACACACACACACACACACACACACGCATGCCAGTTAATTTTAAATGTGCCTTGACTAGCTCAAAGGTTGGGCAGTTCTAATCCTCCCTGTGGCTAGCACACATTTCCCTCTTTTACTCCTAGCTTAATGCCCTCTAATTCTATATTTTATTTTTTGTTGCCCTGGCTCCTTCTGTGGGCGCCCCCCCACCCCGGCTTTGCTGCCTAAGATGCTTCTGGTCAGTCCCTCTGGGGGCCTCATTCTTTCTCACCTACATTTCAGATGATTTCCCTTCTGCATCTCTAAATCTGACCTGTTTCCCTCTGAACCATGATGATGCTCTTCCCTTCCTTTCTCCCAGTTCCTAGTCTGAGCTAATCTAAAGGTCCTGTTTCAGTCTACCTGCCCAACCCTTGGCCATTGGCTCTTTATTGATTGATCAAAAACCAACTGGGGACAAGGACCTTCAGTGTTTGGACATGCAGATTCCCGATTTTGGGGGCTGGATTAATTCAAAGCATTAGAACTAATCCCCAACAGTTTTATTTTCAAATCCAGCCATTGTAAGGTCAGAACTTCAGCGTATGATCTTTGTGGGTGATGGTGGTGAGGGGTATCCAGTCCACCTCAGTGAGAAGATTGACAAAGATGGACCTTGTCTTATCAATGGAGGGTTCTGGTACAGTCCTGTAATTTTAGCACTAAGAAGCTGAGGCAGGGCTGGAGAGATGGCTCTGCAGTTAAGAGCATTGGCTACTTTTCCAGAGGACTTGGGTTCAGTTCCCAGCACCCAGCTCACAACTATCTGTAACTCCTGTTCCAAAGGATCTGACACCCTCATAAATACAGTCAAAACACCAGTGTACATAAAACAAAAATAAATTATTAAAAGAAGGCTTGAGAGATGGCTCAGACTTTCAAAGCCCTGACTGCTTCTGAAGAGGTCCTGAGTTCAATTCCCAGCAACTACATGTTGGCTCACAACCATCTCTAATGGGATCTAGTGTCTTTTCTGGCCTGCAGGCATACATGGAGGCAGAACGCTGTATACCTAAAGGAGGAGGAGGAGGAGGAGGAGCAGGAGCAGAGCTGCTGAGGCCACAACTGGACCTGCCAACTTTACAGAGTGAGACTCTGTGACCAAAAGATGAAGGAACACAAAGCAAGACAAATGACAAGACACAATTACTCACAAACGATATGAAAAGAGGAACGTCATCCACAAACAGGCTCACCCTGATTTCGGGAACGGCTCAGAAGGACACTGATAATGTTTTATTTATGATGAACTAAAGTCTTCACTGCATTATTTTTTTATGGTTTTATATATTACATATTTCATGGTATTTAGGAAATAATGAAAGACAATATTGCATCACAACATTGCAGTAGTCAGCTAGGGGACAATCTTGGCATAGCTTAGGCACAGTAGGAGTCCAATCAAGACTCCTATGGGAGGGAGGGCACCTAAAGAATTGAGGGGGTGGTCCAAGTGAGGGAGGAAGGCAGTGGTGAGAAGAAACACTATGGTCAGGAGTTTCACTCAGTCAACTTCAAAAGGGCTGCTGGAGTTGGCATTTCGGGGGCAGAGAGCACCACATAGTTTAACTTGGCCTCATTTTAGAGCGGCCTCTGGGCCAGATTTCTGGCTGTGATAACTGCCCATTGGCTAGGTTGTGGTTGGCACATGAGATAGCTTCAGTTTGTGTCTTTGACATGAAGTTCTCTGGGCTCCTGGAGTGAGTGATGACATGCTAGACTTTATTTAGGCACCAGTCTATGTCAGTCTGTCCATCCATCATCTAGCAACCATTTACTAAACATCTACTCTGGGGAATTTTGGGGGTAGGTACTGAGTCTAGCGTCCATCAGCCATGGTCCAGAGCTTCCTGTCAGTGACAAGTAACATTTCCAGGTTTCTATTTGGCTTCCGTATTCCAAGCACATTCTCCACTGCTACAAGTTCAATGCCAGCTAGGGGCTGCAGAAAGAGTCAAATTTACTGAGTGAGTGATTGGGACTCCATGACCTTCTCTCATGAAACCCTCAGGCTGCTGTGTTTGGTAACTTTCTGTTCTGTGGATGCAGAAACTGAGACTTAAAAGCAATGTGACCTTTAGCTCCAAGCTCAGGGGCTTTTCTCCTTATGTCAAGTTAGCTCCTGCTGATACAGATCTTGGCTTGAAAGGACTAAGTCCACGATTCTCTCTCTGGAAAATGTTTGGTCACACGAGACTTACTGTCTTCTCTCCTGTCCTCTAAGAATGTATGTCATTGTTCTTTAGGGGAAGTTTTGCCCAGGAGCAAAGGTGTCAGATTGTGAGCAGGAACCAGGACTTGGAAGTCATCTTTATGGGCCATGTCACCCAACCACCTCACCAATGACTTGATTATTCACAGGATGAAAGAAAACTTAATTTAGTAGAAAGGAACACAGAAGAAAGTCTTGAGACCCCTGGAGAAGGTCCTTGACCTAAAGAGTCCCAGGAAAGGAGTAAGAGTAGAGGCTCTGGATGGAACCAGGTCTGCAGAAACTTCCTATTGTCTTTCTTCCATATGGCATCCAAATGTCACTTGTCCATTGATACTGCCAGATGTCTTCTAATCCCTCCCAGTTTGCAATTGAATGAGTAAAGTCTAAGATGTACCCTTAACTCTGGCCCCACCACCATCTTCAAGCTCTTTTTGATTTCACTCCAGAATAATCAGCATGCTGGCTAGTTTTATGTCAATTTAACACACGCTAGAGTCATTTGAGAAGAGGGAACCACAGTTTAGAAAATGCCTCCATCAGATTGGCCTGTGGGCGAGCCTCTGAGGCCAGTTCACTGGGGGTGGTGCTGCCCCTGGACTGCTGGTTTTGGGTGAAGGCTTAGTGACCTAAAAGCCTCAGGTGAGCTGAGAAACTCCGAATGGGACCAGGGACACACTGCTAAGCTCTGCAGGCAGTTAGGAGCCGGGATTCTCCTGACAAGAAAGTCACTAATGGATAAGAACCTCTGTTGGTATTTACAGCTCTGAGACTTCAGGAAACAGATCTGCAGATGGAATTTTCCAACCTCAAAAGTTTCCTTTTCTGTCCTATGAAACTCTCAACCCCCCCTGGGCCTTGGTTAACAGTCTTTTCCTCAGAGAGACTATTGCCCTTCATAGTCCTAACAAAGGACTACATACTTTCACCTGCATCTGTGCAGATCCTTCTCTCTTCTTTTCATGCGACCTTTATTAATCTCCATCTAACACTGGATGATATAAGGAAGCAGATTCAGCAAGCCAGGAAGCAGCACTCCTTCATGGCCACAACATCAGCTCCTGCCTCCAGGTTCCTGCCCTGCCTTGAGTGCCTGCCCTCCTTTGATAATGGACCATGATATAGAAGTGTGAGCCAATAAAACATTTCTTGAATGGATAGTTTTTGTTCTTGGTGTTTTGTCATAGCAATACTAACCTTAACTGAGACAGTCTGTTTAGCTTCAGGACTAGGCAACCTTACAGGCATGTCTGGCATCCATTTAGGGACACCGAAATTTGAGAGTCATCTCAAACCTTACCTAGAATTTTGTGATCCAAAGAGCTAAGAAGCTTGCTAAATTTCCATATAAGTACACTCTTATGTGCCTGGCTAGCATTAGGAACCATATTTGGATGATGGTCGTTTTTTTTAGCGTTCAAAGCCTCAGTGAGATCTTTGGTCTCCAAATGGAAAAGTTACCAAGTGATGTGAGTTGCCAGGTTGCAAGGAGGAAGTGTCTGCTGGTCTTGTTTTTTCTGCTGTTGTGATAAAACACCTTGACAAGAAAAATTTAGGGGACAAAGGGTTAATATGGCTCACAGTTGCAGCTTACAGTCCATCCTGATTGGGAGTCATGGCAGCATGAGCTTGGGGTGGCTGGTAACATTGCATTTATAGTCAAGAAACAAGGGGAGATGAACCTGCGATCGGCAAGCTTTCTCCTTTTTGTGCAGTCTAAGACCCTAGTCCAGACCCTTGGCCATTGACTTGTGGGGTCAATTAGTCTTCTCATATCAGGACACTCACTCATAGCAGTGCCCAGGTGAGTCAAGATGACAATATTGCACAAAGACTATACTCTCTAGGAGGAAGCAAAAGGAAGAAGGGCAGGGCACAGGCTGGCGGGAAGCCTAGGGTCGCCTTGACACCTGTTGCCATGGCTGGGTAGTGGTTTCCTGTAGTTGTCTACACGTGAACAGAGAAAACACAATGGCTTTGCCTTGGCAGGAAGAGGCTTCCTGTTTTGCTGTGAGGACTCATTGTTGGACATTGAGAGGAGGAGGCGTGTGTGTCTGTTTTTCAAGTTGCTAAGGTCCTTGAGGAGAGAGATGGGGGACAAGTGAGGAGGGGGTCTGAAGATGGTAAATAGGAAAATGGGTGGGGTCTGTTCTTTCAGAGTTACTCATCTAAACCTCCTGCTGTTTAGGAGAGAGTAAATCTGGCTCTACTGCCCTGTTGTCATGACAACAAGTTACAGTCCTGGGACTCATTCAAGGTTTGTCTCAATGCTTTCTTGACCTTTAAGGCGACCTTTATTTTATAGAGGTGGCGAGCCTCTTAGCTTGGACATTAGAACTGGAACTCTGGTGAGGACAATAGAGGGAATGCTGGGATTGATTTCATAGCAAAGCGATGTGTTAGAAAGTCAAAGTCTGTACTCCCCATTTCCAGTTAGCCCATCTGCACAGCTGGCGACTGACGTAGACACCCGAGTGTCTCGGCGCTTGTTGAAACTTGGCCCTGTCTGCTGGAGTGAAGACGCTCAGGGTCTCAGCTCAGATGAGTCAGCCAGCTCTCTGTTAGTCCTTTTCTCTCGAAGTAGGGGTCGGAGTAGGGAATAGTGGCTGTCTGTCCTGTCTGGTCTTACCCTTCGGGGACCCCTTCTTCTGAAGACCTCAGAAGACCCATGATGCACATTTAGGGAATCTCCTGACCTCCTTCCTCTCCTTCCCCTGTGGTAGCTGAAGGACTCACTGTCTGCTTCCTCCTCCCCCTGCAACCTTTCATGGCATCCAAAGCCCCTCTCAGCTCGACCCATAGAGCACTCTGGAGCTGTTGCTTGGGACTGACCAACTGCATCTGCCATGTGCTTTAATTCTTCCAGGTCAAGGCCCCCCTGCACACTTTCATCTTTCTGGAATTTTCCCACACATTTTTTTCTCTCTGGTTCTTTCCCCTTCTGTCATCTTTTAACCTGTTATTCAAGATTCAACTTAAAGGGGGCTGGAGAGACAGCTCGTAGTTGCGAGCACTTCTGTTCCTGCAGAGGACCTAGGTTCGGTTCCCAGCACCCACATGGCAGCTGACAAGTGTCTGTAATTCCAGTTCCAGGGTGTCTGATACACTCTTCTGTTCTCCATGGGTACCAGGTATGCTCATGACACACATGCATGGAGACCAAACACTCATACACTTAAAAATAATCCAGCTCAGAGAGCTCCCAATTCCCTGAAGAATTTTGGAAGCCCCCAAGCCTACCGAATGCTCTTTGGCTGTCCATATCACTGTCTGAGGTTTGGGTACCAGGCTTGTCTTAGTATTTCTCCGCCTCCATAATGTATCTGTTTCTTCGTATATTCTTGGTGCTCAACCAAAAGGCACCTAGAGTTAAGCCAAAGCATATGTCAACAGATTTGACCTCAAACAGATGCTACTTAGAACTCATGAGGAAGAAGGCAGAGGAGGGAAACTCAGTGAAGACTATTTCCATGCATAGTCCTTGGCCCCGGCTTCCAAAGGTCAACATCCATTTTGGCTAATGTGCAAAGCTCACAGAGCCTCTGTTTTGCAATACTTGTCCAAGTTTGGATGAAGGACTCACAGCCTGGCCTTCAGGGAGCTTCCAGAGGGAGAGGCAGGGCACCCATTTCCAGGATCTGAGAGACTGAGCAAGCATGGGATAGTACTTACGCCGTCACATCGTTTAATCTCAGAACATCTCTGTGAAGTCAGTGTCGTGATGCCCATTCTGGAGATGAGGAAATACAGAAGTAGAGAAGTTAAGGACTTTCCCAAAGGAGGCTCACAGTCAGTAGCAGCGGGCTGAGAATGGAACTCCCCCATCCAGGTCTTTCCCCGACATCATCATTAAACAAGGAACTCAATTTTGCCACTGACCGCCCCAAAGGTAAAAACAAAGGTCTGTTGCCCCAATGCCCACAAAAATGGAAGCTCTGTACGGCCCTAGTGTCCAAACCTTAGTTCCCATTTCTTAGCAAAATCTGCATACGAGCTTCTGCTTGGTGGAGGGTAGGTCACATAGACTGGGAGGTTAGGCATTCTTGACTTCTTGGTGAAGAGGAATAATAACAAGGGAATTCCCTACAGAAAGTGAGGCTACTGGTGTAATGCTGAAGAGCCAGGAACACAGTAGATGGCTGCCACTCTGTCTCGCCCTAAATGTCACAGCAAAGGAACTTAATTTATAAGCCTTGATATACTCCCTTTTGAAATTCCCACAGCTTTCTTAAAATGTGGTTTGGAGGAAAAAAAAAGAAAGTTATTACATAATTTTAAAGTATACTTTACAAATAGCAAACTTCACTCATTTAAGTATATAGTTCTAGGGCTTCTATCTCATTCCACCTCCATCCCCTGAATGCTTCTAAGTGTCTAAACACTACTAGGCACAAGATACTGTTCTGCATTTTCCTTACCTTGCCCTCCCCAGGTCCCCTTGAATTCCTTGTTTGTACCTTCCTCTGCTCTCAGCCTTGGGGGACTAGCCATCTGTCTTTCTATCTATAGCTTCTGGAGCAAAGACTTTTAAAGTCAAGAAGAAGAGCAACGGAGGAGATTCTATGTGTAAATACTAGTGCACATGTGTTGAAACCTCTCCCTGCTTGCCCCCCACCCCCCATCTTGGAGTTGGGAAAAACAGATTATTGCAATAGATCGAATTGATCCAAAGAGTAATTTCTTGTAAGCCTGGTGACCCAGGCCTGTGCTTTGGAAATCTCAAGTACAAGGGTTGTCAAAACTACCGACTGAGTTTAAAGGTAGCTTGGTCAATTTAGTAAGACCCTGTCTCAAAGAAAAACTGAAGAAAGCAGGGATTCTGGTTTGTCTAGCTTAAAGAACAGCTTGAGTTCTACCCTGAGTACTGGGACAAACTAGGGTATAGCTTCCTCTCAAATATTAGGTTTGTATCTGCTGTGACTCCATGTCTTGGTGTGAATTGTCATTTAAAGGGGTAGGCAGAGAGAACATGCAGTGGACATTACATCCAGTTTGTGTTCCGTAGAGGAACCCATACCTTTGAGACCATCTCTAATTTTCTCCAGACTGCCCTTCCTACTGACTGGTAGAAAATGGGCCCATGGTTTGTGTCTTCCTGCTGTGCTCCATCCTGAGCCCCTTCAGGCCTACACAGGAGATAGCGTAGCTGTGGTGTAGACTCTAGACGAAGCTGTGGCCTGTGACTGCTGCTCATGAAAGACATTTACAAAGCTGAGATACATAGGCTGCTGGGTAAAAGGAGGGAAGTGTGTGTGTGTGTGTGTGTGTGTGTCTATCTATCTATCTATCTATCTATCTATCTATCTATCTATCTATTTATCTATCTATCTGTAAAGAGTGTTAATATTCTAAATTTAGGGGCTAGAGAGATCAGGCTCCGTGGTTAAGTGTACTTATCGCTCTTGCAACCTGGCTTCAGTTCCCAGCACCCTCACTCACGGCAGCGCTCCAGAACTCTATTGCAGAGGATCTGATACCCTCTTCTGATCCCGGAAGGCTATAGCCACATATGTGGTGCCCTGTCAACTTTAGAATCACTTAAGAGATTGGGGAGAAACACTCCACCTCGCATTGTGTTTCTGAGGCTGTTTCCAGAGAGGATTAACGGAGAGAGGAAGCCCCACCCTCAATAGAAGATCGCTCGCAAGCTGGAGTTCCTCCCCATCAGCTCAACAGAGAGAAAAGGGAGAGTGCATGGAGCGTTGGCGTTCCTCCCCTCGGCTTCCCCCAGTCAACCATGAAGCAAATGGCTTTTCCTCTGCCACACGCTCCTGCCACCATGGGATCCTACTCAGGTGCACGGAGCCGGAGCCCCATGACGCTCAGCGGAACTCTCTGAAACCGTGGGCCCAAATATACCTTCCCTTCCCTAAGTTCTTCGTATCACGTGTTTTGTCACAGCGCTATGAAAAATAGCTAACGCGTTATTTCATTTGGATTGCTTGACCACCATGCATCTGGTCTCCGACTGGTCAGCGGGGCAGTATCGGCTTAGTGACTGTCGAATTCCTTAATGGGAGCATCTGGGAGCCCAGCTGAGCCCGGTGTAGCTGCAAGGCCAGTGGAATTCTCCTTTGTGTTCACTTCAGCCCCTTCCCTAACAGGGTTCCTAGGGGAAGGCAACCAGTCTTTTAAACGGGAAGTGGGGGGAAATTAAACCAAACCCTAAAATTCCAAAGCCTCCTGTGATTGGTCGTATTTTTTGTTTCAAAGCAGAAAAAGGCGAAGTACAGGAGATAGTTTGCTGGGGCAGAGCTAATGGAGACACACGGGGAAGAAGGCACGGATGAATTCAGGTGAACTCCAGTAAGTTATAGGAGAGGGAGGGGTGGAACCGAGTGTGAGTAGGTTGGGGGTCAGCACAGCCACACCCTTTTTAATGTGTGTGTGTGTGTGTGTCCGTGCACACACCCATGTTTGTGTGCCACAGCTCAAATGTGGAAGAAAGAGTTTGCGCCTTCCTCTATGGGGGTATCTAGGAATAGAACGTAGATCGTCAGGCTTGGCTGCAATCACCTTTACCCACTGAGTCATCTCATTAGCCCAGCTCTGGCTTTTGTGTCAGGCCGGGGTTTCAAATCCAAGTCTTTGACACTCAGCACTTGGCTTTGGCCAAGTCACTAAGTGCACAGAACTTCAGTTTCACTGTTTGTGAAAATGCAGCCCATACTAAGATCCCATCTTAGAAACACCATAGGGATGAAATGAAGTCCTGCTAGGGGACACCTGGCCTGGAGGAGTCCTGCTAGGGGACACCTGGCCCGGAGGAGTCCTGCTAGGGGACACCTGGCCCGGAGCAGTCCTGCTAGGGGACACCTGGCCCGGAGCAGTCCTGCTAGGGGACACCTGGCCCGGAGCAGTCCTGCTAGGGGACACCTGGCCTGGAGCAGTCCTGCTAGGGGACACCTGGCCCGGAGGAGTCCTGCTAGGGGACACCTGGCCCGGAGCAGTCCTGCTAGGGGACACCTGGCCCGGAGGAGTCCTGCTAGGGGACACCTGGCCCGGAGCAGTCCTGCTAGGGGACACCTGGCCCGGAGCAGTCCTGCTAGGGGACACCTGGCCCGGAGCAGTCCTGCTAGGGGACACCTGGCCCGGAGCAGTCCTGCTAGGGGACACCTGGCCCGGAGGAGTCCTGCTAGGGGACACCTGGCCCGGAGCAGTCCTGCTAGGGGACACCTGGCCCGGAGGAGTCTTGCTAGGGGACACCTGGCCCGGAGCAGTCCTGCTAGGGGACACCTGGCCCGGAGGAGTCCTGCTAGGGGACACCTGGCCCGGAGCAGTCCTGCTAGGGGACACCTGGCCCGGAGGAGTCCTGCTAGGGGACACCTGGCCCGGAGCAGTCCTGCTAGGGGACACCTGGCCTGGAGCAGTCCTGCTAGGGGACACCTGGCTTACACCATTCTACAACTCTCTCCCCGCTCCTTACTTTCCTTGACTGATTGACACAAACTCCCTTTGGCACTCTGTAGCAACAGCTGAGAGCTCCAAAAATAAACTTGAATTAAAATTAAGATAGGTTCGGGGGCTGAGGTCCCTGGCAGGCACCTCTGTGTAAATAGCAGAAGTGAAACGAGAGATAGAAAAAAAGAAGCGATTTCATCTCTAGTATTAGAGCATGTGGGCCAGGCATGGTTGAGGGGGCAGGCATGGTGAGAGAGGAAGATTTGGTATTTTTTTTTCGTTGTTTTTGTTTTCGTTCTGTGATGATGTGGGGGGACTCTCCAGGGACATCATGCGTCACAGAGCAGGGAAGAGGGGGTGGTGAAGGCAGGCATGAGCAGGTAGGAGAATGTCACTGTCACTGACGTCATAGGGCAGAACTGGAGATCAAGAGAACAGAAGTCACGGCATGGACAGGGTCAGGTGACTGCCATGCCCTCCTCACCTCCTGCTCCGGGGGACACAGATGGGTGAGCTCCTTAACTGGATTTGCAATGAGTTTCTGAGGAAAAGGTCAACTTTGAGGATTTGCGTTACTCCTGAAAGGGCAGAGCTGCAGAGACTCAGATGTGTGTGTGTGTGTGTTTGTGTGTGTGTGTGTGTGTGTGTGTGTGTGTAGGGACACAGAGACTCATGGAGACAGAAGACAAGGGTTGCCTCGCTTGAACACAGGCCACGAGTTAGTGACAGGCTATTATTGTTGTTCTTAGCACAGTCCTTTGTGTCTCTCACTGCCATTCCCCAGACCCCATGCTTTGCAGACTCAGCAAGATGAAAGGAATTTTCCCAAAGATCTCTGCAGTACAGCCTCCCATTGGCTGTTTCCTTTGGGTATGGCTGGCATTGCCCAGCAAGGTGGGCTCAGAATTGGAGGCCCAGAGAACGCACCCTATCTGTGATTTCTGAAACTGTATGTATGTATGTATGTATGTATGTATGTATGTATGTATCTATCTATCTATCTATCTATCTATCTATCTATCTATCTATCTATCTATCTATGCATCTGTCTATGTATCTAGGTATCTATGTATCTGTCTATCTATGTATCTGCGTATGTATGTATGTGTGTATGTGTGTATGTATGTATGTATGTATGTGTGTATGTGTGTATGTATGTATGTATGTGTGTATCTATCTATCTATCTGTCTATGTATCTACGTATCTATGCATCTGTCTATGTATCTATATATGTATCTATGTATCTAGGTATCTATGTATCTATCTATCTATGTATCTATGTATGTATATATGTGTGTGTGTATATATGTATGTATGTATGTATATGTATGTATATATGTATCTATCTATTTATGTATCTATCTATCCATCTATCAAATGAGCACAATGACTTTATAAATCAACTTTTTTTAAGGAGACGTGATTAATACAGAAGACACTCAGTCTATCAATACTGTTACTATGCTTAGTATCTTCATATAACAGTCTCTGAAGGTGACTTTATGTAGAACATGACCAAGCAAGAATCCTCCCAAAGGAACATCTTCCCAGGCTCTAAAACCAGCATGTAGAGCATAGATGCTATCATGCTCTGCCAGTAAGAATATGAACAGGTTCTCAAGAGTGATTTAGTAAATATTCAGAAGTCTTAGAATTTTGTATTATTTTGATTTAATTCTTTTCCTTTCTCCTAAGGGGTTAGTGAATAGGTTTTTTTTTCACAAAGATATTGATATTGTTATATTCATAGCAATGATTTTTTAAATGAGACTAAAATTAAAGCAATATTAATGTGGACTTAGATAAATAAATTATTTTTTCTATACATTATAGAATACCAGGCAACTATTACAATTGGTGATGGAAGAATACTTGGTTTCTTTATTTGTGTGTTTGAAACAGGGTTTCTCTGTGTAACTCTGGCTATCCTGGAACTCACTTTTTAGACCAGGCTGACCTCCAACCCAAGAGTTCTGCCTGCTCTGACTCCCAGTGCCGAGATTAAAGGTGTGCACCACCATCTGGCTGGTGGAAGAAATTTTGTTAATCAAATGAGAATGACAAGAACACTCATGAAGAAGACAGTGTACTAGCTGGAGAGATGGCTCAGGGCTTACAAGCAATTGGTACTTCTGACAAGAACCTGAGTTTGGTTCTGAGCACCCGTGTTAACTGCCTACACCCATGTTAACTGCCTATCACTAACTCCAGCTCAGGCGGAGTCTGATGCCCTCTTCTGGCATCTGAAAGCAACCATATATATAGCCCCCTCCCACAAACATACACCAATAAAAATACATATAAATCTTTTTTTTAAAAAAAGGATTATAATTGAAATTTAAAAATAAATTTAAAACTTAATCTTTTAAAAGATTAAAATAAATAAAAGAGTCAGCCTAGCACAGTCCCAATTTCAGTGGAAAGTGTAGACAGACCCATGGGAAGATGTCTGGAACGATAGTGGCATAAGTGTTTTAACCCTTGATCTTGTTTTTTTGAGTGTTCTCAGTTTTCTATGATGAGTGTTTAGGATGCAGAAGACTTTTGGAAGCATTGCGATGCTTAATTTTTTTTTTTGAAAACCATAGAGAGCAAATAAGCACATAGTAGGTAGTGCTGGGCGAGCTTTGGGTCCAACCTGGCCTACCTTAGAATCCCATTCAAAACATCTGCAGTGATTTCAAAGCCTGCCAACACTGGCAGCACGGCCCCAGGCATGGGAGACCCTTCAGCGCCTCCAAGGACGGATTCCATTGTCCCACTGGAGGATTACTGTGAATCTGAGGCAAGCTTTGGCTACACAGTGAGTTTCAAACTAGCCTGTGCTACAGTGTGTAGACTCCGCAGTTTTTGAGCTACGTTAACATATCTACTACTTGTGCCTATGTAAATTTCATTTAAAGCAAGTAAAT
Source organism: Tokudaia tokunoshimensis (assembly GCA_036184795.1). NCBI lineage: Eukaryota > Metazoa > Chordata > Mammalia > Rodentia > Muridae > Tokudaia > Tokudaia tokunoshimensis. Next base: position 22,778,115 of record BTHU01000010.1, on the reverse strand, counting down.
TTACATCCAAATTTAGTTCCTTAGTCACATTAGCTTCTTTGAGACCCTTCTGGTAATTGTCTGTGGTTAGTGGCTACCATATTGGATGGAGCAATTAGAGATCAACGCTTCAATTTTCAGGAAGGGAGAGAGAGACCAGAAAGGCTCCTTGCAGGAGACTCTCCTCTCCTCTAAGCCCCAAGGCTCATTCATGCCTAGTCTTGCCTGCAGAGCAGGACCTGCACTATTGGATCATAGAGTGTTAGGATGACTGTGTGCCTAGTGAGTCCTTTCTGCTTTCTTGTGTCTGTCCCTATCACCTACCTCCAACACAAGAATGTTTATATCAATGTTTAATTTCAAGGATGCAACAGGTCCGAGCCCCCTCTATCTGTTCAGCCCCATCTAGCCACTGGGAGAGCTGTTTACATGGAGTCCAAGTGCCCTGCCACGGGCAGAACACGTTTTTCCACAGCTGCTGAGAAAGATGAGCGAGTCGAGGCAGAATAACAAAAAGCCACTTCAAAAACACACCAGAAGAAGTACGAAGCTGAGACAATCACAGGTTTGAAACAACCCCTCCTCCCAAAGCCCTGACTAGAGAGTAAAAACAAGTCTCAAGGGAGCCTCTGGGCCCTGCAGGTTTCGAGCCTCCTCGTGGTTGCTGACTTGAGAACTGGGCCTGTCCCCGCACTTCTGAGAGGAGCCAGGAGTTGATGTTGTGGGGGCTCAGAAACCTCACCTGAGTTCTGAGAATTGTGGGGCTGGGTGGGGGGACAGTCCCTAGGTTCTCAGTGTCTCTGGGAAGCTGAGGGGGAGAGTGTGGGAAAGACAGGGCCAGGCTGGATGGGCAAAGGTGTAGAGACTCCTCCTGTCCAGAGAACAGCTATGGTAAGGAAATAGAGTCCTGTCTTACTCCCAACTTCTGAGGAACTTACAGCCTCAGAAGGCAAGGTATCCACCCATGTAACCTTTCAGGAATCTAAGGGCATAAGGTCACTCATATCCTCAAAATTCTTCCTCTGGGACCTAATGCTTCTCTCTTCACCTCCATTTTCCTCTGTAGGGCAATAGATCCTATTGAAAAGGAGCCAGGAGTTGGAGGTATTGGCTCAAGTCCTACTGACTGTCATTCAGTTGCTATGAGACTTCAGGTAAGCTACTACCAAATGAACTACAGCCCTTGCCAAAGTAGGGGCTAAGCTTGTTTTTGTTTGTTTTTTGTTTTTTCCAGACAAGAGTATCTCTGAGTAGCCTTAGCTGTGCTGGAACTCATTCTGTAAACCAGGCTGGCCTCGAACTTAGAAACCCAGAGATCTGCTTGTGTGAGACAGGGTCTTACATGACTCAGGCTGACCGATAACTGCCTATGTATTTGAGGAGGGCCTTGAATTCCTGCCTTCTCCTTCCAGAGGTGACGCAGGCACTCTCGGTTACTCTTGGTTTCGATTTTCAGTTTTCTTTTTTCCTCTTTTGGAAAGAGGATCTCAAAGTTGTAGCCCGGACTACACATACCATTGACCTTTTGCTTGATCTGCATAGTGCTGCCTTAGTTCAGAAGGTGAGATCTCAACCCTTAGGAGGTACAACAGTCAACCAATATCAATCAATCAATCAATCAGTGTGGTCCTCAGTGTACCCTGGACATTTTAAATTTAATTAATTTAATGTATGGACATTCTGCTGCATATACACAACATATCAGAAGAGGGCATCAGATCCCCCTTATAGGCTGTTGTGAGTCACCATTTGTTTGAAGGGCTGGGAATTGAACTCAGGACCTCTGGAGGAGCAGTCAGTGCTCTTAATTGCTGGACCATCTTTCCAGCCCTAGCAACACTAGCTTTTAACATTCTTCAGGTGATTCCAATGCCCAGGCAAGAACCATGATCCTCCCAGAACTTCTCAAAGTTTAGTGTGTGCAGGAATCACTTGGGGTCTTAGAAATCCCAGCTGGTCAGGTATAGCTGTCTGACATCTGCAGTTCTACTAAATCCACAGGTGATGCCCCCAGATCACACCTGGAGTGATAACAGTCCATGTTTATGTTCCTGTCATTGGGATGGAACCAGGAAGCTGGCTGGTCAGCTTCCCACACTCAATCTGCGTAGTTGTGTGTTCCCTCCAATGACACCGTATGTAAGCATTGTCTTCCCTTGCTTGTTTTCACGGGCATCTCACCTGCCACTTGAATTCTCATTAGATGCTGTGGGTCTGAGTCAGATAGACAACCCAAGAGCAGAACTCAAAAGGTAAAGCCAGGGCCTGGAGAGATGGCCCAGTGGTTAAGGGCACTAACTGCTCTTCCAGAGGTCCTGAGTTCAAATCCCAGCAACCACTTGGTGACTCACGACCATCTGTAATGAGATCTGATGCCCTCTTCTGGTGTGTCTGAAGACAGCTACAGTGTATTTAGATACAATAATAAATAAATCTTAAAAAAAAGAGGGTAAGGGCAGGCTGTGTGCTCCCTCAGGTAGCCAGGGGGCTTGTTGTTTGTTTTTTGTTTTTTTCTTTAGTTTCATATTTTTATTTTCTTCTATATAACAGAGTTGAATATTCTTTTTTTTTTTTTACTTATTCACTTTAAATCCCATTCACTGCCCCCCTCCTGGTCACCCCCTCCCCGAAATCCTTCCCTCCATCCCCCTCCCCTTTCTCCTCTGAGTGGGTAGGGGCAGTCCCCCCGGTAGTCCTCCCACCCTGGCACATCAAGTCTCTGTGGGGTTAGGTGATTCTTCTTCCACTGAGGCCAGACAAGGCGGCCCAGCTAAAAGAACATAGCTCATGGACGGGCAACAGCTTTTGGGATAGCCCCAGCTCTAGTTGTTCGGGACTCACATGAAGACCAAGCTGCCCATCTGCTACATATGTGCAGGGAGGCCTAGGTCCAGCCCGTGTATACTCTTTGGTTGGTGGTTCAGTCTCTGAAACCCCCCAAGGGTCCAGGTTAGTAGATTCTGGTGGTCTTCCTGTGGAATCCCTATCTCCTGTGGTGACCGAAATCTTTCCCCCGATTCTTTCATAAGAGTCCCCAAGCTCCGTCTGCTGTTTGGCTGTGGATGTCTGCATCTGTCTGAGTCAGCGGCTGGGTGGAGCCTCTCAGGTCAGCCCTGCTAGATTCATGTCTACAAGCACAACAGAGTATCATTAATAGTGTCAAGGACTGGTGTTCGGCCATGGGATGGGTCTCAGGTTGGGCCAGTTGTTGGTTGGCCTTTCCTTTGGTCTCTGCTCCATTCATTGTGCCTTCATTTCTTGTAGACAGATACATTTTGGGTTACAAGTTTTGTGGATGGGTCGGTGTCCCTGTGGGAAGAGGCCATTTTTAACTGAGAGAGCTGGAAGGGTCCACAGAGCACAACAGAATGGCTTTCAAAGCTGTTCCTGCACCCACTTTCCCATCTCAGTTCATCTCATCCTGTCCCTTGGCAAGTGTGGTCCATGTCCCCAAGCTTACATGTAAGAAAGACCAAAGTTTAGAATTAAAGGCTTTCCCAGTGATGAAGTATACTGCGGGGGCCTTAGACTTCGGTCTCACTTGGGCATGGAGGTGCACACTTGTGATCCCAGCACTTGGGAGGTAGAGGCAGGAGAATCCAGAGTTCAAGGTTATCCTAACCTATATAGTAAGTTCAAGGCTAACTTAGGCTATATGAGATTGTCTCAGAAAACAAACAATAACAGAAAACAAAACACTATCAACCAAACACCACAGAAAGGAACATTTGGTTGTGTTAATCAGGTAAGACCGGGGTAGTAGTTGAGCTTCATACCAGGCCGGATGTATCAAGCTGTTGTTATGATGGGATGTGTCTTGTAGGTATTCTTTAGGCGATCTGTTTCAACCTCTCCACTGACCCTCCCTGGCTCCCTGGCCAGAAAAGGGCAATTCTACCTTCAGCTTCTTGCACAGGCCTCAGGGCCTGACACAGAGTCAGAGACCCAGGTCTCCCAGACCCCCCAGGTGGCGGCCTATCAGAAGCCTGTTTCTGCTGCCTGCATATTCCTCTCCTGACATCACTTCCTTTTCTCTAGGAGTGGATAGCATATTCAGCCTAGTAAGGTGATCTTGAATAGTGCTACATGGAACTTGCCTGAGACCTGCGTGGCTACCAAGATGGTGGCTGACCCTTGTTTAAAATGGCTGCCAAGTGCCAGCCCAGTACTTTTTTTCTATGCTGACTCAACCCAGCTTATTTCACCTTCCGCCTGATGCCAGGACTCCAAGATAAAGGTAGAGGTGAGAAAGAAAGGACATCATTGTTCCCCGGGTCCCTACTAGGCCATAATTCCCTAGAGACAGGGACTGTATCTTCTCAGTCTCATGTCCTCAAAAGACAGAGACACTATACGGAGACCTTAACGTTTGGCAGCTCTGTGAGAAAAAGGTGACTGGAAAGCTTTGCTTGTTTCCCTGGATGAACGAGAGCAGAGGCAGTTTACCCACATGGCCCTGGGGCAGGAGATCCACCAGTCACCCCCCCCCCACGCCCCCCGCACTGACTGTAGATCCTGCCAAGGCCCCAGAGCCCCCCTGGGTGTGGCTCCTGGGTAACTCTTCTCTTTTACCCATTTCCCCGGGTTGCTGACCCACTCAGGAAGATGAGGTTTTCCTGCAGAGCCCTGGCTCCTTGCTGCACCGGGTGAGCTGTTGAGTGTCAACTCAGAGCTCCCCATCGAGGCCCCACAGTGCCACGGTCCAGGATGATACAGTGTGGTACTCAGTAAGGAGGAACCCTCTCCCTTTTTTCCTTTTTTAGAAATTCTACAGTTATGTTCAGGTCTCTAACCTCAGGGATAAAAAAAAAATGAAGGGTTTGATCTATGTTGAAGGTGTATTCTCTTTCGTTGTTGCGCGCACGCGCGCGCGCACACACACACACACACACACACACACACACACACACACACACACATATCAAAGGCAAGAGACAAAATCCATGCTAAGATACTGCAGTTCGCCAGAATCTCAAACGACATTGTGTCACAGGCCTGGACATACTCATGGAGAGGCGCTCATGAATGAACTTGGGTCTTTGGGTGAAAGTACAGCTGAACCCCATTCTGAAGCCTCTTGTCTCAAAGGCCTTTAGAAAAAAAATAGGCCAATGAGTGGCTTTCCCTGTTCTCGAGAGCTCTGTCTGGTGGGAGAGGGCTCAGGAAGGAGCAGAAGTTAGAAGAGGCCCCCACGAGACCAGCTCTGAATTAAAGGGGGGGCGGTTGGGGCTGCCATTATCACTATTGCTATTGATCCAACCTGATGGGTTTCTCTGCTAATCTATATGTATTGACTTGCCGGGAAATTCTGTTCACCCCAAGGGTGAGGGTCAGGGATGGTGGGGTGCAAGCTTCCCTGGGAACTTTTCTCACTTCCTTCCTGAGTGCAAAGGCTGCTGTTCTCTATCAGGATTAGATGTTTTTGCATTAGAACTTGACCCTGGTACAGGTTAGGAAGAGGCTCTACTGCTCAGCTCCATCTCAACCCTGTTCTGTTTCTTCTTTGAGATGAAGGTTTTTTCTGTGTCCCAGGCTGGCCCTGAACTTACCTTGTAGCTCAGATGGGTCTTGAACTCGAGATCCTATTGCCTTAGCCTCCTCTACACTGGAATTACAGTATATGTACATGATCACACTCAGAAACTAGGTGTATATAACTGATGGTGGCCCCAGATGACAATCCACAACACGTTCTTCTGTAACTATTTCTAGCCATGGAAGTGGAGACCACAAGATACCTGTAATTTGCTTAAAGCCTCGTAGAAAATGAGTGATAGTGTTGAGACTAGGGCTTTCCCCTCAAAGCCCCCTAAAGAACCTTACATCATAGTATCATGTGCCAGCTTGCCTTCCTGAGGTGAGAACTTCTGGTGGGCAAGTTTCTCTCTCTCTCTCTCTCTCCCTCCCTCTCCCCTTCTCTCTCTCTCTCTCTCTCTCTCTCTCTCTCTCTCTCTCTCTCTCTCTCTCTCTCCCTCTCCCTCTCCCTCTCTCCTCTCTCTCTCTCTCTCTCTCTCTCTCTCTCTCTCTCTCTCTCTCTCTCTCTCTCCCTCTCCCTCTCTCCTCTCTCTCTCTCTCTCTCTCTCTCTCTCTCTCTCTCTCTCTCTCTCTCTGCCTCTCAGCTCAGTTGTTGGTATACACTGGAGCCATTTGAGGAGAGATGGGGAGAAAACTGGATGGCTGGATCCAATCTGAGATCCTTCACTGTGGACAACATCAAGTGAGGGCTAGTGCCCTGCTTGCTCTGTACTCAGTGGCATTCCACAGATGATCTGACCTTTACCTTTCCAGGCTAGCTTAGCCTGCTGAGTCCTGGAGCAACGCCTACCTGTTCTTTGCAGTTAGCAGCCCCTCTCTGCTTGCTTACGTGGGGAGAGGTCAGCTTGGGATCTCAGTTCTAAATGTGAGCCTCAGGTGCTATAACAAAACACCACAGGCTTAGGACTCAAACAATAAAGATTTCATAGGTGCGTTGGCATAAAGTCCAAGATGTCTGTGTTGGTAATGTTTGCTTGGAAGGCTTCTGTCTTTGCCTGTGTGTTGATGTCTCACTGTTCAAGTCATCTGGGACCCCATTTCCTTTTCTTTTAAAAATTTTACTTGTCTATTTAAATTTTGTATTTGTGTGTGTGTGTCGTAGCCAGGGTTTCTATTCCTGCACACACATCATGACCAAGAAGCAAGTTGGGGAGGAAAAGGTTTATTCAATTTACACTTCCACATTGCTGTTCATCACCAAAGGAAGTCAGGACTGGAACTCAAGCAGGTCAGGAAGCAGGAGTTGATGCAGAGGCCATGGAGGGATGTTACTGACTGGCTTGCTTCCCCTGGCTTGCTCAGCTTGCTTTCTTATAGAACCCAGGACTACCAGCCCAGGGATGGCACCACCCACAAGGGGCCCTCCCACCTTGATCACTAATTGAGAAAATGCCTTACAGCTGGATCTCATGGAGGCATTTCCTCACCTGAAGCTCCTTTCTCTGTGATAACTCCCGCCTGTGTTGACACCCAAAACCAGCCAGTCCAGTGTGTATGCTCCTAGTTTGGGGGTGCCTGCAAAGTCAAGAAGAGAGCATTGGATCCCTTGGAAATGGAGTCTTAGGTGGTTGGGAACTACCTGACGTGAGTGCTTGGTACTGAACTTGGGTCTTCTATGAGGTCGTAGGCACTCTTGACTGATGACTTCTGTTTTCTCTTCTATGAGGACACTCGTCACATTGTATTAGGATCCTGCACATGAACCCGCTTTTCCTTTGTTACTTCCTTAAAAGCCTGGCCACCGAAGGCAGTCACATTTAGAGAGTTAGGACTTCAGCATGTAAATGTGGGAAGGAGAGTCACACAGTCTAGCCTGTAATAAGCAAGCTATTTTCATTTGGTGTTTGTTTAATGGCAAAAATTATTGTAGAACATTAAAAAGTAGACAAAGGTGAGCGGGAACCATGTAGAGATGACCATTTCTGTCTAGTTTCAATATCTCCTCAGGATGAGTTTGTGCTTTGAGGTACTGTGGGCCTGTGACCTGACGTTTTCACCGAGCAAAGGCATCTGGAACATTCCTCCGTGTCACTAAGTGTTCCTCTACAACATCATTTTCAATGGCTGCACAGTTGCCCACTATGAGGATGTGTTTAACCAACGGATGGTGGCCTCTTTTGCTTTATTTTTCTTTAATTTTTTTTAGATGATGGAGTTCTGGTTGGCGAAGATGGGAAGGATAGTTAGCAATGTGTGAGAGGGAAGGATTTAACTCCAAGGGCTCAGGGTGATTACGTGCTGTCTTAGTTAACTTTTCTGTCCCTGTGACAAAATGCCACAACCAAGACAGCTCACTGGCAGCAGGGAGGCAGACATACATGGTACTAGAGCAGTAGCTGAGGGTTTATATGTTGATATAGCAACTGTAAAGGAGGCGGGGAGGGAGAGAGAGAGGGGAGGGGGGAGAGAGAGGGGGAGGGGGAGGGGGAGGGGGAGGAAGAGAGTGCACAAGCTAACTGGGAATGGCATGGACTTTTGAAAGTTTAAAGCTCACCCCCAGTGACACACCTCCTCCATCAAGACCACACCTCCTAATCCTTTGTAAACAGTTCCACCAACTGTGGACCAAACATTCAATCATATGAGCCTGTGGAGGCCATTTTCACTCAAACCACCACCCGTACCAGTCAAGGAAACCAATCCGCCGAGTTCTCAGAATCAGGCTGGCCATGTGTCTAAGCACACAAGTTAGGGGAGGGTGAAGGGAAGTAGATTGTGGAGGCTGCTGCTTCTGAGAAGACCTGAGAAGTCCCGAGAATGAGCTGGCTTTGTACTTGATGTCTGACTAATTAGAATCTCAACTAGATCTTGCAAAGCCACTGACATCCCAAATGGGACTCTGGGCAAGGCTGGACCTGATGAATATATCATAGCCTCCCCAGCCCCTACCCCCTCCACCGCTATGTGCCCACACGTGCACATGTGCACAGAGGCCAGAGGTCACATTGGGTGTCAGTCTTCAGGTGCTTTGGTGCGCCTTGTATTTGAGACAGGCTTTCTCCGTGAATCTGGAACTCACCCACACAAGGCCGGGCTGGCTGACTAGCAAGCTGCAGAGACCTTCCCACCTCTGCCTCCCTAGTGCTGGGATGGCAAGCACACACCGCCTGATTCTGAGGATCAAACTCATACTAGTGCTTGCCTGACACTCCCACTCGTTGTATGCTGCTGCGACATTAGATGCTTTTGGTGACCAGTAGTCACTGCTTTTCCACCTTGCATCACCCGACCACTCACCCCAGGTGGTGAGATCTTTGGTAAACACATCAAAAGAGATGGGGATGCTGCGGTGGTTAATAGACTGTGAGTACCACAGGATCTGGAATCATGGACAAGATAAACCACTGGGCGCATCTAGATTGGGTTAATGGAGGTGGGAAGATCTACTAGAAACATGTGTGGTACTGTTCCATGAGCTGGGGAGCCTGTCAGAATAAAAGGTGAATGCAAGCGGAGAATAAACAACAGAGAATAAACACATCTCTCTTTGTTTCCTGACTTCAGATGCAAATGTGACCAACCAAGCTCCTGCTGCCCTGCCTTCCCTGCCTGGTAGACAATAGATGGTAAGGTCCCCTTGACCGCAAGCTGAAATAAATCCTTGCTTCCTTAGGGGGCATTTGTCCGGTATTATAGCAACCAGAAAGTAATGGGAACTTTAATAGCAATGGATTTTTTCGTGAAACCCTTGGAAGGATCCTGCAGGGACGTTTTCGTTTTTTTTTTTGGTTTTTCGAGACAGGGTTTCTCTGTGTAGCCCTGGCTGTCCTGGAACTCACTTTGTAGACCAGGCTGGCCTCGAACTCAGAAATCCTCCTGCCTCTGCCTCCCAAGTGCTGGGATTAAAGGCGTGCGCCACCACCGCCCGGCAGCAGGGACGTTTTCGAGCTGAGCTGGGATAGCATTTTAGGGCTTGAACAGATAGAGGGAAGGGACTGCGCATGCTCAGTACTCACCAACTCTGTGCAATGAGGCAGGCCATGCCGTGGGGAAAACGTGCTTAACCTTGTTCAATAGTAGAGCCTTTCAAGTTGTGCTCGTGAAGCGGGTGGAGTCTCAGGCTTCTCTTGTGCCCTTGTGCAAACTAGAAGATGCTAATAACTTGTCATATGATAGAGAAAGAGGTGCAGGGTGGGTAAGATGGGTCAGTGGGCAAGGACATTTGTCCTGCAAGTTTGGAGACCTGAGTATGGTCCCTGCGACCCATGCAAAGGTGGAAAGAGAAAATGGACCCGACTTCCACACATGTGCCATGGCAAGTGCATTCCCAGATGCACATATGTGCACGTATGCACACACACCATAATAACTCAAAAATATAAAAGAACTGTCAGTTACAATGTCATTTATAAAACAACCCATTTTCAAGAGAGAACATGACAGGCATGTCTAAGAGTTCTTTTTAGCCACCATCTCAAAAGTTATAGGAATCTTATAACCCTTCAATTTTTTTTTAAAGACACCAGAAGAGAGTGACAGATTCCATGATGGATAATTGTGAGCCACCATGTGGGTGCCGGGATTTGAACTCAGGACCTTTGGAAGGGCAGTCAGTGCTCTTAACCACTGAGCCATCTCTTCAGCCCCTAATTTTTCTTTTAATCCAGTTTGGGTGGTACATGACTTTAATTCCAGCTCTCAGGAGACAGAGGCAGGTAGATCTCTGTGAGTTTGAGGCTAGTCTAGTCTATGTGGTAAGGTCCAGACCAACCAGGGCTACATAGTGAGACCCTACTTCAAAAAAACAAAAACAGAATAAGAACATCTGTCTGTCTGTCTGTCTACCATCTAGTATCTATCATTTACCTACCTACCTACCTACCTACCTACCTACCTACTGTGTGTATCTGTCTCTCTGTGTACTACTTGCCACAGTGTGCACAAGGAGGTCAGAGCCAACAAGCTTTGGTAGTCAATTCTCTCCTCCCACCAGACTGGTCTGAGACCTTGAACTCATTCAGGTTCTCAGGCTTGGTGGTGAGTGCCTTTGTCCTGTGAGCTAACTCCTTGGCCCACCACATTCCTTTTTATTGAACAAATGCATCAAAGAGGAGGGATGGGTTTATTTTAACTAAGACTATCTGGGAACATTGATGAATATTCATGAGCCTACATATGGCCCAGAAGACCAAGATATATGTTTTTGGACTTCGTTTTTCATGTGGAGTGGTTTTTCTCTCTCAGCTGCAGTGGGGAGAGAGGCCACCTTCTGTAGCTCCTTTTTGAGATGCTTGAGTTGATGATAGCTTGCTTTGGGGAGGCGATTTCATCAGCTGGCATTGTAAGGAAAACTAGCAAGGCCTGCCAAGTTCAATTTACTGGCAGGAACAGAGGAGGAGGAAGAGGAGGTAAGTTATTAACTGAGCGACAAGGATGTGTAGTGATTTATGTTTGGCAATGCTCCCCTTTGACTTTCCGGTGATTGCGGGACTGTGAGGCTTCCTTCTGGCAAAGGCTTTGACTGGCTCTCCTCCCTCATGCAGTGGGTCTGAAAAGGGTTATATAAATGACTGCCATTTTCAGAAGCCACCAGCCACCCCCACCCCAGCTTGGTTAGGATATTGGAGAGGTTAACTCAGGAAGGATGCAATTCAAGCCTTGAACCAATCCAAGCCATGAACATCCAATGAAGATTGGTTGCTATTCACAATTCACCGTAGCATCATTTTGATGGGCAGTTTCTCCTGCATTTTATAGCAACTGTTTTCCTTCACAGAATTGAGCTTCATGCTTACCTCTGTAGGGAGCTTCTCCAGCCAGGTCTCTAAGGCTGACCCCTCTTCCTTTCTTCTCTACCCTCCATATCTGCTGAGAGTCATGCTACCCAGGGAGGTGGGAGCTGCCTAAAATGGTACCCACATCCCACAAGTCCCTTAGCCCGGCAGCTCCCCATGCTCAAATCAATCCTTGCAAAAGAAAGTTTATGAGGACTCCAAGCAGAAAACCAGACAGCCAGAGTTACAAGTGACATCTGTGAGGAGGAAAGAGGCTGATGACACACCAAAGGCCCAGTGTTGGAGAGGTGCCCAGGGTTAAGTAGCTGTCAGGCATCCCTGCAGCTTTTAATAATGCAACCTGCTCCCATTAAATGCTTTAAATTAAACTAAAAGGTCAGCTCTACTCAATGGCAAGAGTTGCTGTCAAATGATGGAGAGTGAGAGGCAGAGTGTGGTGGTTTGAAGGAGATGGCCCCCACAGGTGGATAGATCAGAATACCTGTTCATCAGGGAGTTGGCACTGTTTGAAAGGATTAGGAGGCGTGGCCTTGTTGGAGGAAAAGAGTTACTGGGAGTGGGCTTTGTGGTTTCAAAAAGCCTATTCCAAGTCCAGTCCCCCCCCATCTCTCTGTCTCTCTGTCTCTGTCTCTGTGTCTCTCTCTGTCTCTGTCTCTGTCTGTCTCTGTCTCTGTGTCTCTCTCTGTCTCTGTCTCTGTCTGTCTCTGTCTCTCTCTGTTTCTCTCTCTGTCTCTCTCTCTGTCTCTCTCTCTGTCTCTCTGTCTCTCTCTCTCTGTCTCTCTTCCTCCCTCCCTCCCCTCCTTTCTGTTGCCTGCGGATCCAGATGTAGCGAGAGACCAAATCTTTTAAGTTCAGATTCCATTTTAGAGAACTTGACCTAAGTTTGAACTCAGGTAAACTAACAGGCCGGTACCTAGCATTAATTTCCAAGTTATCCCTTAACAAAACCTGAGCCTAGCTCCAGTTTCTAGGCTAATTCCAATAAGACCTATGTCTCCAGGTTAATCTCTCCCAACAAATCCAGTGTTTCCAGCCAGGTTAATTTCCAACAGGTTCGCCCTCTGCCTAACACCCACCAATGCAGAGAGAAGCAGAAGTTAAGTTTATGGTTTGACTCCCAGCACCAGCCAATTATGCTAAAGGACACAATAGCAATCCAATTAGTGCTTGCTAGACTAGAAACTCTCACCCCCTGACCCCCACTTGGCCCGATAGATGTTCAGAGCTCTTCTCTGCTAAAACCTTCCTGGTTCTATGTGTTGTCGGTGTGGGCTGAGCCCAGGCAAGCTCAAATAAAGGCTCTGGTGTGATTTGCATCGGATTGGCTCCTGACTGGCCTCTTGGGGTTCACTAACACTTCCCTGGCATTATAGTAGAACTCTTAGCTCCTTCTCCAGCACCACATGTGTCTGTGCATACCATGCTAATAATGGACTAAACCTCTGAAACTGTAAGTAAGACCTAATTAAATGCTTTCCTTTATAAGAGTTGCCATGGTCATGGTGACCAGGACACAAAGGTACAATGTCCTCCAAATGTGCCATAGACAGCCAAAATCAAACCCTTTCCCCCCCTCTACTTATGTTTCGGGACACACTCATCTCTCACTGATTTTCTTTTTATGGTACTGGGGTCAGAACTCAGGGTCATTTAGGAAGCACTCTACCATTAAACTACTTCCTCCATCTCTTATTATTGAAGAACACAGGTTCTTGAAGGAGAAGGTATTGAGGTTTTGTCTTTTACTGTCTATTGTAATGCTAAGTGGAGGCCCCCAAGACCTGGAATCTGTATGTAGCCCCTGGGACCCTGCTACCAAGTTAATTCTGATTGTTGAATAAAGATGCCAATAGCTGGGGGGCTGGTGAGATGGCTCAGCAGTTAAGAGCACTGACTGCTCTTCTGAAGTTCCTGAGTTCAAATCCCAGCAACCACATGGTGGCTCACAACCATCTGTAATGGGATCTGACGCCCTCTTCTGGTGTCTGAAGACAGCTACAGTGTACTTACATATAACCCACCCACCCACCCATTCATCTATCCATCTATCTAACCATCTACCCATTCATATACCCATCCACCCATCCATCTACCCACCTATTCATCTATCCATTCATCCATCCATCTACTCATTCATCTATCCATCCACCTACCTATCCATCCATCTACCTACTCATCTATTCACCTATCCATTCATCCATCCATCCATCCATCCATCCTTCCATCCATCCATTTATCCATCCATCCACCCACTCATTCATCTATCTGTCCACTCATCTATCCATCCACCCATTCATCTATCCGTTCATCCATCCACCCACCTACCCATTCACCCATACATCTGTCCATCCACCCATTTACCCATCCATCCATTTACCCACTTACCTATCCACCTATTTACCCATCCACTCTTCCATTGGACATTTTCCTAGAGTCTGTTCACTAATATATGATGTACATTCATCATTGGGGACATAAGGATAGAAATTAACCAATTTTTTCTCCATCCCTGCCATGAGTCAGGCTATGGAGACATGAATTGACCACTTCTTTGGATAGAAGGCACAAACATGTAACATCTCTCTGTAGTTAGTAGTAGAGGTTTGACAAAGTTGCATCTTGACACCAAGGTAGCCATTCATCAGATTGTTATAGTTTGTATCCAGCAGGTGAGGAGGCTCAGTGTCTCTCAAAGGTGAGCCAGGGTCACTTTTCAGCCACAACTCGTGGCCTTCACACTGCCCAACCCCTTAGAACATGCCCCAACTTTTGCACTTTGCTAACCCTGAAGGATGAGTACGCAGCATGACTGTTTTTTTATGATTCTCAGTAGATGGGGGAACTCTTCCCTAAACTTAATGATGCCATCGGTGCCAATGTTACCAGAGTTACAGAGGACCCCTATTGTATTTCTGTTGGTTCCTTAGTCTGATTTCCCTGGGACCCTGTTGCAAGGGAAGCAGGTTGGGGCCATTCCTGGGTTCTCTGTGCAACTGAAATGCCAGCACAGCCATACTGAGAACCAGTGAATGGTAGGCACAGGCGGTTAGCATAGTATTGGGGCCAATGTCTTCACCAAGGCTGCTGGAATAGGCTGCCACTCCCTTCCCAGAGGGCATCTGCACAGGGCTGTATAGTGGAGTGTTAGACTGGCAGGCCTTTAGTTTTCTTCTAACATCAACATTTCTTCTGATCTAGTGATTTTGTTTGTTTTTGTTTTGTTTTTGATTTTTAAGACAGGGTTTCTCTGTGTAGCCCTGGCTGTCCTGGAACTCACTCTGTAGTCCAGGCTGGCTTTGAACTCACAGAAATCTGCCTGCTTCTGTCTCCTGAATGCTCAGATTAAAGGCTTGTGCCACCATCACCCACCAATCACCCACCAATCCAGTGTTTTTTTTGTTTTTGTTTTTTTAAGGGCCTCGTGATAGGACCATTAGAACCCAGTTTTGTGTTTCAGAAAATCTTGGGGAGAGTGTAACTCTACAAGTGTTGTCTTGGTTCTATTATGTCAGCTGCTAATCTGTAGGATTTTCCCCTTCCTGGGTCTGAGACAGACAAAGAAGGGGAAGTGAGAGTGAGAGGGGAGAGGGGAGAGGAGAGAGGGGAGAGGGGAGAGGAGAGAGGGGAGAGCTCTCTTACAACAACAACAACAACCAAAACCCCCTTGGGTTTGAGGAGCACTTAGGACTTTTCTGAAGCCTGTTCCCCCTTATTTGGTCCTTAGAGCTCCCCCAGTGGGAGGTAGGCTTCTGAGCTGCCTCAATTTTATTCATTTTGTTTCAGACAGGGACATTCCTTGGGCTGCAGGAGAGGGTTCAGGTCTGGCCATTTGGGAAGGAGAGAATGATGTAGTCTAGGGAGATGCTGGAGTTTCTGAGATCCCGCCCAGGACCATAAACAAGGGGTGGCATTCTTAGATTGGGCTCAGATAATTAAGGAGGAAGAAAGGTCACCAGGCCAGGTTCTCAACTGCACGGGGACCAAGGCCAACTTAATGCCAACAAGTACCAGCCCTACACCACAGCTCCGACAACTCCTTCATGGCATTTCACAGAAGGCTCGAGAACACTTGCGTAAGGCCACAAACAACTGGATGCTTCTTGTCCATCCAGTCCCCTAGGACATCAGGAAAGTCACTGTCTCAAATTCTCCACTCAATGCCTATCTCAGCCCTTGAGGCTTCTCCCCAGAGAAGGCAGCCCTTGACAGAGAAGGACAGGTTAACCCAAAGGAAAGAGACTAGCAGTGGAACGTAGAGCATGCATTAGCTTTATCTACTTGGAAACAAGGCTCTGGGGTCAGAGGTCATCATCTTCAAAGGTCACCCTTCCCCTTCACTCCCCATCGTTTACCCCACCGTGTAAAAACAGAGACAGAAGTCGCTGGCACAAACCTATGTAGAACCTTTCTGGTCTCACCCTAAAAACTAACCCTCCTCCCAACCCTGCAGGATTGGTTAATTTCTATAATGTCATGGCCCATTTACAAAGCTTTCTGTGTTCAGGCCAACAAACTAGCCTGTCATTCCTAAGTGCCTTGGTAAAGGTTCCTGAGTCTGAAATCCTGACCTTGTGAGACTTCAGCTCTCCAGACCCCCAGGAGAAGTTTGCCATGACAACTCCCTCCTACCTCTTCTTCGTCCCAACCTCCTTCCCCAGCACAGAAGAGCAGATAGGCTGTCTGTCAGTCATGATTTGCCTTTAGGATTTGCTGTCAGTGTCACAGAGTCAGGTAAAGGAGAAAAGTCTGAGCAGCAGGAGCCTTGGGCCCCACCAGCTCTCAGGAGAATCGTGAAGACTGAAGAAGGAAATGGAAACCGTTGGGTGGCTCTCCCAGGTGTGGTCCTGGGAGCCAGGGCAGGAGGAAGATGAGCGTCCCTAAGTGAGATGACTGGAGGCGAGTTCTTAGGACTGGGCCCTTCTCTCTTAGAAAAGAGAGAAGGAGATGGGACAGAAAAGGAAAGCAAAGAGGGAAGAGGAGGGAGGGGAGGAGCCTGGGAAGAGCTCTGGGTTCTCAGCCCAGACTGAATCCCGCCCTTGGAGCAGTCATCCTGCCCAGGAGGCCCAGGAGCCTGTCTTGGAGTGTGAGTGGGAGAGGGACCCTGGACAGCATGCTTTCTTTAGCCCTGAAAGAATGACAAATGGCCCCGCACTTGATCTTTGTCCAGCAGAGCGTCTGGTATCTCATCTTTTCTAGCCACTCTGACCTCCAACTCCTCTTCCAGTCCTGAGACTCCAAACCCCAACCAAGCCCAATCCCAATCCCATGAAGTAAGAGAGAGCCACTGTGATGCGTCCTTCCCAACCAATGCCATCTACAATCCATGTCACAGACCCTTATTCTCAATACAACTAGGCCACAGCACAGTCTTTCCCGAACAGTGACACTGGAATGTATAAAAACACTCTTGTCATTGATTTATCTCCCCACCCCCACCCCACCTAGGTCTCCAGACCTTCAACATTGTTCTGACTACAAATCACTCTTTTCCAGTGCAAAGCAGAGGGCACTGGACTGGGAGAAGCTACCCTGGGAGTTGGCCATGGTGCTCTGGTGTGCAACTCTGAGGCCTACTTGGTCCTGTAGCCACCTGGGTCCTGTTGTATGCTCAGATAGCTATTCAATCACTCAAAGTACAGGGACCATATTATACTGGATCTCATCGGTGCCAAGTAAGGCTCTTGGCAATTGATACTGTTGAACGAATGAAAGGCGAACGGTTAACTCCCCCAAAGGATACTGACAAGTTACCAGCCTCTCTGCCGAGCATGCTTTGCCACGGCTGACACAGCGTTCTGTTCCAGTGACTGAGTCAGAAAGTTCCCGTTTTCATTCTCTCTTCTCATTTAAACCATAAAGATGAAGGTAGGACAGCGCAGTCCCTGTACGATCCCTGCATACAGCTTAGCTTCACCTTTATTTAGCGAGATGACCAACTTGTTTCAGTTAGCTCAGGGACTTTCCCAAGGTTGAGGTAAAATGCCCTTCCTCAATCTCAGGCTGAATGGAGTCAGATTTTGTCCGAGCTCCCTGAAGCCAGTTCTTGCTAAGCTCCTGTAGAGGGCGCTAGAAGCCAAGCAGAGGGGGCGGCTCTTAACCTGGCCCGACTGACACTTTCAGGTTGGCTGTAATAGTGCATCACAGGCACTACAAGCCCTGGGGTTATCGCCTCGCTCCTTAACCTTCCCACACGGAAGTGCTGTCAGAGAAATGATGCTTGGAAAAGACGCAGTTCTGACGCTGGTCCCGCTCTCCCACCCCACCCCCACCCCCAACCCCTTTTTTTTTTGAGACAGGGTTGCCCATGCTGGCCTGAAACTCTGTACTGGCTGGTTTTGTGTGTCAACCTGACACAAGCTGGAGTTATCACAGAGAAAAGAGCTTCAGGTGAGGAAATGCCTCCATGAGATCCAGCTGTAAGGCATTTTCTCAATCAGTGATCAAGGTGGGAGGGCCCATTGTGGGTGGTGCCATCCCTGGGCTGGTAGTCTTGAGTTCTATAAGAAAGCAAGCTGAGCAAGTCAGGGGAAGCAAGCCAGTAAGTAACATCCCTCCATGGCCTCTGCATCGGCTCCTGCTTCCGGACCTGCTTGAGTTCCAGGCCTGACTTCCTTTGGTGATGAACAGCAAGGTGGACGTGTAAGCTGAATAAACCCTTTCCTCCCCAACTTGCTTCTTGGTCGTGATGCTTTGTGCAGGAATAGAAACCCTGACTAGGACACACAAACTCAGACTCACAGCAGTCTTCTAGCCTGAGCGTCCAAGTGCTGAAATCGTTACGTGTGAGCCACCAGGCCAGGCTTACTTTCCTTTCTTGATCCCAATGAAGTAAATTGCTTGTAAATAAACTGTTTTGTTGCAGGCTACCAGGCTTCCAAATGTTTTTGTGCTAACTAGCCAGCATTTCAGCTGCACTGACCTAGAGCAACTTAGACCCAGAACAGGAGTGAAAAAGTTTTGTAAAGCCAGGGAATCTCCCTCCCCCAGCCTGCTTTAACCCTTTTGGGTTCTTGTCTGGATTTCTGTAATAAAAGACAGATTAACAAGAAAAAATATCATGCAAAAAAAATTGAAACGTTTTACAAGACAATAGAACCTTATAAAGAATGAAGACTGTATTCAAGTTGGGGGAGGTGTGGTGTGCAGTAAAATAACCACCAATGTGGCCCACTCCATTAAGGGAAATGTTTTTATTGTGAATAAGGGAGAGAAATTTTCTAGAGGCATCTGAGTCCAGAGAAGAGAGGAAGAGAAAGATTGGATATGGCCAGGGCTAGAGAGCAGAGGATAAGGAACAGAGAGATGGAGGAGGAGGAGCAGCAGGAGAGGGAGGTTGGGACCAACCTCAGAGAGTGAATGGGTATCTAGGAGAAGGGAAGCCTGAGGAGGCTAGGAGAGCCAGTACGCCATTAGGGAGGCTTTGAGGTATCTAACAAGTGTGAGTAGGGACTGAGGGAGCCTGATGGGCTTTGATGTGCTGAGAAGTGCCACAGGTGCACAGATCAATGGAGAGCCATTTCCCTTCTGCCAGAGGCAAGGAAGTGATTGAGGATTGCAGGACTTCACCATCAGAAATCCTTCTGTTGTTCAGCTTGAGCGCCTTTCTAGATACAGGGGATGACCCTCAAGAAACAGGGGTGTGTGTGTGTGTGATAGGTTGGTGGGAGTGCAAAGTCTTCCACACGCCCCAGGACAGGGTGGAGGTGGGGATGGGGAATCTGAGTGCAGGAGAGGCAAAGTTGGTGTGTAGAGGGGGTAGCAGGCCAGTTTAATCCACCCCCCACGTCCCTCTTGAGGACAAGGATGTTCCCTTTCTGAGCCATAGAGAGGACTCCTCTCAGAGCAGTCTCAGGACTTGGTTTAAGAGAATTGCAGAGAATCCATTTCTCAAATTTGATTTACTAAAATATTCAGTATTTGGGGGACATCATTTTTTTGTTTTTGTTTTTTTAAATTTTTTTTAAAGCCTCTTGTGGAGCAGGGCTGACTCCACCTGCGTGTAACACTGACCACTTGATGAAACTGCTTCTGCCTCCCCTCCTGTTGCCAGGTTTCTGCCCAAGCTATGGACACTGTCAGGTTGACTGCCCTATTCTGTCTAAGTCAAAGTGGGGTCAACCTTCCTAAGTTCCTTCTCCACAGGAAAACCTCTCAAACCTGGGGCTGGCAGCCAAAGGCTGGCGCTACACTCTCTGACAGCTAAAACAAATTCTGTCCTGTATGAAGACCGACCACTGTCCCCCAGTGAAGCCACCGAGACCATGGGAGCCCAGGGCGACCCTCTAGGTAGTGGTAAGTCTCTGTCATTTTTAACTGACACATTATTTGGTTTCTATAATCTTTCTCAGATTTCTGATGGTGTTGGTAGTGTCATCGATTTAACAGCAGCTACCTGGTCGACGCATATAAAAGCCATGACTTCACTTTTAAGGCAAACCAACGGACAGGTTTGCCCTAACAAGCTTCATATTGAAGGAAACACAAGTTCCAGATGTAAGTTTTACTATTTAAAGGCACGAATCTGCCTTAGCCTTTCACCTGCGTCTGCTTCAGGAAAATACTCTTCCATGTGTTTGCCCCAGCAAAATACCAGCCG
This sequence comes from Tokudaia tokunoshimensis, assembly GCA_036184795.1. Lineage (NCBI taxonomy): Eukaryota > Metazoa > Chordata > Mammalia > Rodentia > Muridae > Tokudaia > Tokudaia tokunoshimensis. Next base: position 22,758,270 of record BTHU01000010.1, on the reverse strand, counting down.
ACACAATTGATTCTCTAAAGAACCTTTAAGTTTCCACTTCAGCTAGTGATAAATAATTGGGTAAAAAAGTTTAAGGTTTATTATATAAATTATAATAGTCTAGAAATAAATTAAATTAAGCCGGGCGGTGGTGGTGCACGCCTTTAATCCCAGCACTTGGGAGGCAGAGGCAGGTGGATTTCTGAGTTTGAGGCCAGCCTGGTCTACAGAGTGAGTTCCAAGACAGCCAAGGCTACACAGAGAAACCCTGTCTCGAAAAACAAAAAACAAAAAACAACAAAAAAAAAAAATTAAATTATAAAAATCTAAGGATATAAAGTCTAAATAAATTTCGAGAATGTAAGGAAGTGATTTCAGGTATATAAATACAAATTACACTATGCTATTTATACTAAGATTTCAAAAATTCAAAAATTTACAATGGAATTCTAATAAGCTGGTAAAGCACCGACTGACTGCTACTGTTAGTCGCAAGCTCAAGATTTTGGATTTCTTCTGGCTATCTTCTAAATGTAGAGTTAAAGATGTGTCTCATCATGCTGAAAGCATCTCCCTTCAACTTATATTATCAGACCTCTGGACAGAAAAAAATATTTGTGCTTTTTAGCTCAAAGCCCCTTTTGCCAGAACTCAAACATCTACATGAATCTACTCCAGCTGTTTTACAGACACCTGCCGGCTGCTTTTTCTACAATGTGGATTCCAATGCAGATTGCAAACAATGGTCATGCGAGGTGAAAAAGTCATGTCTTGGGTCCGCCTCTCACAGGTCACATGGACTGCAGATAGGTTCTCCTGTCAATCAGTGGCCTATTGCTTCCCTTCCTTTTGACTATTCCTGAGGGGGAGGTTCCAAATATAAAAGTTTCTCTTAAGGTCTTTAACAACTGCTGTCCCTAGTCTGAACCTGTCTTGGCAGATTTCCACTCAGCTGGTAGACACCATTCGTAAGTCAGCTGCTACCCCGTTGCCCTATTACCCTCTCAGCCTTTGTTGGCTAATATTCCAGCCCTTCTTGGCCCTGAGAACAAGCATCCTAATTTCAGCAGGAAGTAGTTACAGAAGAGAGTATGTTGTCTCTTGTCCTCTTGACAAAGGGCTGGGATATTAGGTCCAAGGAAAACTCCCTGGCCAAGGGGATAAATGACCACCTATTATAGTACCTATTGGCATACCAAGATTCTATGGCCTTAAATAGTTGTTCTAACCAAACGTAATTTATAAAGTGGCCATGCATCGTTTGATGCATTACAAATTTTAACCGCCTCCTCTCTGCAAGATTAAAAATGCTAAGACCCCATCAAAGATTTGACAGAGGCACATAGACAAGGGGCAGGAGGCAGGATGATGAACCAGCCTGTCCCCATCTTAGGCTTGAAAGCCATCTTATAGTAAAGACAAACTAGGTTCATTCCTATTTATGAAACCTCTCAAAGACTGGGCTATGCCCCACCTGTAACCTTAACTACAAATAGTTCTTTGCTGCCTATTCCAGGAAAGGCAACCTCGGTTCTCTTTCAAGGCCATCTTACAACACTCTCTTTATTTCAAAAGGTTGTTATAGCTACCTTGTTATAATCATCTTGTCTTTGTTTCAGGAGGCGGCTATGACTAACTTCTTAGGCTTATGTTCTGCTCCTGTAACCCAGCCTAGTTTCTTCATTTGGAAACCCCCTTACCCCTGAGCTATTAAAAACCCTGTCTTCCTCACATCCAAGGTTGACATCTTGAACCCTCCTACCTTAGGGGAAACAGCTCATGTACACCCATAGAAAAGCGTGCTTTAGTTAATTTGGCCACAATGATTTTGGTTGGTGGTCTTTCTCCTTGAATCTTTGGGATTAACAGTGAGAATACACCTTTTTAGGAGCCAGTTCTCTTCAACTTGGGTATTGGTCCTGAGAACCCATCTAAAACCATTAGTCTTGACAGCAAACACCTGTACCACTGTTTTATCTGGACCTTGAACTCACAAAAATCCACCTTTTTGCCTCCAGGGTCCTGGGATTAAAGGCATGTGCCACTTTGCTTAGACAGAGGACAACTTTGTGGAGTCAGTTCTCTCCTTCCATCTTTTCATGAATTCCAGGGTTGAACTCAGGATGCTAGGCTTATGTGGTGAGTACCTTTATTTACTTCTGGAACAATCTTAATAGCCCAGATGGTGGCTTTTGCTCATTTGAGACAGGCTTTCATGTAGCCCAGGCTGGCCCGACTCATCGCCTAGACAAGGACACCCTTGAACTTCTTATCCTCCTGTCCCTATACCCTAAGTGCTTGACAACAGGCATGTGCCATCATGCCTGACTAGGCATGGGATTTTGAAGAACTTCAAAGAGGGAAATGGAGTTTGTTATCATTTTTAGTTTCTATCTCGTAGGTGAGATATCGTCTAGCCAGATCCAGATGGGAATTCGGCATTCAGTATAAGTCTTATGATCTTGGATAAGTTATTTGACCTAATTCCACCTTGATTTCTCTATCTGCAAAATGGGAATGATATTTACAGCTCATAGCATGTTAAAGTATGGGGAGGGTCCCAGTGGATAAAGCATGGGAAGCGTTTGGGATTGAGACTAGCACCTGCAGGGATCCAACAGCCCCATGAAAGATGGAAACGCTTCCTTTTTCTAACTCCAAGCTGCTAACCTGCTGTTGCTCAAAATTATGTTGTAGTTGAGTGCGTCACAGCATGTGCTGGCGGCATTTAGCTACATGAGTGCACAAGGAAGATGCTTCTTGAGTTTTCTCAGGAGCTCTGTGTTGAGCTGTCTTCATCATCACTATCATCATTGTCCTTGTCTGCTTTTCAGTTGCTGTGATAAAACACTCAGAACAAAACAATTGAAGAGAGGAAAGGGTTTATTTCATCTTACAGGTTATGGTCCATCATTGAAGGAAGTCAAAGAGGCAAGAACTCTGGAGGAACACTGCTTATTGGCTTCCTGTCTGGCTTACTCCCAGGTTCATGCTTAGTTAGCCCTTTTTATACATTCCAGGGCTGGCTTGCCTAGGGATGGTGCCGCCCACTGCGGACTGGGCCCTCCCTCATCAATCATCACTTAAGACTGTGTCCTATAGACAGGTTCACTGTCCAATCTGATCAAGGCAATTCTTTCACTGAAGCTCTTTCTTCCCAGACAACTTTACATTGTGTCCAGTTGACAATAAAGACTAAAATAAAGCACAGTCATCATAATCCACAATTGTAGCAATTCCAGCTAAAAGTCACCAAATCCTTTGTATCAAGTAATGGACAAAGTGCTTTCTACACCAACTCATGCGTTTCTCATGGGCATGCTAAGAAACTGATATAACGGTTGGGAGTGACATATGCCTTTAATCCCAGAACTTGGGAGGCAGAGGCAGGTAGATCTCTGAGTTCAAGGGCAGCCTGATCTACAAAGAGAGTTCCAGGACAGCCAGGGCTACACAGAGAAACAATTTCCTAGTTTGTTTGTTTGTTTGTTTCTTTCTTTCTTTCTAGGGTCCAGCCTGGTGACAGTGGTGCACGCTTTTAATCCTAGCATTTGGGAGGCAGAAACAGGCAGATCTCTGAATCCCAGGCCAACCTGGACAGCCAGGGCTACACAAAAAAAACTCTGTCTTGAAAAACCAAAAACCAAAACAACCCCCCACCCCCACCCCAATAAACTCCCGATACTACAGTCATTTCCCTTCTTGTACACATGAGAAAACTCAAAACCTGAACTTAAACTGAATACCATGTGGAAATCTGTGTGTTTGACCTCAGCTCTTCACTGCCTGCCCTTATATAGCCAATTGTGGATTGTATTTTTATCATTTCTGTTCTGGTAAGCTCAGAAAACTAGTTCCTGGGTTCTGGTTACCATGGTTTTGATGTCTGTGGACGCTAGGGAGGGAAAGATCACTACTGGTGCCCTCACCTGCTACAGGAGAGCTTAGGACACTGTCCTGGGGAGAAAACACTGAGAAGTCTCACATGTTAGAGGATTTCAGACTCTTGGTAAGGATAAGTGCGACCAGGTGTGAACATTTAGTTTGCTTTGGAGGATCTCTTTGCTCCAGGAGAAAAAAAGCCATGTAGAATAATTTTAGTCTTTGTAGCTGGTCTTTGCTACTTTGTGGTTCCTTTTCTCACCCTCTAACTTTTCTTCTGCCTTCCCCCCCCCCCACCTAACTCTAAACAGGAGAGAAAGAAGCGGGGTGTGTGTGTGTGTGTGTGTGTGTATCTCTGAATCTGATTTCTTTTCTTTTGTTTCTTCATTGACCATGGCTACTAACAAACTGCACTAGCCTACCTGAGTGACCACTAACCACCAACCTCATTTCTCAGGGGGACCCCCCCCCAATTCCAAATGTCACACAATCATAGAAATCATCTTCAGTTGGCAAAATCATGCTTCTGTGAGAGCACGAGGAAAATCATAGTCACCTGCCTTGGACAGTTCTGAGTGGCCCCACATCCCCACACTTGGCGTTGAAACAAAAGCACATTTTTTTTTTTGTAATATTTCTGTGTTTTTTCTTTTAAAGAAACCAAAATTCTGGAATTCTGCAACTCTTGGCTCTGAAATAGTTGGACTTGAGATGAGTCATTCATATATTTCCTTTGGGTATTAATTTCTCCCTTGTTCAAATGAAGGGCTTTAGTGAAATCCATGTGGTAGGTTCCTTGGTTCCATCCTCACCACCTGGGATACTGTAGTTGAGGGTGGGTCCCAGGCATCATTCCCTAGAGAAGTGCTGACTGACCGTTCAGTGTGGGAACTTGCACAGAAACTGCCACCCAATGGTATTTGAGATAGTACTTAAAGCCACTATCTCAAGTGGTAAAGTCGGGGAGAGCTCAAGGAGGAAGGTGTACCCTGAGCATACACAGACAGGAAAAAGTAGGTCATTTTTATTTCTTATGTTTTTGAGATAGAGTCTTACTATGTAGCCCAGGTTGACCTCAGACTCTAGATCCTCCTGCCTCAAACCTCCCAAGTGATGGGGCTTGTGGCACCCCAAGAATGCAGATTCATAGGAAAACCACAAGGTAAGTACAAACAAAACCCCCACAAAAACCTCTGTGTTGCCTATCTTGAATTATCCTAGGCTTTCTGCACTGTTGGCTTTCAGTCTCTGTGTGTGTACACTTTCATTTTGGCAGTACATGCAGCACTGGAGGCAGAGGATGATTCAGAAGGGAGTTGTCTTTACATGCGTTTCTCCAGTGTAAGAAGCTGGTCTCTGGGTGGATTTGTCTGCCTTAACTCTTGTCTCTGGGTGGATTTGTTTGCCTTGAATCTTTTGAATTATTGACTCATATCTTATGTTACATTTAGCACCTTGTGCTACAGCCTGAGGCTATTTTCCTCTCTCTCCAGGAAATGTGTTTTATGGAGTTTATTCATCAACACAGGCCAAAGATCATAAACATAGATTGCCTTGGTAGAGTGACTCATTTTAATATTCACTTTAGGATTTAGACATTGAGTCAAAAGGGCTAGGGAGATGGCTCAGTGGGTAAGAGAGCTTGCTGCACAAGTGTGAGGGCCTGAGTTCAAATCCCCACAGCCCTGGTGAAAAGCTGGGTGTGGTCTTGTGTATGAGCTTGTATGAACTAGCACTTTGGTGGAGGGGCACAGAGACAGGGGGATCACTGGAATGTCCTGTGGCTGCCAGTGTAGTCCTAGGTTAACTGAGAGACCCCATTTCTCCAAGGAACAAGGCAGAGAGTGAGAGAACAGGACATATGACATCCTTCTCTTGTTTCCTCCTACCCATGTATACTTACACCAGACATACACTCATATACATATATGCACACAAGGTAAATCTTTGTAAAAAGCCGAAACAACCAAACGTACTCAGGCACAGAGTAAACAGGTGTGTTGGCTCTTATAATTATTGGGTGACTATGGAAGTAACTTTTCTTATTGACAGCATATTAGTAACATTTCTCATTGTGCAACCAGGCCGTGTCACATTGTCAACACAGGCAAAAACCAGGGATAGAATCTTTAAACTATGCTTAATTCAGAGATCCAGAAATCTGAGGAGACAATGAATCACTGTGCTAAGGCTCCGTCTTCCATCTTAACTACAGCATTGTGTAGGGAGAGCACAAGCCATCCATCACCCAGAACTCAGAGCTGGCCTTCTGCTCAGGTGATCCACCATGTTTTCTTGAGACTTGTGATGTCTATACCAATATCAGTGTGCATGAGCATAGCTGGAGAGAACATGCCTGTGCTTTCTATAATGATATGGAGCACATGTACACACTATAATATAGAATATGAAAGTTCCCCGATGAGTTGCTGTGACGGAATCCTGACAGGAGAAACTCGAGGAAGGAAGAGTTTATTATGGCTCACAGTGAGGGCATAGTCCGTTGTGGTGGGAAGACGTGGAGACAGGAGTGTGTGTGTGGGGGGAGCTGGTCATTCCGCATTCAATGTCAGGAAGTCGTGAGGGATGTAAACTGTCTCCTATTTGTTCTGCCTAGAGTTCCAGCCCATGGAACATTACTACTCATATTTAGGGTGGGGTCTTCCCCACCCTAATTCCCTCTACCAAGAAACTCTCTTATAGATGTGTGTTCAGAGGCTTGTTTCCATGGTGAATCTAAATTGTACCAAACTGATTGAAATTAATACTTAGGAACAATTTTGTTTTGAGAAGGGGGTCTCAAGTGGCCCAGGCTAATCTTGAACTCACTGAGTAGCCAAGGATGACCTTGAACTTCTGATCTTCTTGCTTCTACCTCCAAGTACTGGGATTATAGGATTTGTGTCATCAAACCCAATTTTTTTGCATTGCTGGGGATTGAACCCAGGACTTCTTGAATGCCAGGCAAACACTCTACCAACTGAGCTACATCCCCTAGTCCCCAAGAAATGATTTCTAAGCAGTTAATGCTTCTGCAATCCTAACAACTTTAAAATAGTATATATACTTAAGTGTAAGTACAACTAGTAAGATATTTGTGTTTAAGACTGTTTTCTTTTACAAAGAGCAATAGTTTCATATTTGTGCTAACTGAAAATTTCCCTTTAAAATAAAGAAGTAGAAGAAGCTAATTCCAAGAAGGCTTAAGAAATGACAATAGAGGTAGTACCTAGAAATGCTACTGTGACATGAGCTTCAAGATTCCTGGGCTCGGAAGAAATAAGGCGTGGCTTATTCCAAAATCCCAGCACTGGAGAGGGGCAGGAGGGGCGTCAGGAATTCAAAAGCATCCTTTGCTACTTAGGGAGTTCAAGGCCAGGCTGGGATATATGGGAGTGTCTCATAAACCACACACTTGAGCACTCGCGCGTGCACACACACACACACACACTCTCTCTCTCTCTCTCTCTCTCTCACATAGAGTCATAGACACACAGAAGGAGAGGGAAATGGAGAGAGGAAGGGAGAGAAGGAGGGAAAAAGAGGGGGAATAAAAGGAAGGAGAGAAAGAAAGGGAGGAAGGAAAAAAGTAAGTATTGAGTTGGTGAGTTGTATCTGTGTGCTCTCCATTTTGTTGCTTATGAAAATACCTGTCGCCGGGCGGTGGTGGCGTACGCCTTTAATCCTAGCACTTGGGAGGCAGAGGCAGGCGGATTTCTGAGTTCGAGGCCAGCCTGGTCTACAGAGCAAGTTCCAGGACAGCCAGGGCTATACAGAGAAGCCCTGTCTCGAAAAACCAAAAAAAAAAAAAAAAAAAAAAAAAAAGAAAATACCTGTCACTGGCAGACGAAGGCATATTCCCTTAATCCCAGCACTCAGGAGGTAGAGGCAGGTAGATTTCTGTGAGTTCAAGGTCTACAGAGAGAGTTCTATGATAGCCAGGGCTACCCAGGGAAACTGTGTCTTGAAAAACAAAACAAAGTACAACAAAATAAATACCAAACCTGTCAATATTCATGGAGGTTGGGTCTAGTATACGGTTAAAAAGCTTCATGTTGGGACTGGAGAGATGGCTTGGAGATTAAGAGCACTGACTGCTCTTCCAGAGGTCCTGAGTTCAATCCCCAGCAACCACACGGTGGCATATGACCATCTTTACTGGAATCTAATGCCCTCTTCTAGCACATAGGCATACATGCAGGCAGAATACAGTATACATAATAGATAATAAGTCTTTTTAAAATGTTTTTAAAGCCGTGCGGTGGTGGCGCACGCCTTTAATCCCAGCACTTGGGAGGCAGAGGCAGGTGGATTTCTGAGTTTGAGGCCAGCTTGGTCTACAGAGTGAGTTCCAGGACAGCCAGGGCTGCACGGAGAAACCCTGTCTCGAAAAATCAAAAAAAAAAATGTTTTTAAGTTGTATGGGACCCTGAGATCATCATATGGCAATCTGCCCCAGTTTATCTGATAATTCTAAGATGTGATCTGATGCCTTGGTTGAGTGTCAGATACTGAGGAGAATGATTTTTCTGTAGTAGAGAAAACCGCTTTCAAGGTTCTGGACCTCAGAGGTAGAAAAAGCAGAGTCGGGTTGGTGAGATGGCTCAGTGGTTAAGAGCACTGACTGCTTTTCCAGAGGTCCTGAGTTCAAATCCCACCAACCACATGGTGGCTCACAACCATCTGTAATGAGATCTGATGCCCTCTTCTGGGATGTCTGAAGACAGCTACAGTGTACTTACATATGATAATAAATAAATCTTTGGACCTGAGCGAGCAGGGCCAGAGAGAGAGAGAGGAAAAGAAAAGAAAAGAAAAGGAAAGGAAAGGAAAGGAGAGGAAAAGCGAGTCATACGGCAGGAGAAGTGAGAGGATCATGAGCTCAGAATCTCAAGGAACACCTCTCCATTTGTCTTGAAATTGTTCATCTTTTCCTGGAAAGGATATTTGCCTTGGTTCTATTTCAACCCAAGGTGTATTTGTAATAAGATTTCAAACTAATTTTTTTTAGGAGTTAATGAGCTGTTTTAAGACAATGTTTTGCCCTAGACTAGAAGTATTTATTTTAACAGGATGAGATGCCCTGGGGGACCCGTGGACCAAGTATTTGGTGGGAACTGGAGGTGTCTCATCTAAGTTTGTCTCTCCTGAATGTCATACAGCCTCTCTGACTTTCAAATGGTACATCAAAGGAAGCCATTGTCTGCAGATACTATCTGAGTTTTATGTAAAGAGCAAACTGCATTTGGGAATTTCCCCTCCATACTTAACATTTTTATTCCTAAGTAAACATTACTGATAGTGAGAATGAAGAAAAACATCCTTTACAGTGAGACCATGTGAGCATAAAATAGTGGTTTGACTATGTGGCTACTGGGGTATGTGTACCAGCATGTTGGGGCTGGAGAGATATCTCAGTGGTTCAGAGCCCTTGTTGTACTTGCAGAAGACTCAAGATCAGATCCTAGTACCCATATAAGATGGCTCACAACAGCCTGCAATTCCAGTACTAAGGGTCTCGATGTCCTCTTTTGGCCTCTGATGGTAACTGCACTCTCATGCACATAACCCTGCATAGACATGGACACATTACACGTCATGAAGATAAAAATAAGTCTTAAAAAAAGGTTAGGGTGTTAAATACTGAGTACCTTGGGATTTGAATTTTAATCTGTTCCTCGAACACCCAAACTACACGAGAATGCAGGTTAGTCTGGCAAATTGCAAATGTCATTTCACACTTAAAGCTATGAGCAGGTGCTTGTACTTGCAGAGTCAAATGGAAAATTGCCAGTAAGTTGCTGTCATTGTAGATAAACAACGGGAAGGTGGTTCAGTTGGCAAAGTACTTATTGTGTAATTATGAGGACCTGAGTTTGAATCCTCCATGTCCATGTAAAAAGTATGTACCCATAATCATTTTTTTTTAAAAGATGAAGATTCTCTATGTAACAACCTTGGCTATCCTGGGACTCTCTCTATAGACCACACTGGCCTCAAACTCACAGAGATCTGCCTGCCTTTGCTTCCCGAGTGCTGGGATTAAAGGCTATTATCCTTTTTTTTCTTTTTTTCTTTTTTTAAAGTATTATTTATTTTATTTATATGAGTACACTGTAGCTGGAGACACACCAGAAGAGGGCATCAGATCTCATTACAGATGGTTGTGAGCCACCATGTGACTGTTGAGAATTGAACTCAGGACCTTTGGAAGAGCAGTCAGTGCTCTTAACCACTGAGCCATCTCTCCAGCCCTGTAGAAGCTCATTCTTAATGCTCAGGGGGTGTCGAACCCAGGGCCTTGCTGGCCAGTCAGACTAGTCATGTCAGTGAGCTCTAGATTCAGTGAGAGATCTGTTTCAAAAAAATGGTGGAGTGATAGAGGAAGGCATCTTTCTCCACACACCTGCACACAATGACAAAAGCAAACAAAACCTATATGGGCAATTTTATATAGTTCAAGATGGCAATTAAGATGCCTATAAGCAGCTTTAATGATTATTAACACGCTCATGCCGTTTTGTACCAAACTGTTTTCCTTACCATACCGGTGGATCGCAGCTTAGGCCAAGTTATAATTCAGTATGGTGTCGTCTAAAAAGACTCCTGAGTTCCTTCAAGCTTGTTGCTGCACAGTTTGCTTTCCATTTGAAAGGCATTAAGTCCTCTGCTAGTTGCCCGGGCAAGCCTGCCCCCCCCCCCCCCCCCCGCCCCTGTGAAGGGGAACAAGATAAAAACCCTCTCCGGAGGTAGAGCCAGGTGGAGACTCACTAGGGTAGCGCTTCAGGGTAGAGGGGAACTATTTCTAACATGCAGATTTAACAAATTATGATCTCCGCTTCATTGCCCTGTCACATGAAAAACTATAGCTTCAACTTAACTGCAGGCCATAGGAGTCTCACACTGTGGCACCAACTGTCTCCTCTCCAGCACTGGTATGGAAACAGGGAGGATTACTAAAGATCTGGACTCAGATTAGCTACCCTCAGTAGCTATCCATGACCTCAGCTTCCCTTGAATCTATTTTCCATTTGACCTTTACATTATCACGTTGAAATGAGATAGCTCTTAAAGAACGTAACTGCCGCTGGGGAGTGGTGGGGCCACACCTTTAATCCCAGCACTGGGAGACAGAGGGAAATGGATTTCTGAGTTCAAGGCCAGTCTGTATATAAGACCTGAGACCTGTTTCAAAAACAAAACAAACAACAAAAAAATTATATATCCATAAATCATTTAGCAAAAGGTATACTTTTACTTTTTAAAATCTATCATTGGGTGATTTTTGTCAAGCAAACACCATGAGGAGCATGGGTATAAGCCTATCCGGCTATACAACTGGGCTATACAGATGATTGCTACTATCAAGTCTGTGAATAGGGAGGGAGACACAACTCCATGCTGCCCTGAGCCTGGGTTCTCTTACCTTTCAGAGACCCAAGATCATTGGCTTGGCCATAGAAAATAATTTCAGGACTAGACAGTCAGTATGAAGCAGACTCAGGTCTTATTAAAGATATCTTTTTTTAAAAACAACTTTTGAGTGTTTTGCCTACATATATCTGTGCACCACCTGTGTGCATGATGCCCTCAGGGGCCAGAAGAGGACACTGGATCCCTTGTAGCTGGAGTTATAGAAGGTTGAGCTGCCATGTGTGTGGTAGGAATCAAATCTGGATCTTCTAGAACAGCCAGTGTTCTTACCCACTGAGCTGCCTCTCCAGCCTTGTATTAAAGGTATCTTAATTTAGATTTTATAAGCCATAGTCGGAGAGGTGTTCAGAAAGAAAAGAGAACAAACATGGGAGAGCATGTGTATGGCTTCTCAGAGTCACACTTCATCAGTTTTACAACAGTCATATAGAAAATTCTGGGCTTTGAAGCTATTATCTTCAAAAGTATGCTAAGAAACCCGAATGAGATCACAGGGTGGTTCCTGTGGGGCACTGATAGGATTATAAACTGTCAAGGGTAAGAGATAGGAAGTCATTACTGTAACAAAGCTAAAGTATTGAAATTCCTAGAAAATTTCTGGGTGAAGGAGTAAGGTCCCACAAGGCCGCATGTCCCAGGGCTTAAGCCTGCTTCATTGCTGTCTTCATAACATAGCCATGTTGGAAAGGAATGTCAACTCTATGCCAGCCTATGTCTTCTCAGCAAATGTCAATTGTGTTCTTTCCTTTCTGTCCTGCCTTGTAATTCAGTACAGTGTGTTACCACATTCAATAACATAGGTAGCCATAATTTTACAGAACGCCTTTGTACCTAAACATACAGGAGGTACAGTAGAAATTCTGAGCAGTAGGCATTTCTCAGACCGCGTCTGTGTGATGGGACCAGTCTCTCACACACACCTGGCTATTTTTATCAGGTCAGAGTCATTTAGAGAAAGGCTTGTAGGTTGTCTAGGCAAGTTGCAGAATTTGACGTTTTTACAAAATCGCATGATTGTGAATTCCCCTTTTGGTTTTCTTAGAACCTAATAAGATTTAAACCTACAAATTTTATGCACTCATAAATAAAACAGATGCACTAGATATGACGGTGGAAAGGCTTAAGATATTTCAGTGTATTTTATACTTAAAATAGTCTCAGTAACTCATCTGAGGTATGGACTGTCAGACCTGATATTATCCGTACTCTTGAACTAAGAACCATTTCACACATGTACTGGTCTAACGGAAACTGTCAATTCAATCCTTCCCCACTGAGGTTGGTCCCATCTCAAAAGGCTCCCTTTTGTGAAGGTGACAGCATCATTCTGTCTGGGTAGCCTTGCTCTAGGCTTCCTTTCCCAGCACTGTCCTCAGTAGAGGCAGGGGTTGCTTCTGTGCTCTTGGCAAATGATGGCCCCGTAAGAACCAGAGCCCTCAAAAGTTCTGTTCTTATTTAGCAGCTTTTTCTGCCCCATCTCATCTTCCAGAGGATTCTATCTGGCTAATTTGTCTGGGATGAGACATTTTGAAATATATTTTTTTAAAGGTTTTATTTCTTCATTATATATATATATATATATATGAGTACAATGTAGCCACCTTCAGACACACCAGAAGAGGGCATTGGATCCCATTACAGGTGGTTTTAAGTCACCACATGGTTGCTGGGAATTGAACTCAGGACCTCTGGAAGAACAGTCAGTGCTCTTAACCACTGAGCCATTTCTATAGCCTGACATTTTGAATTCTTAGCCCTACATGGCTCAAATCCCCAAACAGACCCATTGATAGGAAAGTTCTTTGCCAGGACAGTCAAGGCTACTCAGAGAAATTCTGTCTTGAAAAAAACAAAAAGAAAAATTGACTCTCAATGAACTGTAGAATCACAGAAAAACTGGCCCAAGGAAGACCCCCACAGACACATCAGGCTTCCTCTCAGGAAACTGAGTGACTCCATAAACTGCAGTCACTCTAAGTGTGGAGTGCAGGTGCCGTTTCCCCACGAGCACAGGCTGAATTCAATTAGCCACACTTCTTGCACACTACTTAAACATAGATTTCTTAACAGTCCTATTAATACTGACAGTTCATGAGGCAAGGTTCCTATGAGTGACATTTCATGACTACGGGTCATTCCATGATGTCCCTGTATTATAAGCACCAAATTATGTCTGTGTTTTTATCTTCTACAGGGCAATAAAACCACAGAGACCTTTGTCTTAATTTCTTTATTATGTTTGAACCTTTAAGAAACATAGACCATCATATATACCACCATTCAGTAAAAATCTATTCTAGATTTTAGGGCGTACACACTACAAACTATCTTGTTTCTAGTCTCTAAGACCACTAAAGGGGTTATCAAAAAGGTACGTTTGGCTCTCATCTATGGGATCTCAAGCCTTGAGGTTTTCATCACTGTGAAGTGTGCTCAAGTGGATGAACGTGATTTCTGTTTTCCTTTTGGAATGGGCCAATCACTTTGAAGTCTGTAGTCCATTATAAGAATATTCCATTCCTTGTACTACTGTCTATCATGTCTTTGGAAAACCAATCTGGTAAAAAAAAAAATTATTTCTTTTCCCTTGTACAATAAGGATGAATTTCCCAGAACACATCCCATACCTGCTACACTGAGAAGCACCACAGATGTGCATGCACAGCTCTTATCTAACGAGGACTCCACAGTAGTAACTACTCACCCCCGCCCCCCCGAGACATTTCTGCACTGTCTCATCTGTGTCTCGGTAGCTTCAGGCTACACCCTACTCTGTAAGAGAACTCCTGGTGTCTGACATCAGAAATAAAAAGGGCAAGCAAACAGACATCCTCATGTTTTCAAGAGGGTACTCTGTATAGGTCCACAAGACAGGACTCGGAGAGAGAGCTGTGGATGGGCTGGGAGGGTTTAAAGCTATGGCTTTGATGAGCACCCAAGTGAGCTGAAGGAAGGCATTTGTAAGAGTAGATTCTGCAGCATTCAAGGTAGTTCTCAAAAAGAGATGGGTGTCTTCTTGATTAATCTCAGTTCTGAGGTTTCAGAAGTTGAGAGCTAAGAAAGGTGAGCGGCTGACATTAGGCTATGATGCTGAGGGTTCAAAGACCTTCATGGTATCAATGGAAAAGGAAATAATACACAGACCACATAACACCATTAAAACCAAAAAAACACATTTTTTTTTTCATTAAAAAAAGTTTTAGGTCACATAAAACAAGGCAACATTTACTCCTTCTTCTCGTCTTCTGGCACTGGGTCTGTGGGCGGCTCCTCCACTGTGGCGCTGTTGCTCTCTGAGCCGGTGTTACTGTCACTGGTCCCTTCCACCTCCATGCTGTCAACCCCCTCCTGCCCACTCTCCTTGTCCTCAGGAGTAGATGTGCCTTCTTCACCATTCTGCTGGCTCTCCGCTGCGTCTTCAAGGTGTGCCTCCTCTGTAACCACACATTTACCACCATCAGTTCCAAGAAAAACATTCACTCTAACTACTCAGATGGCATAAGATGATCTGTCCAATATAATAGCAACTAGCCCCACACAGAGAAGCACCTGAAATGAACCACTATGACTCAGGAATATTTACGAATATTTGAGACAACTCAGGGTACAAAAATCTACATTTTTACCTATAGTATTATGAAATTTAAATATATACCAAACACTTTCATGGTGAGAATTGAGCTTTTGAAATTAGGAAGTATATTAAAGGGACTGGAGAGATGGCTCAGTGGTTAAGAGCACTGGCTACTCTTTCATAGGACCTGGGTTCAGTTTCCAGCACCCACATGGCAGCTCACAACTGTCTGTAACTCCTGTTCCAGGAGATCCAGACCGACGCCCTCACACAGACATACATGTAGTCAAATCACTAATGTACATAAAAATAAATAATTAAAAAAGTATATAAAATACACACTGGATTTCAAAGATTTGCTACAACAAAAGAATGTTTACAGTCTTGTGTGTGTTTGCATGTCAGATGAGAACCACAAGCGTTCTGTTCCTCAATATTGTCCACTGTTTTGAGACAGGATCGCTGACTGACCTGGAAGTGACCAGGTAGGCTAGGCTGGCGGGCCAATGAGCCCAGGGATCTGCCTATCTCCATCTCCCAGTACTGAATCATGAGTATGTACTACCATGCCTGCTTTTTACATGAGCTCAGGTCCCATCTTCTAAACTTTCTATCTAGCCTAGAATGTTAATAACTTTAAAAATATTGATAACATTGAAATATTTTTTTGGAGACTTGGTTTAAATGTCACATTAAAAGGAAGCCAGAGGCAGTGTAACCAGAAGCTTCAGCTCCTCAGAGGCTGGGGCTGAGATTGCCTCGAGTCTGAGGCCAGCCCAGATAGCACAGCAGGACCCTGCCTGAAATACACAAAAGGAAGGCACAGAAAGAGGCTGAGCGGCTCTTTAGGAAGCTGAACACAAGGTTCTGACATCTCCGTTTTTTCCTTCAGTTCCCCCTCCTCTTTCTTTTCCTGGAGTTAGAAGACAGACATCTGTGTAAACACCCAGATGCTGTCAGAGTGAGACAGACCTCATTTGGGGCAAAAGAGACGCACGACTGAGGACTGAGAATATGGTCTGGTTGCAAGATGAGCAAAGAAACACACTCTGATTTGTAAGCATCTGCTGTGGCCACAAAAATGTGCTTCAGCCCCAAATTTATGGTAAAACAAAAACAAAAACAAACAAGAAACCAAAACCAGGTTCACAAAACCAGAAAAGAGGCCCAGACAATGAAGATTAAAACCAAACTGTCTGAAAAGCTAACCTGCTGAGTTAAATATTGTATAAATGCCTGGTAGAGATACGGATGTTTCATTAAACATTGCCAGGAGTTACTGTCTGAGTACAGAGAGTATGCCCATGTCCCTTTCACCAGCAATTGCTAGTGTCCCCTTAACTACCTTTGGCTTACTCCTGTTTATCCACTAGGCAGGGTCAATACTGCTGAAAGGCAAGGTGATCTCGAAAACGCCAAGAATAACCAAGTTCATCAGTATTTGATGTAAAGTTTTACCTTTCTTTTCTTAAAAACAAACAAAATAAAAAACAAAAAACAAATAAAGAACCCCCACCAAACCATGAGGAATGCCTTTATTCAGGAAAACCAAACCATTGTTCTGGGGTGAGGTTGGTTGGCTACCAACATGTAAGGTTTAGACAGTCATCACTTTAGGCTTTGTTAGCTAGGAAGTCTGTCTCAAGTCCCAATCTACACACACACACACAGGTATAGATATGTATTATGCATACGCATATACATGTACATATACACACATGTATTCATATACATTCATGTATATACACAATGCTGTCACCTCAAAGCTGCCACATACAGTGTGGCAACAAACAAGTGTGGGCATCTTCCAGTCAAACTTGACTTAACAGAATTATGGAGGTAAGACTTGGCTTTCTGCTTTTACTTTGCCCAATGCCATCTTAGGACGAAGACAACCAATCTTAGGGCCAATGATACATCTTATGTAAATAGTAGATGTAAAGGTTAGATATTAATCCTATGTCAAATCCAGCAGCAGAATGCACTCATCGAGGCAGTAGTTGTTCAAAGGAGATGAGACAGAAAGCTCGGTAATCAGTGTCGGCAATGGGGAAACAGACAGTGGGGTCCAAGTCTGTCTCCAGAGCCACACCCACTCACCCGGGCACTACAAGAGCTCAGACAGCAAGACTGACAGCAGCCAGGCTGCACTGCGGAGCCAGCGACAGTAGCAGGGAGTCTACTATGGAGAAAGAGTAGGACTGGAGAGTCCCAGGGAATGACGCATCCAGGAAGGACAGCCGGAAGCTGGCTGTCAGGGCCCTCACACCTCCTGGGTGTCGAGGAGGCGGTTACCTGTCTCCATCGGGATGTTCTCCTCATCCTTCTTCTCCTCGGCTTTGTTGGCCACTTGCTCCTCCTCGGGGGCGAGGCTGCTCTGACTGCGCTCGGCTTGCTCTGCGGCCTCCTTCTCCCTCTCCTCCTGCCTTTTGCGGGCCTGTTCCTCGGCCTGTGCGATCTCAGCTGCTATCTTCTCCATGTCTACTTCCACCTTCAGACCACATAACTAGTTGTGAAGAACACATCAGTGAGCTCTCAGCAATGCTTTTTTCATAGAACCTTAGAATCAAATAAGTTGTTTCCTGGCTTATGTAATGACATTTACATGAAGGAGAAAAAAAAGCAGTGTTGTGTCCTAAAACTACAGGACAAAAAAACCTCATCTAGTAGCCATCAGACACGCAGGGCAGGGGCTGCTAGGGCACCTCCCAGGACTCGGCCAGTCTCAGGACTCGGGTCCCATTCACACCTCAGCTACCAAACTCATGATTTACTTATTTATTTTCTGGCTTGTTTTGCTTTCTTGAGATAGAGTCTCTCTATGTAGTCTTGGAACTCACTATGTAGACCAGGCTGGCCTTGAAGTTGAATCCTGCTTCCTCTGCTCGGGATTAAAGGTGTGTGACACCATGCCTAGCTGAGATTTATTTGATACAAAATGCAACTGAACTACATCTAATGAAGACATCTATGAATAAATTACAATAAAGTGAAAATAATTTACACAAAGCACTGGAAGGTTCTATCAGCCATGGGCCTAGTCTTTATATGTATACAACATGACACTGCTAGTTTATTATACAGATAGTAGAGTTTGTGCTGTGATGTTAGTATTGTTTCAAAGTGACCAACACTCAATAGAAACATTACTTTAAGAAAAATAGCAATTGGCACATGGCAAAGGTAGTGGGTGAAAGGAATGGATACCCTTTTAAGTTCATTGTTAAAGGAGTCTGTGCTTTCCAGGAATTTCCTCTTCTTTTCCTGGTGTCGTTCCTCTATCTGTAGAAGCTCGGCTTCTAGTTTCCGCTGTAAGGTGTCAGACCAGATATGTAGTTATAAGTTTTCTCTAAAGCAGATGTAAAGTGCAGAAAGCATGTCATTTTAAAAATAGTTAATACTTTCAAGTATAATTTTACATTTTTAATTGTGGTGAATGTGTGTGGGTATGCACACCAGTGCAGGTACCTATGGAGGCCAGAAGAGGGCACTCAATGCCCTGGAGCTGGAATTACACAGATGGTTGTGAATCACCTTACATGGGTGCTGGGAACTAAACTCAGGTCCTCTGGAAGAGCAGAACATGCTCTTAACCACTGAGCCATCTCTCCAGCCCACTAATTTTGCATTAAAAAATCAAATCTAGCTATGATTTTAAAAATGTAACATAGAGGAATGGCTGTGATTAATGAGATAGATGTTAATGAATAAATTTTGGGGGAAAACATTTTATAGTAATGCAGCAAAGGCTGATGGGGGGTCCCTAAATTCTTCAGTTTGCATCCATCTCTTAACAGATATATTTGCCACCACAATGTTCTATTACAGTTTTCAATGACAAACTTATTAAGCTTCCTGAATGGTCCCCTCCTTTCAGCCTCTTTCTCAAACCATGCGCAGGTGGTACGGCTTCACAGGTCTATTTATGACTGTAGCAGAGTCACACTACCTGGGATATATGACATAGACTCCTTCTATTATAATGAATGGTTTCTGAACTTACCTGATGAACCATTAAAGACTGGACCTGTCGCTTGAGGACCTGCATTCTAGCTGTTGTGACAACCGACCGCACATCAGGTACCACACTCTCACTGAGAATCTCACTGATGAGGCGGTGGTTTCTCTGGAAACGGGCAGTGGCTGTATGCTTCATTGAAAAGCCATCATCATAATCTGGAATGAAGGAAATGTCCTGGAAATTAGGCGACCACTTATCATAACAATGTTAACAAGCAGTCACTTAGTAAGTGTGGTCTTCAGTGCCCTAGCAAGTGGGCTTGCCTAACATCAGGGGCATCTGGGCAGGCTACAGTAAGAACCACGCAGAGACATAAGATACAACTCACCCAAGTGTTGTTCTCATAAAGCTACTAAGGCAGTGGTTCTCAACCTGTGGGTCTCGACCCTTTTAAGGAATTAAACAACCCTTTCACAGGGGATGCAGGTTGCATACTGAATATCTGGCATATTAGATATTTACATTATGATTCATAACAGCAGCAAAATTACAGTTATAAAGTAGGTACAAAAGTAATTTTATGGTTGGGGAAGGGTCACCACACCAAGAGGAACTGTATTAAAGGCTTACAGCATTAGGAAGATTGAGAAGCTGTGTATTAAGGGATGATGTGTCTGATATTTGGTTAAAATATAAACAACATATGCTCACATCTCTTTTAGTCTTGGGATTCATGTAACACCTGCATGTGATGGCAGAACTTGAAATCCTGCCAAATGTTCCATTCTCCTGATAATTATCAAAGGCACTTGATATATGCTACACTGTAACTGGGAGGTATCTCGGTTGTTAAGATTAATGAAAATATCCATTTGTAAAATTAACTTATTATCATCTTCTCTAGTAATATTTAGTGTTTTCCAAGTAATTTTTGTTTTATCACATTAACAAATGGTAAAGACCCAAACTAATCTTACAGAAGAAACATAACTTGGTTTAAAGGCTGGGAGATAAAGTGTTTGTCGGGCAAGCATGAGAATCTAAATTTGGATCCTAGCCAGCATCCAAGTCAAAGATGGGTGTGGCAGATTCTGGAGGCTCAGTGGTCATTCTAGCTAAAATAGCAAGCTCTAGGTTCATTGAGAGAGACTCTGTCTTAAAATAGTACAGAGGAGCAATTCAGGAACTATCTGGATGTCACCTCTACCTTCCACATGTATCCAGACAGGAAGTATAGTGCATATACCAGACCCAACCTTATCACAAAAAGAAACGAGGAAGACACCCAACACTACACAATCACAGATACTTGATTCTAAACTTATTTTTAATTTTGCTAGTTTATACATGTACATGGCTGTTATGAATGTGTAAAGGTGCCATCTAAACTTAGGTATGTATAGTACACATTTGGCTTATATGTTTTTTATGTGAGTGGGTTGTTATCTTTTTGGTGTGAATGCATGCATGTGGTCTACAGGTGTGCATACACGTGTACACACACATGGAGGCTAGAAGAGGATAACAAGTGTCTTCTCTATTTCTTTTGGCTGTATCCCTTTAAGACAATACCTCTCATTGAACTGGAAGCTTACCATTTTGGCTAAGTTAGCTGCCCATGGAGGTGCCAGAATCTGCTTGCTTCAGCTCCCAGTGCTGGTGTTACGGGGATGTGCCAAACCAAGCAATTTACACGTGTCCTGGAGATTTGAACTTAAGTCCCTGTGTTCACATGGCAAGAGCTCTGTCTGGAGCTCCAGGGTGTGTGATCTTTTTGAGACAAAATTTCACTATGCAGCCCAAGCTGGCTTTGAACTCAAAGCAGCCTTCCTTCCTGCCTTAGTTTCTCAAGAGTCATTTAAAAAGCCCTCACTATCTGTGTGGATCAAGGTCGGTCTTGTGCTGGGATGATGAGTATGTACCACCACACCCAGTATGGATGCTTATTTCTAGTAACCCCAGAGTATTTCCTTTAATAGCTGTCACATTCATATGTATGGTAGCAACCTGAATTAGTATTTGCTTAATAGTTCTTTACACTAACTCATTAAATAAAGCAAGTTTTCCTTCTTTTTTTTTTGGTTTTCTTTCGAGACAGGGTTTCTCTGTGTAGCCTTGGCTGTCCTGGAACTCACTTTGTAGACCAGGCTGGCCTCGAACTCAGAAATCCGCCTGCCTCTGCCTCCCAAGTGCTGGGATTAAAGGCGTGCACCACCACCGCCCGGCTGCAAGTTTTCCTTCTAATATAAATCAAAACCTAACGAGTCACCTAATCCCCCCTTTAAAAATGATTTGCTTTATGTATGAGTGTTCTATCTGCATGTACAACTGCATGCCAGAAGAGGGCATCAAATCTCATTACAGATGGTTGTGAGCCACCATGTGGTTTCTGAGAAGTGATTTCAGGAACTCCGAAAGAGCAGATGGTGTTCTTAACTGCACAGTCATCTCTCCAGCCCCGACCTAATCCTTTTAGCATTTCAGACAGGTGTATGGACAAAGAAATCCTGCTACATAGAGGTGCCTGCATGCTACTGAAGAATCATTTAAAAAGCCCTGACTATCTTGTGTGAATCAAGGTTGGTCTTGTGGACCTTCTGACAGTCCTCTAAGAAGCCAGCAGATGCTGCCCTCACAGACGAGGCTTCTGTCTCTTGGTTTTCTGTACATTTCCATCTCTCAAGTCCTCCTAGACCTGTGGTGTACGACCACATGTGTATGTCCAACAACCTCTTCACAGGTGCTACATATCAGATATCCTTTGGACTTGGAAAGCATTGGAATGCTTTAAGTGGGGCTTAATGAACTATCATAGTAGGAATATGGAAGACTTTGTTGCTGAGATTGATTTGAACTGTGCAGAACTGCCCCAAGAGGATTCAGTGGAGAAGAATTTCAGTATGAGGCCTACAGACTGTTTTTGTGGTATTTTGGTGAAGAATATGGCTGGTTTTTGCCCTTGTCTGAAGAGTCTACCTGAGTCTAAGGTAAAGAGACTTAATTGTATTGACAAAGGAAGTCTCAAAAAAGCCCAGTAGAGACTTTGTCCTCTGGTTAAGGTGGTGTCTTCTGTTCTCATGAAGAGGGTTTTGAACAATGGTAGCAAGTTTAGAAAGGAAAAAATATAAAATATATGGTTCAGGTATTAAAGGGACACCAGGAAGTAAAATGGAGCTGAATCCTATGTTCTAGAAGATAAGAGATTAAGGAATTTGGGGGTAAGATCTTCCAGCTAAATTTAGATTCAAGCATGTTGGTACACACCTTTAATCTTAGAAGACAAAGCCAAACATCTCTGAGTTCAAGGCTAGCCCGGAACAAAGCAGGTTCTAGGTGAAGAAAAGCTTAAATCTAGGCATGGTGGTATACACCTTTAATGCCAGCACTACAGGAGACAGAGCCATGCAGATCTCTGCCTTCTAGGACAATCTACAGAGCAAGTCAGTAAGCAGCACTCCACTATAGTCTCTGCATCAGCTCCTGCCTTCCAAGTTCCTACCCGGTGTGAGCTCCAGTCCTGATTTCCTTTGGTGATGAACAGCAATGTGGAAGTGTAAGGGGAATAAGCCCTTTCCTCTCCAACTTGCTTCTTGATCATGATGTTTTGTGCAGGAATAGAAACCCTGACTAAGAAAGAGTGTGTCAGCAAAAATTTATCCCAGAATTTGGAAGCTGAGACTGGAGAATCAGGTAAATCTGGGCAACACAGTGAGACCCTGTCTTGAAAAATCAAACAAATCCTTTATTTTGAGTATACTTTGAAAAGTAATAAATATAGCTTTTCTTCTTTAATAATTTTCCACCCTGTATTTTTTCCATGGGAAAGTCACACACAAAAATCTTATTATTAAAAAGTCTTAAAATTATGCTCTTCTATGTAAAAGACTGAAGGCCTTGAACTGAGACTTGGTCCCTAACACAGAGAGCACACACACAGCCCCATTCCCCCTCACCATCTGGGTCCTCGGCAGGC
This sequence comes from Tokudaia tokunoshimensis, assembly GCA_036184795.1. Classification (NCBI taxonomy): domain Eukaryota; kingdom Metazoa; phylum Chordata; class Mammalia; order Rodentia; family Muridae; genus Tokudaia; species Tokudaia tokunoshimensis. Next base: position 22,735,467 of record BTHU01000010.1, on the reverse strand, counting down.
TGAATGCTCATGTAAGGTTCTCCTTTCTCCATGCGAGACTGTCTCTGTCGACTTTCTTCCTCTAATGCAGCTTCCGCACGACTTTTTGCATTAATATACGCAAGGTATGCAGGGGAATTATGGTAGGCCTTCATAGATTCATTGTACTCTATCTGAAATTCAAAGGGGGCTGGTTTTATAATGCACACTCTACTCCACAGGCCACCATGGGCAACTAACTGCATGGCTCATCTAAACGTCAGAGGGCAAAGGTAAAATGGTGTCAGGACAGCCTTTCTGAACAGAGAATGTGCCACTCAGGTGAGTGCCACTCAGGTGAGTGCAGCTTGGTGGACAAAACCTCAGTGCGGCTCAACCGTCTCCCCACACTTTGTTTCATTTATAAATAATAAGCCAAGGCAGTCCTCTTACCTTTTCTGCTTCGTATTCGTTTAAATATTCTTGCTTCTCTTCATCAGTGAGATCTCGCCACATGCCACCAATAATCTTGCCAATCTCCCACAACTTTAGGTCAGGGTTGGAAGCCTTTACTTGGTCCCAGACCTTAAAAAGTCAATAGTTGAAAATTCAGTATTAGTGCCTAAGTATATAGTCATTTAAAAATACTCTAATATGGAAACATTTAAATACAAATAAAGCAAAGAAGACAGTATCAAACTCCTATGTAGCAATCAGCCCTCTTCCAAACTGCCAACTGCTGGCTTACCTCATTTCCTTTTTACCTGACTGGATCTCACTTACCAATGTCATTTCCTCATAAATACTTCAAACTGATTAAGCTAAGGACATCACTAATCACTGTTCACATTTGTAGCAAATTAACTGAACCATTAACTCTATGTCTCTAACTGTTCAAGTGAATTTGTATCATACTATCAAACACAAAGGTAATAATTATGATCAATATTTTTACTATACTTATTCATTTTGTACTCTTGGAATTGAACCTAAGGGTTCTTACACGTAGGCTAGGCAAGTGTTTTACCACTGAACTACCTCCCACTTATTATTGTTTGGTTTTTCGAGACAGAGTTTCTCTTTGTAGCCCTGGTTGTCCTGGAACTCACTCTGTAGACCAGGCTGGCCTCAAACTCAGAAATCTGCCTGCCTCTGCCTCCCAAGGGCTGGAAGGCATGCACCATCATAAGGTATCAATATATATAGTCTTATACTCTCCTTTCTACTTAACATTCTACTCATGTCTTTCAATATTCTTAAAAATATATCACTTTCATGGCTGTAGACTAATCTGTTTAAAAAGATTTTAGCAATTAATTTAACCATGCTCCTGAGCTCTGAAACTCTGAAATGAGAGTGAACTTAGGAAGACTTGGTCAAGCCAGTCTGAAATTGCATGTAAGGCCAATAGGAGGAGCTCTCCAGCACCCACCTTTCTGCTGTACCTCATGTAGGGCATCAGCGGCTTATCTGGTGGCTTTGGAGGCTTTGGAATCGTAATGCCAGAGGACGCCTGTAAAAGAGTGAAATACATTCATTATTCAACTGCAAGGAGCTCACTACTACCTGAAAAGAAAGTTCCTTAAAAATTCTAATGCGCCTTTCTTCTACTCGTCCATGGATACAAGATTCTTATATTTCCTCCAAAGAAAATAGATATCACTGCAAATTCAGAAGTGTTTATATCAGAAGAAAATGGCTTTAAACACATGGTATTAATGTTTTACTTAGAAGTTTATTGCCACTGTTTTGACAAGCTGCCTGCAAGAATAAAATATTATATAATAATCCATACACTGAAAATGGAAGTTACATGCCAAACACCTCACATTTAGGACATTACCTGGTATCCTTTTATTTTGCTTAGTACCATTACACATACAGTCAACACTGGTTTATCTGTAGACTCTGAGCTCTTAACACTTACCATACACACACTGTCTACAGGGGATCTTGTAATCATGTTAGGAATGCACCTCATACAAACAACACAAAGACTATCTCCCAGGTCCAAAAAAAAAAAAAAATCACCAATAAGAAACAGGAGCTAACAAGAAATCTAGCAAATAAAAAAAAAAAAAAAGGAAAAAAACTTTCCTTTAGAAATAGAGATTTATGTCTGTTAAATTATTAGTCTCATAATTTTCTGTTTTCTATTTATGCAGCCTTGGGACATATTTTCTTATGGAGGGTCAAGTTGTGTGAACTCAGGTTGCACTTTTCTTGTCTTCAATCCTATGGTCACTGAAATAAAGAACCGTCTCAACACTGAAACTCCGGGCCTTGCTATGTTCCTTTTGAGGCCCAGTTCTCAACAAGAACAAGGAAAGGCACGCCACATGGAAAAAGAAAAATACAAGAAAAGGAACTAAAATTTTTTCAGAAAGGTAGTGTGGAAGTTGATGAGAGAAAGTACAAAAGAGAGCACCGAGAAAGTTAAGTGCTAGCTTCTGTCTGTAAGGAAACACAGGCCAGGAGACACCAGGTGGCTTCTAGCAGAAGCCCCATTTAAAGCTGCTACTCCAAGGGCAACTGGTTATCAATTTTTCTATCTCCTTGTTTTATCAGTGCGTTGATGGAGGAGCCAAAATAAGCCTATCCCACGGGGCTCTGACATCACTAGGGGAGTCCTGATCCTGACCCTCTTTGCAAGAATGGGAAAGAGGAATGCTTTACTCTAATTAGCAAATCCTTGCTGCTCTGACTCACAGACAGATCTGGTCTTAGCCAGCAGTGGGCAACGGAATGGAATGAGACCTGGAGGCAGAAACTGCCACAGTGGTTAGAGCAGCCACCCAGGGCACCAAGGTTCGCAGGAGTCAGAGTCGTCGGTAACCTTACACCATGGAAAGCCTGCTTCTCAACACAGGAAATGGTTAGAAAACATTTTCAATCCAGACCCCATACAAACTTTTGGAACAAAAAGTGGGTTCCAAAAAAAAAAAAGTGCCAATATTTGAAGGTGCCAAAATATTAACAGTTAAAAATTTTAATGTGTACTTTTTAAGCTTTAAGTATAATTTAAAACATTTAAAAAACAAAGTTTAGTAATGTTTGCTCATATGTTCTAAAGAATATTTTAGAACATTAATAGATTTGCTAATTCACCCTCTTTCCCAAAGAAATGTACCCAAATAATACTGAATTCATATTATTACACTATCAGTTTACAAATAAAAAACAAAACAACACAAAACAATGCTCTCCCATTCCCTAAGAATAAATTCTAGTTGGTTTGAGGATCTTTATCACCACACATGACCCATTTGCTCTGACATCTTTCTAACTGCCTCAAACAATTCCCCGCTCTCACTTAGCACCTTGTTTAATCCTTTCTTGTTAAGACTCGACTATAAACAGCTGCTGTTGTGTGCACTGTGCTCCTGAGTTTGAAAAACTGCAATCGGCTCTTTCACTAAGTGGCCCAGGAACAAGACTGTGGAGAGTTCAACTTAGCTTTGTCCATGAGGAGCTTTCCTTCCTTACTGCTATGAGGATGCCCACCAGCAGCCCCGCTTCTCCATCTATCCAGAATCTGCCTTCCCACTTCTATGAATTGGAGGTGGGAAAGCAAATACTTATGCTTGTTAAAAGTGTTCTTATCTAAGAGTTAGGTCCTAGGCAATCTGTGGATAAAGTCCACGATCTTGTGATTGATTCATCTTGGATAGCACAAAAGGGCTTTATTTTGTTGTTTCTTTCTCAATTCTTAGCTGTCTCTCTGGTAAGGTCTTAGTTATGAATTTTCTTCTGGAGAGAGGATTTCTACTAGTAAGAAGTAGGCTGCTTTTAACATTTTTGTCTTAATCTCTTTACAAACCTGTGATTCAGAGAACATGAACCATCACCTGAACAGAGTGATCAGGCATGGGCCACACTCAAAGCTGTCCTACCTCCAAAGGTCTCAATATGGTACCTACCTAAGTGCTTCATTTTCTGAAAACTACCCACATGGAACAAAGCTCTTGCTTAAGGTTGCACAGAATTATTCCACCAAATCACTTTGGCTATTTATAGACAACTGACTCAGGAGGAGCACTCCCCACGAGGTAGTGCACCATTAGGGTCATTCTCTCCAAACACCTTTTATAAGGCGAGTGCGTCCCAAACAGTAAGGATAAAAGAGAACGCACACCCCTGGGCCTCTAGCAGTCCGAGCAGACATTAGTCTGGTGATAATAGGACAAAAGGACAAGAATACAAGGAAACAACTACAAAGAATGGAAACACCAAACTTCTCAGCCTAACTGCTCCCCTATATTGAAGCTAGAGCTCACTCTTGAAATTTTCTGAGTTCTTCTGTTCCCCAGGAAGGAAAGGGTTGAAAATAGATGACCAACCTAGGCCCAGACAAGGAGTGTCTTTCTTCTTTTTTCTAGTTTCCACTGTATGATCTAACTTTGTGTCAACAGAGAAGTCTCACAGCTACATACAAATTACAAGCTGGCTGTGTATACAAACCCCAACTAAGTTACTCTAGGATCACATGGCTACTCCTGTCCCACTAACATGGCCAGTGAGAGCTTTACCATATACAGCTATTCAGAATCATCTTCTTACTCACCACCCACAAATACACTTCTGCATCAACACAAATGATCCAAAACTACCTGTGCTTCCTGTGTGCACTATAGTGTTCTTTATCATCTGATAACTGTGCCCCTCACTCCACCTGGGAAACAATCCATTTAGACCAGGGAAAACATGTACTACTGCACAGAGACTATGTGCATCACACACTGCACACATAAAAACATTTTGTCAGAACCCTTTTCAAATACTGTGAAAAACATATGGCACATAGAACTTGATATGCTTATGAAGTACAAATTATGCAGAAACAATGAAAAAATTAGACAAACAAAACCTATCCAGCTAAGCAATATGCTTACCAGGACAGACACACAATTTGATAGTGACGAGTTTTCAGCTCTAGCTTCACTACAGGGTGAGAGGGTTTTTTATGAATACAGAAAATGAAAACCAGATACTAAAAAGTTTACAGCCATCTGTGTTGTAAATATTCTTACCAATACCATATTCTAATGGAGGTATTTGACTTTTGGATTTATTACCTTAATTTCCTTTGAGTTTAAGATAATTTTAAAATGAAAGCTTTGAAGTTTATTATCCAATTTTGATTATCTTAGTTGAATCAGTGAAGTGAAATTCCCCAAATATTAAGAATCATTTGTCTACAACAGATTGGAAAGCTATACTTATCTAACACCTGGAATTAATTCTATTCAAGTTTTAATTACAAAATTCCTTGAGGTGACAATAAAATATTTTTCTGTATTAAACTAGGAAGAAACAAGTCTCAGATAAGTCACTTACTAAATCCAAAAGACAAACAACTAAGCGTAAAGGCTGATAGGCAGCTCTGCCAAAAGATTTCTAGTCCAGACAAAGCCAGGCCTTCAAAGTCCTAGCATTCCTTAAGAAACTATGTCCTTGAGAATAACGCCAATTACCTTCAACAATGAAAGATACTCTTCATGTCATAAAGTATTTTAACCAAAAGAATTCTACATTTGTTTACATATATAGTATGAGCATTAAGGGTTCAAGGCTTTATCCCTACTGATCACCAAGTAGAATGGGATTTCTTTTCTTCCAGGTACATATCCAGACTGCACTCTTTTTTTTTTCAGGGTAAGACTGTACAAAATAGTTGAAAAGTCAGGTTAAATTTTTTAAATGGCTGTGCTTCTGATTCAAAAGGACCTAGCTCTGGAGGCATTTCTGGTCAAGTCCAGTTGTTTGCCGGAGGCTGTAATAGTTGATTCTCCTACCGTGACCCGGCTGTTGGTGCCCGGGTTCCCTCCCAGCCTGTAGTTGTTGTAGGCGAGATGACTGTATGGATTGTATCCCACAAACCCTGGTGTGCTGGGCATTTGCTGATGGAAACAAATGAGACAAAAACACGAATGAGAAATGAGCTCAAACGAGGGAAACACAGAAATGAAAAATGATCTGCATATGGCATGCAAAAGCAACCTGAATTTAAACAAGCAATGATGTGTTGTAATTGGCTTTTTTGTTACTGTTTTTTCCCCCACTGAGAAACCAGTCTGCGAGTATGCATGTGCATGTGCGTATGCATGTTTCTTCTCTTTCCTACTTTTCCTTGGTGGGGATTAGGGATGTTTGTGAGACTGAGTATGTTGTGTTTTGTTCTGAGGAAAGCATCACACTGCAGTTGCAAACATCTAGAACTATTTCATGGTCAACAGTATGAGATAATTTAACAATCTGTGATGTTTGAGATAGGAAAGCTTCAAGTATGATAAACTTTAAAGTCTGAAAACACTACATGCAAACGAAACATGATTTATTTGACAGTTATGTGGATGCCACCAGTGCACTCATTTACCAAAAACAAAACAAGAAATGGATCTGCTTTTCCAAGACAGCTTTAAATAATTTTATATGTGACAAATGAAAAGAGACTGAAATCAGGAAGCCAGAATTGTCACTAGGATAGAACATATGCTGGATTCAACGATGTCACATGCATGATTTCAAAACAAGGACTTGTAAGAAATGCATAGATTTCATACTGGGGTGCTATCTGATCTTTAATCAAGTCATTCTTTCATAGATTTTTCTCTTCCATCTCTTCTTTGATCCATCTTCCATAGGTAATCATGAACAGTTTATGCATTTAATTTTAACGGGAACTACTTTTTTTTTTTAGTTGACAGACTTGAACTTTCTTTTTCATCTGATTTCCTGAAGTCTCTCAGTCTTTCCAAATACAACTGCTCACTACAGCAACAAAACTCTTGATTTTTGTGAATTACATGTTGATATAATCACGAATGGGTTCTTATGTAATTGTGGCCTTGTGGTCAATACAATGACATCCAGTGTTCATAAAATCAAGGCAAAATGCATAAAAAGAATGTGGTAAAGAAGAAACCAAAAGTGTAGCTGACTTAGTGACACTCAGTCATAACAAGTGATAGCAATGCCATTTTTACATGCAATTAACATAACTCCTCAATTCTACAAAAGTACACTTGACACATCCCAGCTAAACTTAGTTGTTACAAAATAAATGCCATTTCCTAAAACATGCCCTTGTATATATCCTTAGTATCCAAAGACATTCAAGCAGGCAGCACACGTGATACTTTTTAGAGGAAAACAAAGTGGTCAATCTGTAGCCCATAGTTAGGAAAGACGCAGATTAAGCATATTTAAGTAGCAAAACACCGATGAAATCATAAAGGCAGAGAAGGGTGTGTCCGCAGGGAGTGGTTCATTTGAGGTGGCAGTGGAAGGGGTGAGTGGTGATAATGGTGGTAAAAGCAATGACATTTAAAAAATAGAAAGACTAATTTCGTATTCATTCTGCTGGATGTTATAATCCCTAGTTTCTGGATTTTGTGTATAAATGTGAAATTATGATGAGGGTTAAAAAAGGATCCCTTTCTTTGTATGAAAACTCAGAAGGGGATCTTTTTTTTAAAAATATTTTTGTTTAAAAAATAATAGCAAGTTTGTTCACTAGACACTCCTGGAGGTAGTATTTATATAAAAGTGATACCTCCGAACATTGATTAAAGAATAATATAAGCAAACAGGGGAATTAAAAAAAAAAAACTAATATATTGCAATTACACCATTTCTAAAGTTGAGGGACCTGCTTCTGTTTTTGAGGTGAGACTTTTAATCGCTCAACTCAACTTTCACACAAGCACGAGTGGAATGTGATGGAGATGGGGGTAAGAAATGTTCTCTAAGAAAGAAAAATAATGAAGCACACGACTTTACAGTCTACTGGAAGCAACCTCACAGACTGTATATCACATGGAGTGAACTTGAGAATGTATGATATGCTTTTTAAAAGGAGCATCTAAGGAAAAACAAATTGTTGATAAATGTAACTAAAACATTCACCTACGGGTTAGTAAATCAGACTAGTTACCTAGCAGAGAAAACAAAAAAGATACAGGAACTCATTAGTAATAAAAGTAGACTAGCCTGAAATTAGTTGGTAGAGGGGATGGAAGGAAGAGCTAGCAGATATTAAAGAATTAATTTTGGGCTGGGCATGCTGATAATCCCAGCGTTTGGGAGGCCAAGGTAGAAGGATCACCATTTGGAAGCCAGCCTAGGCTACATAAAGACCCTGTCTCAAAACAAAACAAAACAAAACAAATCAAAATAATCCTGATTCAAATTTCGTAGGATATGGGTATGTTAAGTGGTCTTTCTTGTTGTTGTTGTTTTAAAATGGTAAGAAAGCCATTTCAGCATTTCAACAAGGGCCTGTACAGTTTGCTGTTAAATTGGGATTGTGGATTGGACAATTATTTTACAAGCTGTTCAAGCTGGACAAGAGCTTGCTGGGTAAAAACAACTCACAACCATTAGACACCTTTAGACAGGTCAGTTGGCAAACCAAATAGAACCAAATTTAGTAGCAAGATCTGACCCATGGGTAATGAAACCCTTACCTGAGCAGCTTTAAAATAAGATTTATGAGCATAGCTATCCTTAGAACGAGAAACTTTATTTAATGTGAAATTTTTATATACAGACAAGAAAGTTTAATAAAAAAAAAATGTGTGTTGCTAGGGTTCTAACCTAGGGCCTTGCACATGCTAGGTGAGCGCCCTGCCACTGCGCTACCCCAGCCCTTACAGTGAGAGAAAAACGTAACCGGTTGAAGGTTAGGTTTAAAAACAACAAAAAAGAATAAATAATGCCAGAATGAGCATTTATTCAATATCAGCTGAAAGTCCCTTTGCCAGGGAAAAAATGGCAAGAAAGGAGTGTTTTACTGACTTCCCGTTAGGAAGAGAGCACAGGAGGTTGGAAGCTCACAGTATGTATTTTTAAATGTTGGGTTTGGTTCAAGGTAGGATGAAAGGAGTTATTTTATTTGGTAGGAAGGAAGTGCTGATTTTTAGCTGGATTTTCTATCCTGTGGCTGTGATGACTGAGTGACTGTCAGTGGAAGACATCTGGGTTTTTGTATCAAGGCCAGACTTGGCTATTACATTAACAAGAAAATTAAAACTTACTGTTGCAGGAGCTGGGGTGGGAGGTGGGGCATAAGATGGTCTTTCTGTTTGAAAGAAAATAAATAACTTCTTGTAAACAACTGAGATATAATACTATGCAACAAAACTACCAATGGTCCTGCTTGGAAGAAAAAAAAAATGAGAGTATTTTGGAATTCCCATTTGCTAGGGCATTAGTCTCGTATTAACACAGATTGATAAATATAAAAATTGAAACTTACTTGACATTTTGGAAGATTAAGTTCTCAGTTCCTTAAGAATGAATCTGAGACACTAAAATAAAAAAAAAGAAAAAAAAGAAAAAAAAAGAGAATCAAAACTCGGCAAGCATAAGAGAATGTTTTCCTAAAGAACAGGGTTGTTTGGTATTTCTGAGCAGAATTACTTCACTGTTAATTGCTAGTAATCAAGCCTTTTACATATTTTAACTAGTTCTCACAGTCATTTGATTGATCAGAATTAAATGACGAAAATAAATTACTGGGAAATTTAGAGTTATATTAGAGATGGATTTTTAGGTTTTTGCTTATGATACTGAGAGCAGCGTCTTGTATGGAAAACATTTTGCTGATGCCATGCAAACGATTACTTAGACTGATTAAAAAAAAATAATGACAATAGAATGTGATGTATCATCAGGGTGACCCCAACAAGGCCTACCAGGTCCTTACGAATAACCCCTGATCAGAAATCTGCCTTATTTAGGAGACATCTTTTATTGAAACTGAGCCATGTCTTATTCCTGGAGGCAGTGTGAAAAGACAACTCAGTATGATAACAAACTCTACATTCTCTTTTGTTGGTAAACAGTTTCATAAGAGCTGGAACAGTTTTCTGAGGCTACTTACAGGACACTTGCTGTTCCTTTACAGCCCATTTCAGAAATTATCTCAGGTACTTTCTTGACACATTATCTGGACAGAATTAATTGTATCGTCTCTGTATTCCTACATGGCTTACGAAGATCAGAGGCATTTTCCTTCATACAACATGTGAATATGGCTGGGTTTTGTCTTGCAAGAGAGGAGAGATGGTCTAATTTATTACTGTACTACTCAAACGTAGCTCAATTCTTCATTAAATTGGTCCTAGTATTACCAGCTCAAAACATGGACATGTCTGAGCTTGCTCCTTACTCTCAACATAGACCACAAATGGTAATGCATAAAGAGATGAAAATTTATTTTTAGAAAGACGGTGAATACACCTTTTTTTTTCTTCTAGTTTTTATTTGAGGAAGTGCCTCAAATCATCAGGGTAAGAGTTTCTGAGGTGGAAATAGCTAATTTTTTTCAACCCATCTCTCTTTTCCTTCCATCAACACCTAGTAGGCCTTGCCGTGGGGAGCCCCGACAGAAACTGACAGGGTCCCTGATACCTTACACTTCACTGCTAATACTTACAAATGATTGCTCTCCCGGGCTAAGAATAAAAACCCTAGTAGTGAGTGGATCTAGCCATAGTGCCTGGCACGGAACTCAGTATTAGTTGAATTAATTACCTTACGGGTCAGGCTTATAACACAGTCTTGCTCACTAGACACAACGACCCTACCAGATGCGTACGGCTGTCCCCATTTTACAAAGGAAGAAAAGTCTCGGGGTGATTAAGTGTCTAAAACTGCCGGAGGTGGGTTTAAACCCAAACCACACCGTCTCAGACTTCACTCCACGCCACCCTGGGAGTCTTTAGGTCGCTGCCTGAACCAAATAAAAAATAAAAGGGGGGAGGGACCTCCAACCTGGTGGGTGAGGATCCCCGCTGGCCTTGCCCAGAGGGCTCCCCGAGGTCCTTTCCCTTGAGTTTGTGAGCTTTTCTGGAAACTCCCCCGCAGGGGGTTGTGCATTGGTGCTCGGCCAGCGTAAAGGGACCAGGAGCTGTCCCGGATGGGGCTGCCCCGCCGCCGCTAGGCCTCAGAGAGGCCGCACCGGCTCTAGCTCCCGCCTCGCAGCCGAGGCCGAACCCCAGCACCCCGCGGGAACTCGGGGTCCCGCCAAGCCGAAACACCACAGCTCGCCGTCCTCCCCGACCGGGTTGGGCCCACTGGGAAACACTCACCCGCGGGCCGAAAAGGCGCCCGCAGCTCCGGCTTCGCTTCCCTTTGTCCCGCGCTCGCCCCGCCCCTCGCGCCGGAGCTTCCGCGCTCGCACTTTCCACACGCTCCGGGAATTTTTCTGCCGGCCGTGGCCGGCTCTCCTCAGACGAACAGCCCTTCCAGTGAGCACGCGACAAGGCTCAGTGCGTCAAAGATTTTTTTTTCCAGGCTCCTCGGTTTCCTCGGAAGTCTTCCAATTTGGATCCTGTCCCAGCCGGGCGCCGATTCGTCACGGCGAGGAGGGCGGAGAAGGCTGGGCCGCGTTGCCGGCCCTGGTTTGCGGCCCGGCGGCAGGAACTGCGCAGACTGCGCGCCGGGGCTTCACTGAGGCGGTGGGCGCCGCTGCGTGAACGGGCACCGGGGGAAGGCTCGCTGGAGCCTCTCCCGGGTGAAGGCGGGACGCAGCTCCCGCACCCTGGCGTTTCCCTTCGCTCTGCTCCTCAGTACTCCGCTGATGGACGTATGAATGGGAGGATGGAGAATGTAGGCGGGCAGACCTGGGTCGCCGCGTTCAGGTCCTTGCTGGCGCCCAGCAGGGCTCCCCTGCCAACGCCTAAGCGAAAAGCAACACGGGAGTTTTGTAGTTTTTCCAGATGATTCTAGAGGTTGAGTGATGGCGACGGGTTTCTGCGCCTAGGGGTCCTCAGATGTCAGCTCACTCCTTCCAGCTGGCATACCTGTGACAATTCACATTCCTACCCAGGAGGGCCAATTCAGCTCAGCCTCGCTTGTCTTCAAATAGCTCAGTGTTTCTTTGTGATGCCCTTCTGGAACTTTCCCAGGCCGGGCCAGTGTCTGATACCCTCTATATGGGATTGACCTATCTGCAATCTTGGAAAGTCTTGAAACTTCTGGAAGTCTTGGCATCTGGACGGGACAATTTCATAATTACCAATTATTTCTAAGGGCTAGACTTGTAATTAGGTGTTCAGTAAGTGTGCGTGGAGCCATTTTTTTGGACTATTCCAAGGCTCCTTTTTACAAATTACAAGTACTTTGGTGGACCATACGTATCGAACCCCTGGCTAATGTGGGTCACTTCAGGGTGGAGGAAAAATGAGCAGACTGTCCGTGGTTATCTAAGGACAAGGTTAGCAACTAGAGAAACTGGCTGAATGCTGGGACTACCTGCTGGCCCTCATCCTGGTTGTGACTACAGGAAGTGAGGTATCTTTAGGCGTCTGCAGAGCCAGGGATGAGTGATAATACTGTCCAGTTCTTCCATCGCCCAATATTTTCATACTCAGGGGAAATTAACGAAATGAAAGCGTATTGAAAGGAAAGACTAATGGAGAGTTTTTTTTTTTCCTAGATGATTGCATAACATAAGGGAATGTATCTGAAAATGGTTTTTAACACAAAAAGCGTGGGGAAGATGAATGTAGGATCCACACAATTACAGCAGGGATTCAGTGTCCTCTTCCTCTGTCTGCCCAGTAACTCCAGCCTTGTTACTTCCCTGCCTTAGCATCTGTGGGATTATGGAATGGTAGAAAAGGGGGTAGGGGCTACAGTGCTCTGGGGCATGTGTGCACACGCATGCGTGCTACAAGTGTCATCCCCAGCTGGGCAGTTCTCTGAAGCTCAACAGGGTCGGCATGCTGTGGTGGGAAAGGGCTGACACAAAAGTGGCTCAAAAAAAGATTGAGTTCTGAGTGGACAGGGGCACGGTATTCTTTCTTGTTCTTTTTACTTGTGTGTTGCTGGGGATTGAATCCAGAACATAATTCAGGCTGGTCTGGTCTGGAACTCAAAATCTTTCCTCTGCCTTCCAAGTGCTGGAATTACAGGTGTGTACTGTCAGCACCTAGCTGGATTTTAAAGCTTAATCCTTAATTGATCTTGGAAACCAAGTTAAACCCCTCATCTCCTGTGACCGGAGTTTTCCTTCTTCCTCAAGTGAGCTAGCTTTGTTTGGCTTAACCATGCACAGACATCTCTGAAATGTGAGAACTCAGATACAAGGAAGCCTTAAGAGTTCATGTTTGATTTTTTTTTTTATTTTGGTGGTATCATTTACTTTGGTAAATTCATATTCTGATTTTAAAATGCCTCAAAGCAAACAAAACTCATTTACAAATTCAAGTACCGCATGTTACACACATAATAGCCACACGGTGGAACTTCTCTAGCAAGCTGTTAATTCACAATGCCCAGTCCTAACACTGCAGTAGATTGCACTAAATATATCACTTTATCATAATGGTTGTTGCACAATGCAGTAACCAGTACAACGGCTAATATGACTGCAGTCAAAGCTTTAATAAAGTTGCAGCGTTTAATGATGAATAAAACTCCCCACCCTTTTTTTCCTGTGGTGCAGACCCAGTGCCTCCTATGTGCCAGGTAAAGCTCTGCCACCCTTCCATACCCCAGCCTGAAAGAAACATTTTATGTATAGGATGTAAGTTTAGGTCAGGTGCTTATTCAGGAATAAGTGCCTAATACGCTGTTGTAACCTTGAAAAACAACATTATTCATTTGTACTAACTAGAGTGAGTTGAGCTGAAAGCAACCTGGACCAATGAAAAAGGTGACCATTAAACCCTGGATTATACTAAAAGTTAATTAATGTAAGTTCCTTGTGGCTAAAGCGTATTTACTAGTCAACATCTATATGCATATATACACACATATGGAGACAGAGGGAGGAGGAGAGGGGGCTGGGTTTTGAAAGCCCCACTAAATGCTAGTATAGCTGTAGCCCTTAGATGATACTTTGGCTGCGAACAAAGACCTGTGGTGAATGTTTTGTACTCATTATTTGTTGTTGTTTAGAAAAAAAGCCTATAAATATCTAAATGTCATAAAACAGATATCTGTTATTTAAAGTCTCAAAGTAAATGCACCTGCATTAAACAAATTTAGGTTTTTTTTTTTAAACAAAACAAAACTTTGCAATGGAGCTAGAGAGATGGCTCAGAGGTTAAGAGCACTGGCTGCTCTTCCAGAGGTCCTGAGTTCAATTCCCAGCAACTACATGGTGGCTCACAACCATCTGTAATGAGATCTGGCGCCCTCTTCTGGTGTGCAGGAATACATGTATAGTAAGTAATTAAAAAAAACAGAAAAAAACTTTGCAACAATTTTTCACTTATTCACAAATATATTTTACATCTCTATTTATTACAGTTTGAACAATTTAAAAACAAGTTCTGCAGACACTCTTAGCTCAGATAGCAATACTATGCTGATAGTTCACAGAAATGACTGCAAGGACTATTTCTCCAAGTTCGTAGAATCTCTCCTCTGAGGCCCATAGCAGATGCTACTCACACTTCCTTTTGTAGATGGTGAGCAGCTGGGTAACTGTCCTAGTAACTGTAGTCACCACCTTTTCAATGTGCTTTAAAAGGTTTGTATAGCTGGAGTGTGTGTGTGCGTGCGTGCGTGCGTGTGCGTGTGTGTGTGTGTGTGTGTGTGTGTGTGTGTGGTGTATACAACCTTTATCGAACTGACTCCCCTGATACTGATTTTAAAAAAGCTTTAAGATATAGAGTAACCCAATTTTATTAATAATCAAAAGAGCCTTAAAGTGTACTCTACAGTTCATTCAGAATTGCTCATGGACTTCCTAATTCCCAGGGTTCAAATGATTGTCTCAAAAGGAAAAGTCCTAAGTAAATATGGAGTCCCCTCCTTAAAGTTTGTTCCTAACTGCTGCCTTTTTAGAAGTGGAACATTCTAGGTTCAGCTGGTCCTGGAACCATGGAGAGAAACTCACTGTAACTCTTCAGTTTTCAAACAAGCTATTCTGTTTTCCTTAGAATGTTCAGTCTTTGAGGAAAATTACAAACTTAATGAAGCCACCTTAATACTTAAAGCTTGCCAGAATAAAAACGACTTAGATGACAAATAAAACAGAACCCACACTGGATTTCTGATTTATTTTTAAGCAACCCCTCTCAAAACAAACAAACAAACAAACAAAAAACCTCCTGCTCATCTTTGAAGTCCTAACAGTTACCTCTTACTTATGTAGTCTCTGCAGAGAGTCTCAATCCACAGCATCTTAACACTATCCATACATGTAAAATAACTTACATATGTGTCTGGGGTTCTGTATGGCCTACGTAGGTCCATCCTAGTGCCCTTGATAAATACAATCTCTGGGTTAGTTGGTTCCTGGTGGGGGTTTGATGGAGGGAATACTACAGGATCTTCTCATGATAAGTCTGACTTCGATATCTGGCAGATTATCATGTCTACTCTCTAAACAGCCCTCATCAGTGGCTGCTAAATGGAGATCAAACCGGAGAGAAACGGACTTTTTCCTCAGTCGTGGGTTATCTTTAAAGAATGAACCTTCCCATTCTTTTATAACTTCATCCACTTTCTCTGTCCTGAAATGAGAAAATAAACATTTTTTTATAGAAGAAGAAATAGACACAATGTATAGCTCATATTCATGAAAAAGACATGTGTATAATGTTTAGGTTGTGGGACTTTAACAATTTAGATTATTTTATTTCATGTGTGTTTTGTCCGCATGTATGTATGTGTAACACTTGCATGCCTGGTTGCTGGCAGAGGTTAAAAGAAGGCATCAGCTTCCTTGGACCTGCAGTAGTGAATGGTTGAGAAGAAGCTCTTTACCTCTGAGCCATCTCTCTACTCCCAGGCTGTGGAATTTCTAATTGACATAAGTTTAACAACCATAAGAATATAATTTTAAATATAGAATTGTGTGGGATTTATACACTTTTTTTAATTAAAAAATTTTTTTTGATTTTTCTAGACAGGGTTTCTCTGTGTAGCCCTGGCTGTCCTGGAACTCACTCTGTAGACCAGGCTGGCCTTGAACTCAGAAATCTGCCTGCCTCTGCCTCCCAAGTGCTGGGATTAAAGACGTGAGCCACCACTGCTCGGGTAATTAAAATTTTTTTATTTCTAATTTTTTTTTTTAGACAGGGTCTCTTGATATAGTCCTGCCTATTCTAGAACTATGTAGACCAAGCAGGCCTTGGACTCACAGAGATCCTCCTGCCTTTGCCTCTGGAGTGCTGGAATTCTATACAATTCTTTTTTTTTTTAAGATTTATTTATTTATTATATTTAAGTACACTGTAGCTGCCTTCAGACACTCCAGAAGAAGGCGTCAGATCTTATTACGAATGGTTGTGAGCCACCATGTGGTTGCTGGGATTTGAACTCAGGACCTTTGGAAGAGCAGTCAGTGCTCTTAACGGTTGAGCCATCTCTCCAGCCCCATCTATACAATTCTTATGCTCCAATTTTGGTTTTAGAAAAAAAATGAATTCTTTACACACTCTGCTTTGTGTTGCTATGTGTGTATATTCATGTCTGCCTGAAAAATCACAGTGTATGGGAAGTGTTTGAAATATTTGAAAAAGACCACTAAGGCTGCTCAATTGAAGTGACTTTTCTCATACTCAGTACTATTCCAGAGTCAAGCACATTTACTTACTGAATGGTGCCATGGGCCTGGGCGCTCTCCTTCACCCCGTCTCCGTTCACTACTGCCTGTTTGGTTACTGTCTCCATATTTTCATTTTCATACTTTTGTGAGACTTTTGTTGAGAAAGATATTTCATTTATAATGGCTGTGGAAATGTTACATTAAGTTACAATGTTGAAAAAGAAAAGGAAAATAAGTACATTTCAGTGTGGGGGGCAGAGTCACAACATCGGACTGAACATTTCTCTTTTTGCTCCTTTGGAGAGATTTCTGTATCATCTCCACCAATAATACATCTACTTTCAAATTAGGTTAACGTGTCAGAAACTCACCTGAGGGGAGAAGAAAGCCAACTTTACTCTTGGTAGGTTTTTCTTCTTTTTTCTCTCCTTGGATACAACCATAATATCTGAAATGGAAAGAGTCATAGGAACAACACTGCGGTAGCAAGAATAAAATAAAATAAAAACAAATAAAAGGAAACAGACAAGAGAATGGTAAGTTGTTATGGCCACACAATGGGGATACTAGTCAGCATTTCACAGTGATGAGCCAGGCCAGGCAGCATCCCAGTGAGCCTCAGGCACAAGGAAGCAGGAGGGAAGCTAGGAGCTAGTTTTGTAAGTGTTAAAATAACACACAGACCAATTTTCTACATTGTATACAGATGTATCTATATTACCAAAGGAGCTGGATGAGACTAGTAAATATCAAATTCTGGAGCCAGCTCAAAGGTGGGGGATGTAGTGTGTGTGGGAAGGGAATGGGGGGATTAGATGCCCAGTAAATAATTCAACTTTAGAAACACATTACTTCTTAGACTGCAGAAACTAGGAGAAGTCTGTTAACAGGTCAAACATCATAGGGATACAATGTATAATACTTAATAACATTGCTCATTATATTTCCTGGGGTTTGTATAATAACATTGTTTATTTGTATTTTTTTGTATTTATATCTTAAGCATAATACAAATATAGAAAATTATAAACTACTAAAAACCAATTTGTCAATATCTGGAATGCTTGGAAGTTAAGATCTACCATCTTTATTTAATAATATATTACATACACATCATATATAAAATTGTGTGATTTTTTTTTTACACAGTATAATGTGCTAGATAGTGTGCTTTAAGCACTTCACAGTGTTGACTCATTAAGTCCTCACAGCAATAATGTGATGTAGACAATATCGTTTGCAACTTGTTGAGAAAACAGAACCACAGTGAGGTTAAGTAACTTGTCCAAGGTCATTCAGCTAATAAGTGGTATATTTTGAATTCCATTTATGATTTTTAAATATTTAACATATGCCAAGGCCTGTCACAGGCTAACCCTATTTCATCTGGTGTTGCAGAAGATTCAGGATTCTGAAACAAGAACAAAGATTTATTTTTATGGGAATATAGAAACTTGGAGATGATGTCCTTGTTTAAAGGTCTAAGACCTTAGAAATATTGTAAAATATAATATTGAATAATCAAGAGTTCCCCCACTAGTTCCTTTTTCCTCTTAGGATTATTTAAAACCTTAAAATTCTGACTAGAGCCAGTATCATTTTTCATGCTTGTATAATAGAATCACTCGTGTATTATTTTCACTTTTTGAGGGGTCTCTTGTAGCCCAGGCTAGCCTCCAACCTGCTATGGAGCTGAGGATTACCTTGAACTCCTGGTCTTCCTGCCTTCACCTCCCAAGTGCTGGTATTACAGGCATGCACACCTGGATTATGTGATGCTGGTGAACAAATTCAGCGCAGACTCAGGGTCTCATCCATGCTGGCCAAGCCCTGTTCTGGCTGAGCCTCATCCCCCAATTATAATATTATTTGGGTGTTTACTGGGGGTTGGTGGTTGGGCCATTGGGCAGGGTTGTGATAATGAGTGAGTCTCCAAACTTCCTCGGGGTGATCTACAAAAGGCAAAGACTAGTCCTAAAAGGGAGAAACTGTGGAGAAAGTGAGAAGACTGGGAAAAATCTATCTTAGTGACCAAGAGCTGTAATAACCAACTCTGGTTATAAACGTGTCAGTTTTAGTAGCAGACACAGTTCTTCATGCTCTCTGGAAGTGCACTAAGCCCGCGTCACTATGGAAGCTCAGTGAACAGGCTGTGGTGGTGGAGGTGGGCTTTATTTTGGATTTGATGTCTCTGATGGCATCACCAGTGGCTCTGTGCATCTGACCGCCAGCCACCCCGTGCCATTAGTGATGAGGATTTAGGTACCTGATCTCTTCCTGTTCTAGCAGGCGGCGGTACGTGGCTATTTCCTGCTCCAGCCTCATCTTGGTGTTGAGAAGCATCTCATGCTCCTGAAGCTGCCTCTCGATGCCACGCCTCACTTCCTGCAGCTCCTTCTCTAGTCTGCCAACCACCGACTCCAGATCTTGCAGCTGCATCTGGTGATGCTGCTCGCTGGCCTGCAGGGAGTTTTCAAGGCCCCTTTCCTGTTGACAGACATCCTCAGCAGTGAACCGGCAACAGGACAAGGGCTTCTGAAGTCTCCTTTGCAATGTTTTCACACGTTCTAGTCTACTTACTTAGTACCTATTTATTTATTTGTTTTTATGGCACAAGTAATCAAAGCCAGGACCTTGAACAGGATAGCCACTGAGTCACACCTGTAGCTCCACCTTTTTTCTTTGTTTGTCTTGTTTTAATTTAAAGGTTATAATAGTTGTGCTTCAGTTATTCAAGAGGACTTTTTCTTTTTGCTATTTGAATTTTTTTTAACATTTGTTTATTTTGTGTGTGAACGTGTATGTGTACATACCAGTGCCACAGCGCACATCTGGAAATCAGATGGCAGCTTTCAGGAATTGGTTCTCTCATTCCACCACGTGGGTTTGGGAGATCAGACTCAGGGTATCAGGCTTCGAGGCAAGCATCTTTACCTGCTGAGCCATCTTGCTGGCCCCTCTTTTGCTGCTTGAGACCAGGTCTCATGATGTAGCTATCCCAGGCTGGTCCTGAACTTGGAATTATGGCTATGTGTGACCAGGCCTAGTTCGTTCTGTAGTTTAAGATGACCTTGAACTAAGGACAATCCTTCTTCCTCAGCCTCTCAAATGCTAGATTGTAGACATGAACCATCATGCCTGACTTCCATCTTTTTTTTAAGGAAATTATATTTAGTGGTTGAGCACGATGACACTTACCCATAATGACAACTATTCAGAAGACGGAGGCAGGAGGATCGCCAGTTCAAGGCTTGATTGGACAACTTTGTGAGATGATGTCTCACCAACATCAAGGAGTAGGGGCTAAGGATGCGGCTTTGTCGTAAAGCACTTGTTTAGCATGCACAAAGCCCTGGGTTCAGTCTTCAGTACTGGATAATTTTTAAAAACATACATAACTAGATAGCTTTCCATATTTCAAAATAATCTTGTAATCATTCTTTTGGCAAGAAAAAAGAAGTCCTTTACAGTGGGATTAACTTACTGTTATTCTGAATTATTTTATTTTTTTAAAAATATTGAAAACATAATGAATGTCAAAGGTGAAACTGACTGCTAGGGGCTGATGATTTGGCTCTCTGGATTAAGGTATTGCCTCTAAGCTTAACAGTCTGAGTTCAAGCGCCTGGTCCCACATGGTGGAAGGAGAGAACTGGCTCACAAAAGTCCTCCTCTGACTTCCACATGTGCACACACTAAACAAATGAACAAACAAACAAACAAATGAACAAAAAACCATAATTTCAAAAAAGCATGCTAGGAAAGTGCTTAACTATTTTTCCATTAGGAATTTCAAGACATGAATGCAAGAAGCCAGCAGTTAGGAGACTATAGATAATAATAATAACAATACATAATCCACTTTCTCATATCAACAGTCAGGGAGCCACAGACCCACAAGCAAGTACAACAAAATTTCTCTCTGTATAAACTGAACCTCCAGTGAGCTGACTACAGCCAGTGGGTGGAGAAGAGTGAGGATCTGGGCTAGCATCCAGTGGCCTCCACCGTAAAGTTCTGGTCTCTCTCTCTCTGTTGTACACACTGGGCAGGTGCTCTGCCAGCAAGCTACCTTCCCGACCCCCCTCTCTCTTGAAACCACATAGGCTCTGGGGTGTAGGAGCCAGTTGCCTTGGAAACTTCCTTACCACAGCATGGAGAGACTCGATTTCCACTTGTAGGTGGTGGCACTGCCGGCGGGCCTCCTTGAGTTCAGCCTGAGCTGCCTTCAGAGCTTCTCCATCCTTGTCCATCTTTTTGGTTATATCTTCCTCTAGCTGTAAGAAAGCCAACAATAACAACAGCAAACAAACAAACAAACCCCCCAAAGGGCACTCTTGAAAGGGAGGCATTCAAAAGCAATCACAGAATGATTATATAGGAATCAAATCACCTTTTCTACTTCTATTAGATTACAAGTGTGCATTCTGGGCTGGAGAGATGGCTCAGCGGTTAAGAGCACTGGCTGCTCTTCCTAGAGGTCCCAAGTTCAATTCCCAGCAACCACATAGTGGCTCACAACCATCTGTAATGAGATCTGATACCTTCTTCTGGAGTGTCTGAAGATAGCTACAGTGTACTTACATATAATAAATCAATAAATCAAAATAAACAAATAAAACAAAAACAAAACAAAAAACAAAAGTAGCAACAATAACAAAAAATAATTAAAAGTAAAATGATCTTAAAACTTCCTTCCAACTATATCAGCCTATGAAATACAGAAAAAGAAGAAAAAAAGCACATCTGTTTTAACAAAATTTTTTGAGACAAACTTGTGACTTTTCATTCTTTCATGTTTTAATAAGAAAGATCGTTTGAAACTTAGTGAGGATTTTCTCACATGTTTTGTAGGCTGCTTATTAGAGGCAGATACACATCAATTCTGGATATATGGATTAGGAGCAGACACTGCTAAAAAACTGGAAACTTAAGTTGTAGGCATTGATGTTCTTAAATGAAATACTGTGCTACAGAAAACCTTTTACTTTTTTCAAGATGATGTTTTTAGAAGGGATCTTCAGTTTGTATATTTGGGATAATAAAAGCAATAGTGTGTGTGTGTGTGTGTGTGTGTGTGTGTGTGTGTGTGAGTGAGTGTTTGTGTGTATGTATAGCCTATGTATATTATATGCTGGAGTCAGTCTCAGGGATAGTTTTTCAAGAGCTTTGTTTTTCTCTTTAATTGTTTTGAGACACGGTCTCTCACTGGGACCCGGGCAGGCTGATTAGGCTAGAATGGCTGGCCAGTGATCCCCAGGGATCTATGTGTCTGATCTCCAGATCTCACTGCTGGGATCACAGTGTTCACCACCATGTTCACTTTTACATATAATCCTGCAGATCAAAATCAGGTCCTCATACTTTTACAGTAAAACACTGAGTTTTCCTCCAAGTCCCCCCAAATACATCCTGATGATCATTTTCTAACTGTTCTCCTATCGTGGAAACAACTAGGGGAAGATGTCGCCCAGGAGTAGAACGCCTGCCTAGTGAGGGCCAGGGAATGTGGGGTATTTTCTAGTTTGCTTTAAGTGTTTTCATTCTGATGGAATTAAAAAGAAAACACCTGTTAACAGCATCACCAACACCGATCTCACCAGGGTTCATGTGTTGAGTTGATTTGAAGTTTGAAAAAAAGGCAACTTTTTATGTTCTTTTAAATTTGTAAATTTGATTATATGGTAGGTTTTGTTTAAGGGAAGCTAGAGTCAATAAAATGTCTGTGAATAAAGCTTAGGGTTAGATATTAGAGAAAAGGGGAGTTGGCACAGTAATGAAGTGCTTGTCATGCAAGATTACAGACAGGAGATCTCCAGAACCCAGGCAAATGCTGGGTAGATATGGAACCCTGCCTGTAATTCCAGCCTGGGAAGGTAGGATAGGAAATCTCAATTCTACATATCAGTGAGCTCTGGGCTCGATTGAGAGACCCTGCCTCCAGGAACACATTGGAAGAACAGTGGAGAATGATTCTTGAGATCAACCCTGGTTCCCTATTAGCATACAGACCAACATGCATGTGAATCTCACACAGTTCACCCATACACATGCAAGCATGCACACACACACACACACACACACACACACACACACACACACACACAGACTCCCTCCCTCTGAAAAATGGATAAAGACACTAGAGGGAACTTTTTTCCCTTTCTTCAGCTCATACTTAGTGTTAATTTGGCAAAGCCAAGCAACCAACATCTATGAAAGCAACCCCCAAACAGAATATAAAGACTTTTGGAAACCAGATAAGGCTATGGGGACCACTGGTTTTTTGAATTCCCATCGGAGAATTGGCAGATTAACTGTGTGTTAGATTCCCAAGATGGTCCCTAGTGAGCCACCCCTCCCCCAAGTTCTTGTCCTGTGTGATTCAAGGTTGAATCAGGCTGTTCCGAGTCTTGCTGTGACCAGTTGGCTATGGTAGAGGCGATGCTGTCCCGATTCTAGGTTAGGCAATAAGAAACCTGTCAGCTTCCACATAATGCTTCTGGGAGCCCCGGGTCATCATTTTAGAAATCTGGATATCTTGTTGGAGAGGTCATATAGGGAGGCTAGGTGGAGAGGGACCCGAGGCCACATGGAGAGGGCAAGCAGCAGACTCGGATCTCAGGCTAGCCTTCCAGCAAGCTCTTGCCAAGGTCCCAAACACATTAGCCAGTCACTTTGATTATGCCAGTCAGTAGGGCACCATCCAGCATCTCATCTGGGTAGCACCAGAGTCCCACCCCCAGCCTCTTCATCCCATAGAATTACAAGACAGGGTGCATTAGTCTAAATTTTAGCTTGTTGAGTTTTGGGAGGTGACTTACTATGCAGTACTTGCTAGCCAAAGCAACTATATATTGATTTTCCTTATTTCCTTGCATGGTTCTGGGGCTTGAAAGGAGGGTTTTGCAATATGTTGTGGTAATAAAATAAACTGACTTTGTGAGTTATTTGGGAAAACACATTTCTCTCAAGAACTTCTATATTATAAAACGTTTTGCTTTTTTTTTAAATTTCAAAAAAATGTCAGTTCAGCATTGGGACTTGTAAACTCAACTTACAAGTTTACTTTGTAAAATATTCATTTGGTTTATAATTTTCAAAAGTTGTCCTCTCAATATTTTTCTCTATTGTGTAGAAGGAGAGTAAACTTCTGCATCTAAACCAACAGCCTGTGACCTTGTTTAATCCATGGAACTGATCATTCTTTTCGAAAACTGAGAAGAGTATTACCCACAGGCAAAATTTATAATGTTGCAATACGTTACTAACAAAACAAAGTCCTGTGATTTTTTTTTTAACTATCATTTTTTTTTGTTTGTTTTGCTTTTGTTTTTTGACCCTGCTCTTAAGTAAACTCTTTGCTGTGTCTAGGTGCTGGGAATACAATTCGATCGGGGGTATAAGAGGTTAGTTAATAAAAAAATGTTCTAAATTTCTGAAACTTTGTTTCCCAAATATTTGCTTTTCAATTTATTTGAATCTGAGACCTTAATTACTAAAGGCAAGTATCACTTTAAAACTGAGTATACAGGATTTGAATTGGGCCTTGGTCTGACTTGGTTCTGTTTCATTTATTTATTTTAAATATTTTGTAAGCTTTGTGTCGGAAGTAAACAGTTCTCATATCCCCAAAGCAAAAATGGATACTTTTAAGTGTAGAGTCTCTCACTACTCATCGGGGGAATTAGATTGTCAGAATTTGTATCCTTGGTTCTGAAAGCCCCGTTCACATGCTCAGATGGTTCTATTTATAACAGTCAGTTTAAAGCCCAGTGCTTGGGAAAGATGATAGAAACCTTCTAGAAATATTTTTCTTGCTTTTATCTCCTCCCAGAGTGTGCAAGGCAAACAATCTTGACTATTAAGCTTTGAGTCTACAGATGTTATTTAAATTGTCTCTATAATTAACTCCATAATATCTTTGAAGAGTTGTTCGGAATGCTTCCTTCCTGAAAAAAAAAAAAAACAAAAAACCTAAAGAGGTCAGAGAGCACCATTTTATTGCTTGTTGACTCCATGCTTTAGTAATGACGGTCACCTTATGATCTCTATAAAATTCCAATGCATCAATCAATATTTATTGAATGGTCATTCAACAGCACAGCCAAATGGTTTTCCCCTGCCTGTCACCCCAGACCCAGTGCAGAAACATCTACATTGCCTCCCCAGTAGATGCTGCGTGGAAAAGAAGATACTGTACCTCAGAGAGGCCGGGACAGGAATCGGGTAGACATGGACTGTCTCCTTATCCTGAAGGTGCCTGGCTGAATGAAATCATTACCTGGATCCGTGTTGACAGCACCGTCTCTATCTGATTTCTGGTGAGGAGCTGTTCATAGTTTGCCCTGATCTCATTGAGGAGCTGGGACAGCTCCATTCTTTTCCCATCCTCCACCTTGGCTAACTGGACCTTAGCGATGGGATGAGTCGCTGCGGCAGAGCCTGCCCTGCCTGCGTCGCCAGAGCAGACAGCCCCGCGGAGCCTTAAAGATGCAGAGATCCATTTCCCCCACCAGAAGCCGGGGAGGGGGGCGGGGGGGAGTACTCCAGGGTTGCTAATTAACTATGCAATGTGAGAAACCGTTCTTGCCCATTGTTGTTGGTCCAGCAGAAATCTCCCATGAAGAGAGGAAAATGACACCCACAGGGTCACTGCAAGGGTTTCCTATGCAAGTGAATGCTTTGCCTGTGGGGGCGGGGCGTTCAGTTATTTTGTGGCAGGGAATGTGCTCACAACGTTAAGAAAATTGTAGTTAGCCAGTCACAGTGGGTAGGCATATTATCTTAGCCCTCAGGCAGAAAGATCTTGAGTTCAAGGCCAGTCAGGACTTCTTAGTGAGACCCTGGATGGGGAACAAAACAAAACAACAACAACATCCAAACGAACCACTGCCCATACCCAAAATAAAACAAAAATTTATTTAGCTTTCCCCACATATTGCATAGGAATTAAACTGGGGGACTGGAGAGATGGCTCAGAGGTTAAGAGCAATGACTGCTCTTCCAGAGGTCCTGAGTTCAATTCCCAGCAACCACATGGTGGCTCACAACAATCCATAATGGGATCTGATACCCTTTTCTGGTGTGTCTGAAGGTAGTTACAGTGTACTCATATACAAAGAATAAATAATTTTTTTAAAAGGAATTAGACTGGGGTCCAAATATGATAGTTTAAACTTTTCTTTATGGTATTTTTTTTTAAATAAACATTTTGATTTTTTTTTAAACAAGATGCTAAAGGAGAGGGAAAGAGAAAGAAAACAGCCTTAAAGGGATACAGGTGACAAGAAGCAGCAGGGGACTGGTTCAGAGCTGAAAGGTAAGGTTGTGGGAGATCATGAAGTGTCATGGAGGAAGGAGGGTGATACCTATGAACAGGACAGTGTTCGTGGACGGAAACACTGGAGTGGCTTTCCCTGTGATTTTGTATGCTAACTTAAGAAAATTAATTTAAAAAACCCCAAACGCTATGGAAAGTCATCTGGATGTGTTTGTATGTGTCAAACATTCTGACAGCTACTCTCAGATGAGGTCGATAAATATCATTAGCCATATTTCTCAAACCACAGTGGACCGCCAGCCCAGGAGTAGAATGTGAGGGACTGAGGTGAATTCCTGAAGTCACTCTTATTACAGATGAGGCAAGGCTGGAAGCAGGCACTGGAGCGGGGTGGGAGCCATGAGTTAATTCTACCAGTGTTGTGAAATTGAGCCCTTTGGCCCTTGCAATGGGGTGTGCACTGAGGGAGACTTTTGTTACTAGAAGACAGGCAGACAGCAACACCTCACACTTAAGAGACTCATCCTCAGCTCTTCCAACAACGCTGTTCCACCCAATCTTTTCAGTCCCTGACATTTTGGGACCTGTAAAGATAGAAGAACGGTGGTCAGAGGGGTCAAGTGTCCTACCCAAGGTGGTTCATTGAAGTGACAAGATCACTGCGTTGGGGACTTTGATTGCATGCTGAACACTGGGCTTCATTCTCTTCTCACTGGGATTCCCAGTCAAGATGGCAGCCTTGTCAGATGTGACTGAAATGTTTTTGAGAATGGGTCTGTTGTTTACAGAGTGAATGAATCAGATCTTAGTTCTAGAATCCAGAGGACATTTGATATGCTTTTAAAAAATCTCTCTCTCTCTCTCTCTCTCTCTCTCTCTCTCTCTGTGTGTGTCTGTGTGTATGTGTGTATGTGTGTGTGTGTGTGTCACAAGTGTGGAAGTCAGAGAATAACTTTCTGGAATCATTTCTCTTCTTCCATAATGATCAAACTCAGGCTGTCAGACTTGTTGGACAGCGTCTTTACCAGCTGACCTGCCTCATGAGCCCACTTACTGAACTTTTAAATTTCTGAGTTAACTTATGAATGTAATTGACGCTTGCATATAGATGTCTGTGTATATGTCTGTGTGGGTGTATGGATACATGTGTCCTTGGATACCTGAGGGGACCAGAAGAGGGCATTGGATCCTTTGGAGCTGTAGTTATTGGTGTTAGTAAGACACTCAAAACGGGTCCTGGGACTCAAACTCTGGTCCTCACGGTTACACAACAAGTGCTTTTAACCACTAACCCACCTCTTTAGCCCCAAAATTAAACTCAACTTAAATTCAGGAGTGAAAAGCTAAGTGTTTGATCCTGCCCTGAACCCAGAGAGCTGAGCTAGATGTGATGGAGGTCCGACTTGTCAGTTTGCACTGTAAGCAGGTCTTCCAGCATTTTGTACACCTAGGCCAGTGTCTCTTAGTGAAATACAATGTGAACTACAAATCTAAGCTATGCATGAGGTTTTAAGTGTTCTAGCAATCATATCAAAAGATATAAAAAGAAACAAGTGAAATCAATTTTAATATTACATTCTGTTTAATCCCACATATTGAAAATATAGTAATATAAAATATTTACATTCTTTTCTTTTGATAATGTCTTTAAAATCTGAGGAGTATTATATATCCCATTTCAGTTTGGACAAGTGACATTTAAAATCTTCAGTAGAGGCCTGTGGGTTGGGGGTATAGGTTAGCCTTAACATGCCTACTGCACAAGGGTGAGGGTCTGTGTTTGGATGCCCAATTCTTGCACAAGAAATGAGTGTAGTGTCTTGGTCTTCATGTGGATCCCCTCACAAGTGTGTGTGTGTAGAGGGCTGTCTCAGTTTCTGTTCCCTGCCATTGGATCCCCTTCCCTGCTATTTGGACTGCCTGGTTGGGTCTCAGTGAGAGAGGATGTGCCTAGATCTTCTGGGACTGGATACCCTAGGGTGGGGTGGAACCTTTTTGGAGGAGGAGATGGGGGGGTGGCTAGAGATTTGTAAGGGTGGGACTAGGAAAAGAGGAGGGAGGGGGCTGTGATTGGGATGTAAAGTGAATAAAAAAATCGAGGTAGTGATATGTGTTTCTAACTCCAGCATCGAGAGGGCGAAACAGGCAGGCTCCTGCAACTCATGGCCCAGACTCCCTTCCCAGAGTCATGAGCTCCAGGCTCAGTGACAGACCCTGCCTCAAAAAGAAGGTGGAGAGTGACTGAAGAAGACACCCAACACCTACCTCTGGCTTATACACACATGTACACATGTTTATGAATCCACACAAAAGGGCACATACACACAGTACACACATACATCAATAAATAGTGTTCAAAAGGTTGCAGATGTATTCAGTGGTAGAGAGCTTGCCTAGTATGTGCAAGGTCTGAGGTTCTACCCCCACGGGGGGTGGTGTGGGGTGGGGTTGGGGTGGGGTGGGGGTGGGATTAATGTGACCAGGAACTACTGGATACGATGTAAATCTGAAACCTAAGCCTCTTTCTGGGAACACTCCTGTACACACCATTGGAAATGCTATTCACATATTTACGCATCCATAAAAGCAATAGCACCAGATTGGCTCTGAAGGGTTAGTACTCACGACATGTGCAAGCATGTGACTGAAAAGCGTAATCACTTCAAGATTTCAGATCCTGCCCCTCCCCCCTTGTTTTAAAGAAAAAAATGTAGCTACTTTTGAAAAATCACCCTCTTTATTAAGAATCCAGTCACAATAGCTCATCGAACGCCATTTGTGGGGTCCATACGATTCTTGGTGATTAGCTGTGGGCTTCAGAGTCGTATCAGAATGAGCGAGTGTGGATACCATTCTTATGGAGATGATCATAAATTCACTCTTGCATTCATTGCAGTATTCACAATAGCCAAACCAAGGGAATGAGCTATGGGTAGGAGGTGGAGTAAAGGGAGCTGAAGGTCAAAGGGCACAGTGTGTCAGGTGGGGAGGGTGACTAAACCCAGAGATCTATTTTTATTTTAATTAATTAATTAAATTTTAAAAAAGATTTATTTTATTTATTATGTATAAGTACACTGTAGCTGTCTTCAGACACACCAGAAGAGGGCGTCAGATCTCATTACGGATGATTGTGAGCCACCATGTGGTTGCTGGGATTTGAACTCAGGACCTTTGGAAGAACAGTCAGTGCTCTTAACTTCTGAGCCATCTCTCCAGCCCCAATTAATTAATTTTTAATGAGATAAAGTCTCTCTATGTAGTCCTGGCTGTCCTAGAACTCTCTTTGTAGACCAGGCTGACCTTGAACTCACGGAGATCAGCCTGGTCCTGCCTTCACACTGCTGGGATTGAAGGTGTGCAGCACCACTCCTGCCAAGCTTAGAAATCTAATACACGGTTAACATAATGATATGGTATGTGGGATTTTTACTGAGTAGAGTTTAGTAGCCCTTGCCATTAAAGGAGTGACTGTGTGAGATGGTAGATGGATTCATTCTCCTCATTGTAGAAACCCTTTCCCACCTCTGTGTATGCTACAGCATTGTGCTGCAGACTTCAAATACACATCGTAAGATTCTTGTAAAAAACCAAACATCTGAAGAAAATGAGGCAAGCCTACTTCGTTCTCAATTGGTACCATTAAAACCTCTGTTTTTCCCATTAAAATTGTTAGTCTGGAGCTGGCTCAGCGGTTAAGAGCACTGGCTGTTCTTCCAGAGAGGTCCTGAGTTCAAATCCCAGCAACCACATGGTGGCTCACAACCATCTGCAATGGAATCTGGTGTCTTCTGGTGCTCAGGCATACACGTAGGCAGAACACTGTATACATAGTAAATAAGTTAATCTTTAAAAAAATTAATGTGGTCTGTTCTTTGACAACTTAAAACGTATACATAAATGCATTCTAATTACTCTCTTCCATACCCTTTTTTATTTATATAGTTATTTTATGTATATGAATGCTCTGTCTTCCCACACACCAGAAAAAGTAATCAAACTCCCTTACAGATGATTGTGAGCCATCATGTGGTTGCTGGGGATTGAACTCAGAACCTCTGGAAGAGCAGACAGTGCTCTTAACCATTGAGCCATTTCTCCAGCCACCTTCCCTACTCTTAAAAAAAAAATTATTTATCTTGTTATTTGCTGCACATATCTGTGTACCATGCACATGCAGTGCCTGAAGAGGCCAGAAGAGGGCGTCTGAACCCCTAGGACTAGAGGTGAGGACTCTCTAGTAAGGTCATCTCCTCCCTCTCATTTCTCCCCCATCTCCCTTTTCAGATCCGTGACCTCAGGCTTTGCCTTGAACTTTGTTTTACTACAGCCCTCTGTGAGCCTTTGATCGGAACTATCCATCGGAGACTGGAGGGATTACCATTGGATACACTACTGAAGGCAATGACTCTCCTCCCTAAATCTGTCAGGAGCCTGGTCACGGGCCAGCTCTTGGGAAGACCCAGTGCAGGCATCTGCAGTTGCCTTGAGTTCACGCTTACAATGGCTTCACCTTGCCCAGAAGGTAGCATTTTGCATCCTTTCTCCTTATCCTTCGGTTTGTTACATATTTTCTGCTCTCGCCTGCTTCCTCTACGTTCCGGACCCTTAGATGGAATGTTACACCTTTTCTTTAAGGCTGACTACTCCCTCATCTGTCACTTATTCTCAGCCACCTTCTGCACCCACGAGTCTCCACAGTCACCGCCATCCACTATGAAGAAGCCTGTAAGATAATTATTAGAGGGCTGGAGAGATGGCTCAGCGGTTAAGAGCACTGACTGCTCTTCCAGAGGTCCTGAGTTCAAATCCCAGCAACCACATGGTGGCTCACAGTCATCTGTAATGACATCTGACGCCCTCTTCTGGGGTGTCTGAAGACAGCTACAGTGGACTCACATAAATTAATAAAAAAAATCTTTAAAAAAATTCATTTGCAGCCGGGCGGTGGTGGCGCACGCCTTTAATCCCAGCACTTGGGAGGCAGAGGTAGGTGGATTTCTGAGTTCGAGGCCAGCCTGGTCTACAGAGTGAGTTCCAGGACAGCCAGGGCCACACAGAGAAACCCTGTCTCGAAAAAAAAAAATAATTATTAATTTTTAAAAATGGGTTTGAGACAGGGTCCTATGCAGCCCAGGCTAGAATTGAATTTTCTGTGTAGCCAAGATGACCTTGATCGTCCAATGCCCTTAGTGCTGGGGCCACAGGCTTCTATTGTCATCCTCCTCAGTTTATGTGGTGCTGGGGATCATGCAAGTTAAGTACCCTATACCCTATCCATTGAGCTACACCTCCAAGCCAAGCCTTGTGTTTTCCAGCATCTAGACACTCTCTCCCATGCACCGTCCTACCTGTGAGGGCTTGAAGGTTGGTGGCAAGGAGATAGCAGGTAGGTTGTTTCTTGGCATCATCTGTCCATGCTCCATGGGCACCCATAACCTGTTTGGCTCTTGTTCCTTTTCTGGGGCGTACAATCTAGGAAGCAGGGCACAGTTTTCCTACATGATCATGTCCCCAAACACCCCTGCTGTTTGGTAGGTTTGCAGGCCCTCTGGTGCAGGGGCAGAATCTGCAACTTCATTCTGTTTGTTTGTTTGTTTTGTTTTGTTTTTTAAGACAGGGTTTCACTGTGCAATCCTGGCTGTCCTAGAACTCACTCTGTAGACCAGGCTGGCCTCGAACTCAGAAATCCTCCTGCCTCTGCCTCCCAAGTGCTGGAATTAAAGGCGTGCGCCACCACTGCCTGGTCGCAGCTTCATTCTTAAGGTCCAACCTCTTCCCATTCCCTTGATCTCTCTTTTTTTTTATTTTTTATAAAATTAGATCCAATTTTATTAAGGATTTCAGATTACTTATTTCAGACTTCTAGAGGAGAATAGAACCATTTGGGGACTGACAGATGTCATCATAAACACTGACCCCTAAAATTCCGCATGACACATTCCCATTATACAAGAGCCAGCTACCTCTTCGCTTTGGCAACAGCTGCTTCCTACAGAAGG
This sequence comes from Tokudaia tokunoshimensis, assembly GCA_036184795.1. Classification (NCBI taxonomy): domain Eukaryota; kingdom Metazoa; phylum Chordata; class Mammalia; order Rodentia; family Muridae; genus Tokudaia; species Tokudaia tokunoshimensis. The sequence goes on along the minus strand of BTHU01000010.1, from coordinate 22,703,714 downwards.
AAGGGAAGACTGCGCTAGTCTGTAAGTTCACTGAAAATGAGATCCTATCTTTAGGTTACAAACTTTAATGTTCAAGAAAATAGGCTGTGTTTAGATGAACTATGATTACAGAAAATAGCAGAAACCATCTAAGAAAAAGCAACCAAATCATTTTCAAAATAAAATATAGTTGGTGAAGGATTTCCAGTAGCTAAAAGTCTCAGGAAGATGTCAGCTATAGAATGTGTTCACATTCTAAGAGCTTAAATACTAAAATCTCACAAAAAGAACTACCACCTCAAAAAAACCCCTTTTTTCCCTCAATGTAAATTTTATTAACAGCAGGAATGTTCCAGAGTAAAATCCAATTAATACACCCTGTCAAAACTATTCCTTCCCCCAAAGTGAACAGTAATTAGCCCAAGGTATTTTAAATGTGGCTCTCAGTGGTCTGAAACACCATGCCACCCTTCCCTGCCTCATTACCACCTTAGCATGAATTACAATGTGGTCACTTGAAATATCTGAAGGGGGTAAAAAAAGCTAACTCAAAAAATCCCCAAACCCTTCAATCTCTTGAAATCATACACTACTTTCATTCATTCCCACCAAAATCAGAGCCACATGCTCAGATCTAGAATGGAAGTGTTTAAACTTCACTCTCCAGTTCAATCAAAGCTTGGTGTGAATCTGCTGAGTATCACACACGTGGTATAGAGGCCCAATTGTTTTGAGCATTTTGTAAGACTGAGAGAGTTTGTGAGCTTTACCCCAATGTGCCTTCCCAGAGCTGAGGTAGTTGAATCAGCAGTCCCACCCATCCTTATTTGTGCACAGTAAACAGCAGGGCTCATGGCACTTCTCAGACGGAATAAACACAAAGTCCCAATAAAGGTATCCAGTTCGAACAAGCGCAATTTCAACCTTTCTCTCAGCAACTAGAACACATCACTTTTTTAAAAGCACATGTATATTAGCTCCTCCAACGCTGCTCAATATAGAAAAGTAGACACCCCTGAACTCCAGCTAACCCTCTGCAATAGCCTCAATCAGTACAAATCGAGACGGCATCCCATGAGAGCTAAAACTGTGTCATCTTTTTATTTTAGGCTATAAAAACAAAATTAGGCAAACAAACAACAGAAAAACTCAAAATGGGTTCACATGATGTATCTTCATCTTTTCCAGCAAAGCAGAAGGTAGGCCCTACCACAAAGAAAAGATTTAATTAATGGAGGTTAATTTTCAAAGTACATTAAATACATTAAATTAACTTCTCAAGAGAACCTAGAGTTTGTTCACCTTGTTATAAATGAGTTGACTTTTGTTATACCATCGAAAACATAAAAATGCCTTAATAATCTCAGTTATTAAGTTTGATCTTACCGGAAATTCTTAACCACAATTTTCCTTCCTCAAATGATGTCGTGCCTTGTGCGTGTGCATCCCTCTAACAACAGAACAGAACGCACAGCTAATGCAGGCGGACTTCGACCTGTTCTATCAGCTGAAAACAACTTTGGTTCTTTAGGACAAAAACCCAGCTACTCCAAGTATGTTCAACAGTTGGTTTTCAAAATTGTATTCCAATAGCTACATGATGAAACTATTCCAGAAGAACCAACTGCCGCTATGAGTGAACATGTATTAGAGAGGATATACGTATTAACCTTTCTGACAGAGCTAGAGTTAGAACGCTAGGTAGAACAAATTGGTCTTGAAAATATCAATTTCCTTTCCCTTAAACACTTACTGATTCTACCAAGAAAATACAAAACCATAAGGCTGTGAGTAAGTAAGGAGTCATGTTTAGGCTATTACAGGGAGGCCGTCCGTCCTCAAGGCCAGTCACTGCTCACTGCTGCTTGCTCTCGGCTGGGCTTGATCCTTCTTTGGGTCATAGTCTGGGTTGTTTTCCTCATCTCCTTCTTCTTCCCCTTCCTCATCAGTTTCTTCACCTTCTTCACCATAATCACCGTCATTCTCCTCACAGCTTCTCCAGTGAGGTACAATACTGATCTTGGGATTATGCGCTCACCGAAAAAGTGACCAGCTTCAAAGTCTGCAGCCAGTATCGCCTCAGCATCGTCATCCAGATCTCCATTCTCAGGAACTTCAGGAGGAGCCAAAAAATTAAAAAGAAAGAATCATTGGAAACTGTTTTAGTCACAGTACGAACTGTCCCATATCCCTGGTGTTTCTGCTTCTTCTTAATGGTTTTCAGAGTAACATTCTTTCCTTTTTTCCCAATCTATCTGGCACTCTGTACAACCCATAATTTCTGGTCCGTCAAAAGAAAAGGGATCAGAATCATCTGGTTCTGACCTCATCCTGTAAGTCTTTTGTTAACACTTTATTTGTGAAATATTCGTTGGGTTCAAAGTGAAATTCTAAGACAAAACTCTTGGGCTCGCCAGCATCTGAGAACTTCACCTCAATATCTTTCAAGTGCTTCAGAATAGATTCATCATGTTCCTGAACCATATCACTGAGCAAATCAACATTCTTAAAAACTGTCAACCAAAATTCAGGAATCCCTTTAGGGTCTTCTTTCTCTTCATCCTTTTTCTCATCTTCAATCTTGCCCTTCTCTTTCAGCTCCTCTGAAACTTCCTCTTCCTCATCTGGTTTCCATTCACGTTCTTCTTCTGTAGGTTCATAAATTGCATTAATGATCTCGAATCTCTTCTCAAATCAAGGCTGGTAGAGAGAGCAGCGTACTTCCTCTCAAGGCCTTGGACTTCCTCGTAGAACTTGGCTTCTATCTGCGCACATTTAACCTGAAGGTTCTTGAGAGCATTCACTCGTCTTCTGATGACCTTAGGCAAGCTTTCAATGTATCCTGTTGGTGTGTCTACCAGACCATCAAGTCTTTCCTGAAGAGCTGCAAGAATCTGAGGATTTTGCATCATCTGAACAGTTAGCTGACATGCTTTGATTTTTGTTTCTTCACCCGTTTCTTCTTCTTTTTCTACTTCTTCAACATCTTCCAAATCTTGGTCAAGTTCAGACTGTTCTTTGTTGCCAATGTCTGCCATCTTGTAAGAACTCCAAAAATTGTTCCAGGAGGCTGGGACGTGGAGCCGGGCCCATTCCCTTGATCTTGTCTTCTTTCCCCTTAGTGTGGGAAGTGTTCTCTTGAGGATGGGAGGGAAATGCCCGCTTAGTGCTGGACGCTCGGCTGCATAGCCTGGCTGACGCAAGCCCCACAGTGTCAGCACTTCTAGCTCTGGGCCAGGTACAGAGACAGCGGAGAACAAACATATGAGGAGAATTGGTATTTCCACTGAACATACCTGGACCTGAGTTCCCTTCACTGAGATCAAAGCCTGGGAGACTGCTTGGCTTTTGTTCAAATTTCCCCAAAGAGACTGACCACAGAGTAATAATGTTATACAGGAAGAGAAAAACTAATCAAAACATCACTTTAAATCCCCTATTCCATGTATGAAAAAAATGCTTTGCTTTAAAAATCTGCACTATCAGGATGATAACGGATGATAAGGATGTTCTGAGCATCTATCTCATCTGTGAACGTATGACTTCAAGTGAGTCAAGCGGATGTAGTTAGACTCATCGTTTATCTTGGGCCCAGTAATTGGTTGGATCAGGATTTTCCACTTGTAAGTAATTGATCTCTGTGTTCCACTCAGACCTATGTGCTCTTACTGGAGTGGAAACACCCTTTGTAGAGGAACTAGTTTGCATCTTCTGTATTCCCTATCTGCTTGAAAGAGGCGAAGTGAATTCCCAGGAGATAGACGAGTAGTTCAACAATGCCCCATTCCTTGTGTTTTTAGTATTTTTAAACTCAAGTCCCGAGACAGGCAGCTGTCTTTCATGTTGGGGATTTTTTCCAACTAAACAGCGTGGTAGGAATTTGGCATTGGGTTTTAGAGTAAGTGACATTTCCTTCAGTCTATGCTTATGGGTACCTGTGACAATCATGAAGGGGAATTTTGCTTTGAAGAGGAAAAAATATTGAAAGGAAAGTTACTGTGTCCTATGAGAAGCCAAGGAGAGAAGAAATATGTTTGTTGGATGTGTAGTCAGGTGTGTGTGAAGGGGGTGCCTCTGTGGGTCCATGCTGAGGCATCCCTTCCCCCTGAGGAACCAACCACAGGATGGTATAGTAGAGAACAGAGTTTATTCAGGGATTGAGGAAGGGAGTTGAGAGGGTAGTAGAGATAGAAAAAAGGGTGAGGGTTGGAGAGAGAGAGAGAGAGAGAGAGAGAGAGAGAGAGAGAGAGAGAGAGGAGTAGAGGCCAGCCATGAACACATTGGGGGGGGGAATGGGAGAGAGGGGGAAGGGGTGAGAGATCAGAGGGAGAGCAAGAAGGCAAGAGAGAGTGGAAGGGGCAAGCAGCCCCTTTTATAGTGAGTCAGGCACACCTGGCTTTGCCAGGTAACAGTAGGGTAGAGCCTAGACAAAATGCTAACAAAAGTAATACATCAATTTATTTTTATATGATGCATTGTTATGCACAAGGATAATAAATCTTTTTTGAAACTCATAATTTTTCATTTTAATTAATTAATTAATTAATTTATTAATTATATATGAGTACACTGCAGACAAGCCAGAAGAGGGCATCGGATCTTATTACAGATGGTTGTGAGCTACCATGTGGTGGCTGGGAATTGAACTCAGGACCTCTGGAAGAGCAGTCAGTGCTCTTAACCACTGAGGCAAAGGATGATAAATTTTTTTTTCTTTTTTTTTTCGAGACAGGGTTTCTCTGTGTAGCTCTGGCTGTCCTGGAACTCACTCCGTAGACCAGGCTGGCCTCGAACTCAGAAATCCTCCTGCCTCTGCCTCCCAAATGCTGGGATTAAAGGCGTGCGCCACCACCGCCCGGCTAGGATGATAAATTTTAATCCACCTAATACTCTTTATCTGTCATACACACATCTATCTACATCATTCTATCTATCTATCTATCTATCTATCTATCTATCTATCTATCTATCTATCTCACCATCATCTATCTCTGTTTCTATCATCTATCCCTACCTTCTATCTTTTATCCATCTCTATATCTATCATCTATGTATCTGTCTTTGTATCTACCTGTTATCTATCTCTGTATCTATTATGTTATCCATCTCTATATTTATCTATCTCTATATCTATCATCTATTTATCATCTATCTCTCTATCTCTGTATATCCATCATCTATCTATCTATCTATCTATCTATCTATCTATCTATCTATCTATCTATCTATCTATCTATCCATCCATCCATCTATCTGTACATATCCTCCTCCTTATTATCTGTACATATATAGTTAAACACTTATTTATTTATTGGGTGTGAGTACATGCGCCATGGTGCATATGTGGAGGTCAGAAGATAACTTGCTGGAGTTGGTTCTCTCTTTCTATTCAGTCAGTCCTGGGAATCAAACTCAAGTCATAAGACTTGGCAGCACGTACACCTGTACCTGCTGAGGCATCCTGCTGGCATTGCGGTGTTTTTAATTCTATAAAGCGGCACAGATAGATGAACAGTTACACAAGTTCGTACTCGTTGGCTTTTTCCTCCAGGCAGTTTTGTGCTTCATCCTTTCTTTAGATAGACAGGTCCACCCACTATCTTTTAATTTGGGGCAATAATCTCCCAGGGCTTGGGAATTACTTGATTCACAAAGTAGAATTTCATTAACAGCTTAAGATACTTTTTAATCAAGCCTATATTTTAATAGGATTAAGGATACACTATTAGCCAGTAAATACAATACTTTTTTTTTTTAACTTTCAAAATAATTGCTATGGAGGAGAGCCTTTACCGGCTAGTCCCCTTTTTTGAGATGTAGCTGAGTTCTGCTCACACGACAGAGCGTGTCTCCACATGGTGTGGTTGACCTTGTTCAGTATGTTAGTTAAGAAGACACTTTGATGAAGCGTTTTGCAATGAACGTGCTTGTCAGCATTTTCCAGCAGGCTTTTGTGTGCATGAGAAATGCTTACACGAATGCCCATCTATCCCGTATATTTCATGTGGAGTGATAGCGCAGGGAACTTGTCACACACTGAGCTCATCTCTTGTCCCTGTAGCTCAGTGGTAAAAAGCAGGACAGTCTCCTTTGGATCGTCCACGGTGCTTCCGCTTCCTGCATGTTTCTTTCTATTGAGCACAGGCGAATACTTTATTACTGGATGAGCTCATGTTAGAACCTTTATCACACATGGTTCCCGTGTAGCACAATTATATTCTATTGTTAGTTTTACAGACAATAAAAATTCAGAATCTGGTTCCTCTTCTCCACCTTGTTTTTCTCGGTAACCACAGTGAGAAACATGGTTTGTGTTTGCGCTTGTTTTTCTTTTCTTTTCTTTTTTATTAAAGGGTAGTTAGCTGGACAAGGACTTACGTTTCCTAACTTTCCCCTTTCTCTTTGTGACAATTAGCCAATCACATCAGATGGTGGAGTCGGGACCTTAAGAATGGGGTTGAAACACAGTTACCAGTCACTGGAGGGATGAAAGACCCGAGCACACTAAGGCTTTTTCTAACATCTGAGCCTTGGATTAAAACTTGTAACTAAAATAACACTCCTGTGCACCAGGCCCACATAGATACAGACTTAACCTTCCGCCTGACTCCTGGAAGAGAGATCTTTGTTGGGACCTAAAAAGGCAAGATAAAAGAGACCAAAAAACAAAGGTTAGAGAGAAGAGCCCCTTAACCTTGTTGGTGTCTGGTTGAAGTCCCCAGGGACCATGAGTTCCAGCACAGTTAATGCATGTGCTGTGAGGACTGCCAAAGGAAAGACTATAATCCTTTCATATAACTACTTACAATAAGAATGTTAAAACACTGACAGATCCTCATAAAGGCCTAAGTGTGTGTGATCAAGTGTAGTTTTCTCCTTGTCCAGATGCAAACCTGCAGTTTTCTAGGAATCTCAAACAAACTTCTGTTGGAGGATGGTTTTGTGCACTGTGTATTCAGATGTTGATTTCTATGCCCAGACATCTGGTATGCTCATGGCTGGCTCAGCTGTGACAATTAGCCAATCATATCAGATGGTGGAGTCCAGCCCTTACTAATGGGGTTGAAACACAGTTATCACTTGCTGAGCAGAGGATGGCATGGTCAAGCATCTCTAGTCTTTATGTTGTGTAAAAATTGTTTTCCACCATCTGTGATTGGTTAATAAAAGAGAAGGTACCCGTGAGGATACACATGGACCAGAGCAAGCCAAGGCAAGACACAGATACAGGTAAAGGACTGTTTGACTAGGTGGTAGCAGCCTAGTTGGGCTAGAACAGATCAGAATCTGCCTAGCTATTAGTGCTTGCAGCTCATTAATAAAAATATCAGGTTTCTGTGTCTTTATTTGGGAGCTAAAATGGGCTACAGCAGGTGTAGAAACGCCCTGAAGTTATTTGGAAGCAAAAGGGGCATAGAAACCCCCCCAAGAATTGCATTTACAAAATTCTGTCCACAGTACAAAGCTTGCCTTAGTGCTGTTGTTTAACCTTTGTGACCCATGGGTTCACCTTATGTGATTTTGTTTCTCTCTAAAGCACCCCAGGATTCACCCTATGTGCCATTTACCAAAGGCAGGGTGCTTAGCAACTGTTTGAAATAGAACTAGAGAGAACCTTGAGTACTGGGAGTGGCTACTGATAAGAAACTGTCAGTGTTATTCTTGCCTTGAAAGTCTGCCTGTGCTTGGATATGTGCAGTTCTTTTCCGAGTGCCTCTCTTTCTAATAGCCACCTACTTCAATTTATGTTAAAAATAACTTTTTTTTTTGGAGCTAGAGAGATGGCTCAGTGGTTAAGAGCACTGATTACTCTTCCAGATGTCCTGAGATCAATTCCCAACAACTACACAGTGGCTCACAACCATCTGTAACAGGATCTGATATCCTCTTCTGGTATGTAGACGTACATGCAGGCAGAACACTGTATACATAATAAATCAACATTAAAAAAGTATCTTTTGTGGGTGTGCACTGTGCATTTGTATCTGTCCATGTGTGTCTATTTGTCCATTCTGTCCGTGTGTGTGTATGTGTGTGTGTGTTTGTGTGTGTGTGTGTGTGTGTGTGTGTGTTAGAATGTGTGCCTGTGCGTGTGGAGGTCAGAGGTTAATGCTGGGTGTCTTCCTCAAATGCACCCTCAATCTTAGTTTTCGAGACAAGATCACCCACACAATGTGAAGCTCATGAATTGGACAAGGCTGGCTGCCTCAAGGATCCTCCTGTCTCTGCTTGGCCAGCGTTTGGTTATAAGCTACAGGTGTATGTAACCACTTTCAGCCTCTTTTGAGGGTGTGGTGGATCCACTCTCAGGTCCTTTACCAACTAATGCTGACACTGTAGAAACTGCTCTGACTTAAAGGAAGAGGTAGGAAGTGTCACAAGAAACAGTCTTCAGGGGTGACAATTTTTGTTTTGTACAGGGAATCGAAGCTAGGACCTTACACATGTTGAGCGTGTGCATCTGTCATGAAAATACATCTTCAGGTTGGAGGGATGGCTCAGTGGGTAAAGAGCACCGACTGCTCTTCCAAAGATCCTGAGTTCAAATCCCAGCAACCACATGGTGGCTTACAACCATCCCTAATGAGATCTGACGCCCTCTTCTGGGGTGTCTGAAGACAGCTACAGTGTACTTACGTATAGTAATAAATCTTTGGGCTGGAGCAAGCAGAGGTCCCAAGTTCAATTCCCAGCAACCACATGATGGCTTACAACCATCTATACAGCTACAGTGTACTCATATACATAAAATAAATAAATCTTTTTTAGAAAAGAAAATATATCTTCACTAAATAGTTTTTCTATCTCTTTGTATCATGTATCATCTATGACTATCATTTGTCCATTATCTCTCAGTTGATCTATCATTTATCTACTTACATTTTGTTGTAAAATTAAGTAAAGATTAAAAAGGGTAAAAAAAAATTAAAATGAGAGTAGTTTTTCTTTTTAAAAAACAATGGAAGAGTAGTTCCCCTAACTCCCAGAACAACTGCATATACGCACACACGCGCGCACGTGCTCACACACACAAACACACACACACACACACACACACACACACACATACACATTTACACACACACACGTAAGCACACACATGCATATACAATGCACACACATGCACATACACATGTACACACACATCATCATCATCATCATCGACATCAGCAACAAGGGAAGAGGTGGGCATGGGTATGTGGCTGTAATCCCAGTACCACTTGGGAAGCTGAGGCGGGAGGCTCTAGTCTGAAGGTTATCAAAGGCCACATAGCAAGACCTCTTCTCAAAGCAAACAAAATCAGGGAGCTGCCACCCCCTCTACTCCCTTTAATTTGATCTCTTATGCATGCTTTTGTAAATTCTTTCTTGAGTTTTTTGAAGAAGAAGTCAAACACAAGCTGGGGAGATGACTCAGTTGGCAAAGTGCTTGCCGTGCAGGCATGAGGATAGAAGTGGATTCTCAGTGCCCACATTAAAAGTGGGTGTGGCCGAATGCCCCTGTTTTCTCAGGGCTGAAGGCAGAGACACATGGATCCCTAGTCTCTGTTCAATGTAGCCAACTGGGGGAGAAACTCTAGGTTAAGGAAGAGACCTTGTGTGGAAGAAAAAAATATGGCAGAGAGTGATAGAGGAAGACACTTGGCCTGACGCTCTGTGGTCTAACCTCTGCCTACATGTATCTACAAAAGCAACCCACACCAGAACAAATGAACAAACATACAAAGAGGTTGAGAAAGACTTTTGGCAGCTTGATTTTAATAATAGGAAATACCTCCCTTTGTTTGTTTGGTTTTGGTTTTTGTTTTTGTTTGATATTTTGAGACAGTGTGTGTATGTGTGTGTGTGTGTGTGTGTGTGTGTGTGCATGCGCGCGCGTGTGTGTGTGTCCCACCCAGGCTGTCCTGGAACTCACTGGTAGACCAGGCTGGCCTTGTCGAACTCACAGAGATCTGCCTACCTCTGCCTCCTGAGTTCTGGGATTAGAAGTGTGCACAACCACTCCTAACTAGGAAATGCCTTTTTTAAGGACCTAGAAACTAGCTCTTTGGGATTTAAATATCCAAAAGATACCAAGTAGGTGAAAAAAAGCCTAATGTCTGTGGGGTCCTTGTTCCCTAACTACCTTCTGTTATAAGAGAAGGAGAAATTTGCTTGTCCTGAGTTTAAAGCCTATTAAATAAGACAGATATCATCCTAATTACCGATATCTAGGATAAGTGTGTGTGACAAATGGTTCACCAAACCATCTTACTAGAGAATTAGTCATTGCTTATTTTGAGAACACAACCATGTAGGTTGTATCTGATTGTCTAACATGTTATCTTTTGCTCTGTGCTTGTGAACTCTTAATGAGTCATTTGCCACACACATCACACCCTGGTTTAATGTTTATTGGATAATAAAATGTGTTTTCTTTTTTATGGAGAATCTTATTTCCCTAATGGGTTCATTGGGGGATTAGCATTCTGTGTTATATGTGATTTATTTGAAATATCTAACACTTCCCATTTGTAGTTTAACTTCCAGATGGGGCACTTTAAGATTTATTTTCAAAATATGTGTGTGTGTCTCAGTGTGGGTTTGGGCACATGAGTGTAGATGCTCACAGAAGCCAGAAGAGGGTGCTGGTTCCCTGGAGCTGGAGGCCATTATGAGCTATCCACTCAATGCTTGGATTTTAAAATTAAGTCATCGCTCCAGGCCATACAGTACTATTTTAAACAGGAGCAAGAGAGTTTACTTTCAAATAAAAAAAAAAAAGTAATCAAGGTAAAGTTTCAGATAAAATAAACAGATAATTAACATTTAATCCTTTCACAAAGTTCTAAACCATTTTATTTCGCTTATTTCTTTGAAACCTGCGTCTTTTTTTTTTTTAAAAAAAGATTTATTTATTTATATGAGTACACTGCAGCTGTCTTCAGACACACACTAGAAGAGGGCATTGGATCCCATTACAGATGATTGTAAGCCACCATGTGGTTGCTGGGAATTGAACTCGGGACCTCTGGAAGAGCAGTCAGTGCTCTTAACTGCTGAGCCAACTCTGCAACCCCAGACCTGCCTCTTAAGGTTAGCATTTAGTTTATGTTGTTGTGGATATATATCAGAGTAGACAATCTTATTTCAAAGTTTATTTTGCATTTTTACTTTGTGTGCATTCGGGGGTTGCTGTTTTTTTCTACTTTGTGGGTTCTTTTTTTCCCTACCCTTTACCCCAAACCCCTGGTTTTACCCTCTATCACTAGATGTGTGTGTGTGTGTGAGAGAGAGAGAGAGAGAGGGAGAGAGAGAAGATCCCTGAATCTAATTTTTTCCTTTTGTTTCTTTTTTGAGCATGACTACTAACAAATCACAACCAATCCCCCTGAACGACCATCACCCACCCACTATGCCTCTCAGGGCCCTAACATTTGTATACCCTATGAAAAGTTCCCAGAATCCCAAATGTCTACAGCTGGCAAAACCACGCTTCTACTAGAGCAAGAGGCAAATCATAGTCAGCTGCTGCGTTCAGTCTGAAGCAGCCCCAAATCCACACACCTGGGATTAAAATAAAAAACCCTTTCTGATAGTATTTCTAGTTTTTGTTAATTTGTTTCATTTTTTTCAAGACAGGTTTTCTCTGTGTAGCCCTGGCTGTCCTGGAACTCACTCTGTAGACCAGGCTGGCCTCGAACTCAGAAATCCACCTGCCTCTGCCTCCCAAGTGCTGGGATTACAGGTGTGCGCCACCATGCCCAGCTTATTTCTGTGCTTTTTAAAGAAACTAAAATTCCAAAATTGTCACTACAGGGAGTGGGGGTCCATGTACCACTGTGTGTGTGTGTCAGAGGATAACTTGGAGAAATCTGTTCTCCTCCTCCTCTTCCTTCTCCCCCTCCTTCAGATTTATTTATTTAACGTATAGAATCTCTGGAATGTCAGCGCTCTTAACCGCTGAGCCATCTCTTCAGCCCTGAGTCTGTTCTCTTCTACCTGTGGGAGCCAGAAATTAAACTCAGGTCATCAGGTTTTGCTGGCCTAACAATCTTTTTTTTGATAGTGATAATTTTTAATGCAAATTAATTTTACAAATGGATAGACATATTAATCAATCCCAGCACCATTTATTCATCCATGCATCATGCATCCATCCATCCATTCACCTATGCATCCTTTCATCTGTGCACGGATGTATCCATCCATCCATATGTGTATTATGTCTTGGTCATGTCCATCCTTCCTTTGCCCTCTTCCCTAATAGTTCTTGTATTTTCTGGTTAGAATAGAGAATCTTCTGGAAAAAAAAAAGTACCTCACACATTGCTGGCTGGTCTCAAACTTGGCTGTATTATGGAGGATGATCTTGAATTTCTGATCTTCTTTCCTCTTCTCCCCCACAACCCTTGTGCTGGGATCACAGGGATGTGTTCAAAATCTGCCTCTAGAGTCTAGAGCAGTCAATCTTTTATTGGATTTCCTTTATATCTTGTCCTAATGGAATTGATTATGAATCCATCGTACACATTTTGTGCTCAGGAAATATTCACTGCAAGGTTCAAATCTTCCTATCGTGTGTGTGTGTGTGTGTGTGTGTGTGTGTGTGTGTGTGTGTGTAGGAGAAGATTGCTCACTTAGGCATTACTGTTGTATAATTAGGATGGAATGATGATCTTTCCCTCTTGGGCGTGAGACCAGATTAAAGACATGAATCCATCATCATACCAGCAATTATCCAGTCTGTAGCAGCTTAACTGTGTCAACAGACCATCTCATTTTGCACAAATAGAATACTCATGCTCCTTTAAAGAACTTTGAACATTTGGAGAGAATGCTAGAGTGTATAGTATTTGAACTCTCAAAAGACATTGTCTCTGGGACCTCCCTAAACAGCCATTGGATAAGCAACTCTGTGTGGATTAGGACTCTATGGCCAGCATTTGGGGAACAGGGGAAGCGCCTTCCTCCCCTCTTTCTGTCAAATCTTCAGTGTGAAAGTGTGAATATAGCAGGTTTGATCCTTTAACACACCTTTGAGAGTTAAGCTCTTTGAGGTGACAGTGGCACTTTGATTAGTACTCCGTGGGCTTTGAGCTCTCTGTGGAGTGATAATCTAGCAGTAAAATGTGAGCATGTGCAATCTACTCTCCAGAGGGTGAGCTGACCAGCTCCTGGCCACCTTGCCTAAGCATAACCCACTTTCAGAATGAATACTTGGTGCAACCGCTGGTTTCCTGAATGCTGTAGTCTGAAATACTCCTGCACTTGGTGATGCAAAGAGCTCTCAGATTCTTGAGTAACTTGTACATCCTTGTAATCAGCCCTTCAGCTGAATGCTTTTTCTTTTCTTATTTTGTTTATTTAGGTTCTCAGTTCTGGCAAACATCTTTCTTTCTTTCTTTCTTTCTTTCTTCCTTCCTTCCTTCCTTTCTTTCTTTCTTTCTTTCTTTCTTTCTTTCTTTCTTTCCTTCTTCTTCTTCTTCTTCTTCTTCTTCTTCTTCTTTTTCTCCTACATTTTATTTACTCTGTGGGGTGTGTGTGTTTCTGTGTGTGTGTGTGTGTGTGTGTGTGTGTGTGTGTGTGTGTGTGTGTGAGAGAGAGAGAGAGAGAGAGAGAGAGAGAGAGAGAGAGAGTGAGATAGATTGAGTATGGGGGTCAGAGAAGGACTGATGGCAATCAGATTTTTTCTATATACCACATGAATCCTGAGATGAACCTCAGGCCATCAAACTTGGTGGCAGTCACCTTGCCTGCCACGCCAGCTGCCAGTCCTGACTTGTATTTTTTTCTGATCTCATGTTATTGTTCCATTCAGACACACAAAAATATATAATGCCTTTTCAAATGCCCTTTGCATTCCATCCCAAGCTTTTCTGTTCTGGAAACTGCTTACACCATAGCAGCCTTTCTGAAATGCAATCCAGCTGAGATGAAAGCAAAGCCCTTGGTGGGACAGGCTGAATGGATGAGAGCCCACATGCAGCCACACCCTTCCCAGTAGTTTTCACACTGCTGCCAGGAGAAGAATCCATTATCTGGATCCACCAAGCTTCAGCTCACCCTTAATTATTTTTCTCACATTTCGTAACTCGCTTGTGGCTCTGTGCCATCTGTCACCTCTGAGTCCAGACATGGGACTGGAGGATTTGTTGGCCTACAGGTGCCACAAGCTTGGTCACCTTCAAAAACCATTATCTCTGAGATGTCTGTGAGTTGCCGCCGTGCACTGCTGATGTCTACACTGAATAAGATTGTTACCAAGGTCTCTGTGCTTCTTTCAAAATTTGGGAATGGTTCTTTTAGGAAAGCAAGAACGGCTTGGCATTAAGAGTGTGGACTCTGTGGCCATGCTGCACAGGCTGGGAGCTTGAAGAGGTCACTGGGCAGCTGCTTCACCAAGTTGTTTAGTTGTTGGGCCTCAGCTTTCTCATGGAGAAAGAAAACACTCCATCTCCCAGGACCAGAGAGAAAGTAGACTCAGCCGATACGTATGAACTGCTTAGAGCAGAGCCAAGTGCTATAGCTCAAGCAGAAAGGAAGGAGAGTAGTAAGTATGGAGCAGAGGGATGGTCAGGACGTGGACAGAAGTTAGAGCCCTCGTACAGAGGGAAGAGAAGAAGAACGGAATCGATCTGGTTGCTGCCGCAGGTGAGGTGGGCCATGCACAGGTAGCACAAGGGTGTGGGAAGAAGAGAAGGATGAGCTCTGACCTTAGGGGTGTGGCAGCATTGTGGATGATGGCCGGATGGCCATAATGTAAGAACCCCCACCCCACCCCTACCCCTGCCACGGATTTTCACTGTAGTCTACCTGAACACATGCATTTTGCATTGTGACATCAGCACATCGCGCACACACATGTTGAGTCAGTTCCTTTTCTATTGCTGTGATAAAACACCATGATCAAGGTACCTTCTAGAAGGAAGGGTTTACTAGGGCTTCCTGTTCCAGAGGGCTTAGAAGAGCATCATGGTAGCAGATGGCGTCATCGGGCAGCTGACATGGCAACCCGGAAGGTGGAGAGTTCACATCTCAAACTGCAAGTAGGAAGCAGAGAGTGGTATGAGGCTTCTGAGTCCCCCAAGCCCACCCGAGGGGGCATTCTTCCACCAAGGCCACAGCTTCTAACCTACCCAAACATTACCATCATCTGGGCAAAGTATAGGGACATCTGAACCTTTGGGAACGTTCTCGTTCAAACCATCACACAGATATGGACGTAAAACAAAACCTTTGTAAAAGAGTATTTGTGGACAGCGTCTCCTTATGTGGCTCAGGGTAGGCTTGAACTATCCAGCCTCCCACTTCTTCCTCTGGGATGCTGGGTAACAGGATTGCAACACTATTCTCAGCTAATGTCTGTGTTGTTATTTCTATATGAGATAATACCTGTATTATTTATTAAAATGTAAAGCTTACATTTACTTATTTACCTATTTACTTATGCGTGTGTGTGTGTGTGTGTGTGTGTGTGTGTGTGTGTGTGTGGTACATGCATGATACAGCATGCATATGGAAACCAGAAGACAACTCGCTGGGATCAGTTCTCTCCATTTACCATGTGTGTCCCAGGTACTGAGTTCAGGTCACTAGGCTTGGCAGAAAGCACCTTTACTCACAGAGCCATCTTGTTGATCCTACCATGGAATATTTAAAATACTGCCTACTGTCCCTGTGTAATGTGTTTTGGTATTTTCTGTTCCATTCCACTTAAAATGCTGATTGTGTCCCAATATTTTAAACTAAGAGGTCAAAGGCCGCAGCTGGAAAAACAATATTTCAACTTGCCCAGAGATTTAGACCTAACCCAATCACATTTAATTAATTAATTACTTAATTTTATGTATATGAATACACTGCAGCTGTCTTCAGACACACCAGAAGGGGCATTGGATCCCATTGCAGATGGTTGTGAGCCACCATGTGGTTGCTGGGAATTGAACTCAGGATCTCTGGAAGAGCAGTCAGTGCTCTTAACCGCTGAGCCATCTTTCCAGCCCATCTAATCACATTTTTTTGTTGTTGTTTTCAGTTAAACATTTGTGCTTTTAAAAACTTGATGTGTTTCTTTTCTTTCTTTCTGTCCTTTGACCTTTCCCAGTAAGTACAGCTGAACGTGTCTACCTGTATTCTGATATAAGTGACATCTGAAGGAAGCAACTTGAATATGACACAGTAATAGTGTCTATGAAATTTATCATCTATTATTATAAGATTGCTTTTGAAAGAGAAGCACAGTAGTGCTTGGATCCATAGATTAGAGAAACGGTCCCACGGACGACTCTGAGGTTAAGTGATAGTGACTTATTAATTACGACATTTAACTCAGGTACACACGATCCTTTCAGGCTGTGGCATATATTGTAACTCTGAAGAACATGAAGTTGAATAATGAAAAGGGTTTTTACAATGCTTACCCTTGAGCTGGGGAGGTAACTGAGCTGAGAAAGCTCTTGCCTAGCATGCAGGAAGCACTGGGTTAGACCCTTAGCTCTGCAGAAAACTCAGTAGTGCATGCAGAAGTCCAAGGTCATCCTTGGCTTCAAAATGAGTTTAAATAGGCCAGCCAGGGCTACATGAGGCCCAGTTGAAAAATAACAAAATCATAAAGAAACTTACTCTTGACTTTACTTCCTTTTAAAGACCAGTTTTAAAGCATATAAATAAAAATGTAAGTAGTCTTGTTTTGATTGTTTTAGGTGTTTATAAAAACTGTAATATCTGGAATGCTTCTTAAAACTCGAAGTTGCCTGGGTCTGGCTCAGTGGTGAAGACCTACTGTAAGAACTGGAACTCAGTTGCCAGCACCCACATTAGACAGCTCACAATTGCCTGTGTCTCCAGCTATCCTCTTCTGGCCTCTGCACCTGCACTCTCAGATGTGAGCATGTGTGCACATGTACACACACACACACACACACACACACACACACACACATACACACACACTCACACATACACATACATGCACACACACACAGAGACAGACTTGAAAACAATATGAAAATAAATCTTTTAAATACTCAAAAAGTTGGAATCACAGGGCTTTAGCTTTTTTATATATCTCTTTTATTCATTTTGCCTTTGAACCAAACCACCTCCATGTGACTACTGAGTTTACACACACTGGGCACATGGACTTGTTTTTAGTGTAGGGCTCCCAATTTCATTTTGTTGTGGTGACAGACACTATTACCAAAAGTAACCTACAAGAGGAATGGGCTTATTTCAGTGTATAGGGTAACAGCCCATCACCGAGGGAAGTCACGGCAGGAAGTTGAAGCACAAGTCACAGAAGGATGCTGCTGGCTGCTTCTCCTGCTGACCCATCCTTATCTTAGCTTTCCTGTAGAGCTCAGCAACACTTGCCTGGGGAATGGAATGGGCTAGGCTCTCTTACATCAATTAACAGTCAAGACAGTCTCCGCAGTCATGCCCAGGGGTCAATCCGATGTGGGCCATCCCTCAATGGAGACTCCCTTCTCAGGTGACTCTGCGATGTGTCAGGTTGACACTTCAAGCTAACTAGGACAGAAGAGAAGACAGAAGAGTAGTGATGGCCTAGATCTGGGTGAGCAGGAGAGGACTCTTTTGTCCCTGGAGCCATGGATGAAACTAGGGTCTGGCTCCTAAACCAAGTTAGACATGGCCTGCATGGATGGTGGGGTCCTGAAGCCATACTTAATAGATGGGACCTGTGGAAGTCTGTTCAGCCTTGGTAGGGTAGTGTGGTATTGTTGCATTTAATCAAAAATGCAAGTAAGAGCGATGGATGCTGGATTTGCCCCTGTCCCCTTCCTCCTCTTCCTCACCAAATGATCAGTTTCCTTAACAGCCCTGTCCGCCACGCAGGCGGTAGCAGGTCCCAGTTTCATTCTCCACGTGCGTTTGGAAGTCCAGAAGCCGCACAGAGCCTGCTTTTCGTCTTTTGTTCTCTCTGGGGTGCTGAGTCTCCAGTGTGCTGATTTGCAATTTTGGTCCCCAAAACTGAGTTTGGCAGTTGGCCTTAACTTTTTAAGGAATGTTTTCTGGGAGTGGGAGTAGTGTTTGTCCAGGAGCAGAGAGATGAGGAGGGTTGTCTGGGTAGGTGAGCAACAGAAAGTATCTTGCGAGATAGAGGAGAGTACAGGCTGTGCTGGCATTTTTCCATTCCAATCGCCATCTTCTCAAGTATATCAGAGATAATCTTTCCCAGCGGGACTCACATCTGGGGAAGGCTGAGTCATGATTTTACAGAAAGAGGCCATCTCAGGTTTCTATGAGCTGTATTCATGGACAAATGTTGTTCCTGGAGTAGAGTAGGCAGATTCTGGTTTTCAGAGACTGAGAAGTAATTGTGAATAGTTTAGCCTGCTTTCTACTTGGTGACATTTGGAGACAGCTTTGATTGTCACAACAGAGGAGGGAAATACCTATGACTGGCTTCCTACAATGCATAAGACAACAACCCCACCCCAAGAATTTGTCAGCCCATGGCATTTCTGGAGCCAAGATTGAGACATTGTTTAGAACCCTGGCATTTGGATGTTGTGTATTACACAAGTTCTGGAACACTGCTCTAGTCAGGGTGTACTTTAAAGCTAGAAGGTTCCATTGTGATGGCAAACTACTTGAGATAATTATTAATAAAGAGAAAAATGTTATTTATTTACTTACTGTCTCAGGATCACACTCCAGATCTTCCATATGCTAGCCTTTTGCTCGGCCTCTGAACCATCTACAGCCTGCTTGACTCAGTTTCAGAGGTTCCAGGTCAACATCCGGGGGACCCGTTGCTTTGCGTCTTTGGCGAGGAAGGTACTGGATGGTCATGGTGACGGTGTAGGGTGAAACAAGTTGATGTGGAAGAAAAAGAGGAGGAAGAGGATGCAGGCCCACCACCTCTTTTAAGGAATGTCACCAGTGTCCCAGTGATCTCCCTCTTGGTTCCAGGTCCTAATAGTGCCACCTTGGGGACCAAACCTTTGACACATGGTCCTTTGAGGGGAGATGATTTAAGACCTGGGATACAGCATCTTGTTAGGCATCACTAAGCGTTGCCAGGGAGCTAGCTCAGTCGTACGGCGCTGAGCATCACCAGCTCTTAGGTATCGTAGGAATTGCAGCCTAGGGAAGGACTCCCGTGGAAGATCATTTTCTCTAAGGTTATGCAGAGAACTTACAGACAGCCCAGGAGTGAGGCTCATATGGGAAACATGGCAACTTTGTTCTGCGTGACCAGTTGATGAGCCTGTCTTGGTGGCCACCTGGACTTTCCAGAAGATGAAGTTTCTGCTCTTCTGGATCCTTCCTTACTGCTGCTGAAACATGGACTGCTGAGTGAGTGAGCAAGTGGGCGTCCAATCTGTGGGCGTGTGGGTGCTCCTCATGAGTACTCTTACGTCTTCAGAGTATAAATGGACCCGTGAGGTGGCTCAGTGGGGAGGTAGAAAAAGGTGCTTGCTGCCAAATGTGACGACCCGAGTTCAATCCTGGGGACCCACATGGCGCACAGAGAGAAAGACCACCAGCAAGTTGTCTTCTGACCTCTACGTGTATCCTGTGACACATGCGCACCACCCCTTAATAAACAAACATAAAAACAAATACAATGTAAGTGAAAGCAGATTCATAAGGTGGAATAAATAGGGATAAAGAGTGGCAGGAGAGATGGCGCATGGGCTAAGAGCTGCTTTTCCAGAGGACCCAGGTTCAATTCCCACCACCCACATGGCAACTAACAACCCTCTGTAATTCCAGTTCCAGAGGATCCAGTACCCTCTTCTGTCCTCCTTGGATGACATGCATTATTTGTGATGCAGACATCCACGGAGGCAAAACATAATATTTTTAAAAGGTTATTCAGGTTGAAGTGCGCTATCTTCTAATTAAAAAGGGGTGCTTTGTTTCCCAGTGCTGAATAGAAACCCAAATGACCTATATGCAGGCTCTGTGTCTAGACTAAGATTCTCAAGCTTTCAGTCAGGAGCCTGCCTAGCCACCTGCCTGGAGAGAGGACAGTGATCTCATTCTGGAGCAGAGCCAGAGTTTTCCTGACAGCACCTCTCCCTGACATCCCCGGTAGCTCAGCTCCGTCTGGGGCTGGAATATTTTCAAAGCAGGGACTGCTGTGTGTGGTGGTTGTGGGTGCCAGATTTTTAATTTTTTTTTAATTTTATTTTTAGACACCAGGTGGAAACATTCTTGTCCAAGTTACTAACTGAATAATTTCAAGATCTTGGAGACCTCCCCCCACCACCCCGCTATCTCTCTTTCTCTTTCTACCCCCTAATTCCCTCTCAGTTTTTTGAGACGGGGGTCTCAATATGGTTCAGGTTTGCCCCAAACTTGCTACATTGGTGAAGATGTCCTTGAACTCCTTCCCCATCCTCCTGCCTCCTTCTCCCAAGTGCTATGATTAAAGGCGTGTGTGCACCCCCGCACGTGTTTTTCTTGAATCTTAATAAAAATCAAAACATCTTTATTCGGAGATAGAATGTTTTCAAAAACCCATTTTACGAGAGCTTGTGAAGCTGTCTGTGAGGATCCTTGGCGTTTGGCGTGTTCATCCCGGGGAGGATTGTTCAGGAGCAGGGCTACTGTTGGTGGTTGGTCTGTCTCCTGGTCCTGAAAAGCCCTTTTGGCTCATTCTGAGTCTGACTGGAATTGCTGCCGCAGCAGGAGCTCCAGCATCTGAGGCAGCAGTTTGCTGCAGGAGCACTTTGCCACAGCAGATCATAAATATTCTTAAAGCAGAGTCATGGAAGGGAAATCATCCTAGGTTTCCTGACCTTGGCTGTGGTTTGTTTTGGGGGAAAGATCCTATTGTGTAGCCCAGGCTACACCCCTCCTCCCATTCCCTATCAATCCTCTTACTTCAGACTTCCAAGTGCTGGGATTAAAGGCGTGTCCCATCACATTGCCACCAGCTGTGGCTTTAGCTACCTCATTTCAGACTCTTGCTGATTATGCTTTGTTGGGGTTGATTTCTCCCATGACTGAAATCCTGGTTTTTATTGAGATGGTTGACTTTTAATTTCCTGGGCTGGAAATGACTAAGGGACTTAACCATTATGGAAGAAGTCACTTCTTCCTTCAGTGTCGCTTCTCTGTGAGAGCTGAATAGACCACAGGGACTTAGTAAGACAGAAGAGGATGCTCCTCCGGCACCTGCACTGTGGTGGTTCAAGCTGACACCTGCTCCAGGGTCTCCATTGGTCTCAGGCAAGGTCAGGTCACCCAGGACATGGTACAGACCATGGCTGTGAGGGTCAACTTGGATTCACACCAGGAAAAAGGTTTCCAACACTTTCAATGGTCATTATCTATTATTATATTAATCTATTTACGACATTTTATGGAAGAAATACTGGAGAAATGCTAACCTATAGTTTAATATTGGTTAATGTAATTGACTGGTGTGTGTGTGTGTGTGTTTTATTATCATTATTATTTTATTTATTTTTTGAGACAGGGTTTCACCTATAGTTTAATATTGGTTAATGTAATTGACTGGTGTGTGTGTGTGTGTGTGTGTGTGTGTGTTTTATTATCATTATTATTTTATTTATTTTTTGAGACAGGGTTTCTCTGTATAGTCCTGACTGTCCTGAAATTCGCTCTGTAGACCAGGCTGGCCGTCCTCTCAGAGATCCACCTGCCTCTGCTTCCCAAGTGCTGGGATTAAAGGCGTGTGTCAGCACCACTCCTGGCTGTAATTGGCTGCTAATGGTTCCTTGTTGCAAGCAAGATGCTGGAAATTCAGTTCTCAGCATTTAGTGTTCTAGGGCACTGTGGTCACACTGTGTTGGCCTCTTGGGCTTGAGGACTTTCTGCACGGGCAAATGAGAGACAGTGAGAGACTGCTTAGGAACACACCATGGTTGTTTTGTTTTTTTAAACAGGAACCTCACTTGAAACCCACCTAATTCAAAGCCCCAAGGCTGGTGGTGGAGCTCAGTGGGAGAACAGTTATTACCACTCTTGAGGCCTTGGGTTTGAGAAAAAAAATTACTTGTGAAACACATATTAGGTGGTGTGTCTGCATTTGAGACAGGATTGCCATAACATTGCTGTGAGAAATGAGAGCTAGCTGGGCCTGGTGCCACGGGCCTGCAATGACAGCACAAAGATGGTGGAGGCAGGAAGGTCAGAGGTTCAAGGCCATCCTTAGCTACAGATCAAGTTTGAGACCAGCCTGGGCTACATGAGACTCCATCTCAACACACCAAGAAAAGAAAAATTGAGTCACTACAAGATTTTCAGTGCAAACCTTTTTAGTAAATTATCCTTTCCAAAAAGGAAAATTCTTTCTCTCTAGTTTATTATTTCTGTATAAGAAGCTTGAATTCACATTTTGATGATTTCACAGCTCCTATTTCTACTGTGACAGAGGGAAAGTACGCCCAGCGTTTCTCTGAGATCTTCTGTCAACTTGGGGTCCTGGGGATGAGAAGCAGGTTCTCTATCACTGGATCACACCCCCAGCCCTAAGCTGATGTCCAGAACTGTGAGCTTTAGGTCTTTCAGAAAAATTAGACAATTAAAATAAAGATACATTTTTTTTCCCTGTCTGAGACAGGGTTTCTCTGTGTAGCCCTGACTGTCCTGGAACTCTCTGTAGAGTAAGCTGGCCTTGAACTCACAGAGATTCATTTGCCTCTGCCTCTCAAGAGGTAATATTAAAGGAATGCACCATCACCACTTGGCTTAAAATATACATTTATATTCAGTTTCTTTAGTGTCAGATACATTAAAAAAGTTTCACTCTTTCTTTTAAAAACTCATTTATGTTATTAACTCTGTGGATGTGTGCATGTGTGTGCCTGTGTGGAGGGTAAGTGCACGGGTGTGAAACCACAGAGGTAACCACAGAGACAAGGGTGAGGTAAAGTCCCTGGAGCTGGAGTTAAAGGCAGCTGTGAACCCTGTAAGTGGGCGTCAGAGACTGGTCCTCTGCAAGGGCAGTATGCATTGCTGACTGATGTGCTCTCTCTCCAGCTCCTAATTATTTCTTTGTAGAATTTATCTTTGCCTCTGAGAATGAAATAACTGCAAGCAACGGGCAGATAATATCCACGTAAATGAACTTGTACTTTCCCATGTACAATTTCTGCCGCTGTCATAGATTTTCATCTGTTTTCAAGACTATACCTATAAAATGTCCATTCCTTTGGGATTATGTAATAAATGTCCTGAGGTGGTAGGAAGTTCTTGGGGCATGCATACATGCCATGCATCCAGTCTTGGAAATATTTAATTATAAAATCTAGGGAGGAAAAAAATAGAATCATTTTACTAGTCCTGCTTTTAAAATAGTTTTGTCAGTTAAAAGGAAGCTTAGAAATCTCTCTCAAAACTTGCCTTGGAATCCTGAAGTGACTAGTGACGTCCCACTGTTCCGTCTTATTTTATGACAGTGTAGCTCTTTCTGAGGAAGGTAAAGGGCAGGGAGCAGTTAGTATGAACAGCAAATGTGGGTTCTTTCTGGGTTCTTTAAACCTCTCTGGTGGTGCTGGAGAGATGACTCAGTGGTTAACAGCACGGTTTGTTTTTCCAGAGGACCCGGGTTCAATTCCCAGCACCCACATGGCAGCTTACAACCACCTGTAGCTCCAGTTCTAGGAGACCATGCATCTTCACAGACATACATGCAGACAAAACACCAGTGCATATGAAATGAAGATAAATCTAAAAAAAACAAAAAACAAAAAAACCAAACCGCCTCTGCGGTGACTAACCTCACTCCCTTTGTAGTTCCTGTGTGGGCCCTCGTGTGTGCTCTGCTATCACTGCGGCTTTATATATGATGTGCAGTCAGAGGCAGCAAGACAGATCCCCAAACTGATGCAGGGTCTTCCTTCCCCTCTGTTCCTCTCCTTCCCCCACCTCCCCATCTCCCACCTTGATCCCATCTTTCCCCTCCCTTTCCTTCTCTTGCTTCCTTCTCTTCTCTTCTCTTCTCTTCTCTTCTCTTCTCTTCTCTTCTCTTCTCTTCTCTTCTCTTCTCTTCTCTTCTCTTCTCCTCTCCTCTCCTCTCCTCTCCTCTCCTCTCCTCTCCTCTCCTCTCCTCTCCTCTCCTCTCCTCTCTTCCTTCCTTCCCCCCTCTCTCCCTCTCCCCCTCTCTCTCCCTCTCCCCCTCCCCCTTTCCCTCTCTCTCTCTCCCCCCCCCCCGCCCCGACAGAAGTTGTCACACAATGAAGTCCGCCATTGCTGATGCTTGTGTAGTTCTCTGCTCTTCTGCTTAAGGCAGCCTGGATTCATTCTCACGCCTCCAAGGGCAATGCCCATTAGTTAAACAGGACTTAAACGTCTGTTCACATTGACATAATTCTGCACTTGTAGCAAAATACCCACATGATGTATTTAGGAAACAAATATATCAACCTGGACCTGACATCATAGGTAAGCCTGGGGATATTATGACAATGTTAGTTGTATTTTAGGCTTAGCTTTAAAAATATTTTTTGAGGTTTATTTCTTTTTATTTTATACGTATGGGAATTTTGCCTGCATATATGTCTGTGTACCACATGTGTGCTTGATGCTCACAGAAGCCAGAGAAGGCACCAGATCCCCTGGATCTAGAGTTACAGATGGTTGTGAGTTGCCATGTTGGGACTGAGAATGGAACCTAGAAGAGCAGTCAGTGGTTTTAAGCACTGAGGCATCTCTCCAGCCCTTAGGTCTTTGTTTTTGTTTTGTTTTTTAAGAATGAAACAAAATATATTTGCTGAGTAACAGAGTGAGTAACCGAACTGAAAATGTTTCCTGAAGGATCTTTCATGCTGAAATGCTAACCCCTAAATTATCATGACTTTATAGAAACAAACAGAGAGAAACGGAGCAAATACCAGATGTAGGATAAAGTCTCTGTGGAAATGCCAGGTGACAGAGTAGGGGTGTGATGTGGGTGCTGATGTTAAATAGCGTGACTCACAGGACAGAGGCTGGCCTCCCATGGCCCGAGATCTCTGTGCTTGATTCTGGATGCCATATTTCAGAAGGAGTATATATGTGTGCGTATACATATGCATATGTGTGTATATATATGTGTGTGTGTGTGTGTTTCTTTGTTTTTGTTTTATGTTTTGAGGCAAGGGCTTGTGTGGCCCAGGCTGGTTCTTTAACTCCTTGTGCAGCAAAAGATGATGCTAAGCTGACTCTCCTGCCTCTGCCTCCCAGCGCTAGGACCATAGCCATGTCCCACCATATGCTTAGAGAAAGAAATGTAGATGTGAAAATGATCACTGGATCTAGCTTTTCAGGCCTTGATAATGAAGACTATAAGTCAGGTGAGACACAACTAAAGAAATTGAGTCCTTTGTCTAGAGACGACCCAGTGGCTGTTTCTAAACAGCTTCAAAAGCCAGGGCCAGGATCAAAGAGCTGGACGTTCATGGGGAGGCAGATTTGGCCCTATAGGAGGAAAACATTTCCAGCACAGTACTTGTTTTAACCTGATTGGACTGCTTTGCAAAGTGAGGAACTTTCCGAGCTCTGGGCACCTTGGCCCTACAGAATAATTTAGATTAGAATAATCTTCCAGGAGAGACTTCTGTTTGAATGGGAGCCTAGAGTAAGACTCACTATCCAACTCATTAAAATTCTTTGATTCTTACATTGTCGTGATGGTGAGAGAAATTAAGAGCATCCACATTAGAGCTTCACGGAAAGTTTTGGGTGTGAAGTACCCATTGGGGAAAGAAAAAAATTACCTCATCTTGACAAGGTGCAACAAAATCCTCATTTGCATTAAAACCAGCAGCAAGATTTAAAAAAACCCAAAACAAAAATCCCAACCTTTCTTCATTGCTTCCACTCTTGCTCTCCTCCTTCCCTCCCTCCCTCCCTCCCTCCCTCTTTCCCCCTTTTCTCCTTCTCTCCCTTCCTCCCTTCTTCCTTTCCTTCCATCCTTCCTTCCTTCCTTTCTTTCCTCCAATAGTTATGTATCTCAGGATGGCCTACAGATCACCATGCCCAGTTCTTTATGGTGCTAAGGATAAATCAAGGATTGTATACATGTTGTATAGTTATCAAGCCACACTTCCAAATCCTAGATTTTGGTTTTTTTTTCTTATTCTTAGGCTAAGTAATAAAAAAAAATAATTCAAAACACTTATTTACAGATAGGCATAAGCAATGAGAAGAGATAAAATCAGTATATGCTCCTGTGTTTCTTAAGCCGAGGATGTTAAGAATTCACAGACAGTAAGGAGCTACTGGCTTGGAGGTGATGCCACCCCCCCCCCCTTTGACATCTGTGATACTTGGAAGAGCTGGCCCCACCCCTCACTGGTTACAGCACTCAAGTTAGTGGGCCCTGCAGCTCACCTGGGCAGCACAGTAGAGCTGGCCCCTGTGGCAGGGGCTCAGGCGAGCCAGCCCTTAATTCATGAGTATGGGAGAGTTGGCCCCAGCATCCATGCGGTGAGGCAGCATGAGTGCTGGGGATAGCCTCCGCCCAGTTGCCAAACGAGGCAGTTGGAAGAGCTGGCTCTGAGGTCATGAGAGCAGGAGAGCTTTGTATCTTACCAGGTGTAGATTTCTTTTCCACATCCTCCTCCCTTTATTTGCTCAAGAAACATGCTTGAAATCATTTCTTATAAACCACATTAGACTAATTACAGACACTGACTTCCTATGACGCTTCAAAGATGTTTAAAAGGACATTTTTTTACTGTGTGTGTGTGTATTTGTTCTTATGTGTGTATGTTTACTCATATGTACATGTGTCCAAGCATGTGGAGGCCAGTGCACAGGTGTTACATGTGTGGGTATCCTTCACTTCATAGCATGGCTACATTACCAGGTCAATACTCACACTTTTTTGTTTGTTTGTTCGTTTTTAATGGCTACATTAATCCCAGTGTCAGGATGAACATAGTTTATTCAACCATTTCTATGTTGATAGATGTTCATGCTGTTTATATATTTGTTTTGGAAAATTCTATAATAAATATTCATGTGTGTGTGTGTATGTGTTTGTGCATGCGCGTGCACATACATGTGCCTGTGTATATGTGTTTGCATGGAGGTCACAGGTTGACATAGATGCCTGTTGTTGTTGTTTTGTTTGTTTTGATTTTATGAGAAAGCATCTGTTTTTGGATGTCAGGTTGTCCCTCCCAGCCAACAGTCAGCTGTTTCTGGCCTGAGTTTTGCCTCTTTCCTACACTGTAACCTTTGAGAAGTCCCTGAATTCATTTTGAGAAGGACAACGAAGTCCTAAGAGTTGTGGATGGTCTCCTGATGAACCAATCTAGAAGTCAATATTATTTTGAAGTTATTTTTAATAGACATTTATGAGTTATTATATTTGCACTTTTTGCAATGTTTTACATTTTTTTAATGATAGCTATGCAACATAACTTTTATACTTGCCTGTTTTAATCCTTTTTTTCATGATCATAACAAAATCCCTGTAATGGGCTAACTTTATAAAGAAAAGAGAATATCTGGTGTGATGGTGGTGTAGTCTCAGGCAACACAGGAGGTCCAGGGGTTCAAGTTCATCCTTGACTATACAGTGAATTTGAGGTTGTCCTAAACTACATAAAACATACTCTAAATAAAGAAACAGACAGACAGAAAGACAGAAAGGAAGTTTATTAACTTAAAGTTTAGGTTGTTGAAAGTCCAGATAGCATGGTGTAATGTTTGCTGAGGGCTGACCTTGACTGCATCCATTCCTAGTCAGAAGGTCATAATGGGAGTGAACCTGCAGGACAAATGGTGTCCAAAAACCAGAAACTGGAGTGCAAGAGCCTGGGAGTCCATAGGACTGTCTAAGAGGATGCATGCCTTCACCTAGCCTAAGAACTTCCCGATAGACACTGTCTCCCAACATCATCATTTTGAGGATCAAGTTTCCAACACATGACCTCTGGGGGTACACTTAAACCTTAGCACTGCCCAACTCCACTCTGCCACTAAGAAGCAAGCAGGTGCCAAGTGACACATACCCTGTGGCTATTCCACGTTCCTTGAGAGCCTGTTGAAAAATAACACTAGAGTACAACCTCCATCTCCCTGCCCCAGCTTGGAACGTGTAGCAGTTCTAAGATGCCCTGTCCTATGCTATCCAAGTGCATGCATATATATACATATATATGTGTGTGTGTGTATAGTGATTGGGCCTGGAGATGGCTCATCTGGGAACGCTGCTCTGAAGGAGGACACAGTTTGCACCCACCTGGTGGCTCTAGCTCCAGGGGATTGAGTCTCTCTGACCTCTGAGCACCTTCACTCCATTGCACATACCTGCACATGGAGACACACACATAATTTTTTTAAAAAAACTTTTAAACAATTTAAAAGGGTGCTTGAAGTGTGAAGTGCTGTTTCAGCATTTTCTTTCTTCCCCACTGTGATTCCAGGTAAGGGTTGATGCTACAGATGAGTAAATTCCTTTTAAAAAGTTTCGACTGTTTTTCCTCCTGTTATCCAAATGTCATATTTGACTTAGAGATATTAATTTAAAGAGATTCCTTGGGGCTGGAAAGGTGGCTCAGTGGTTAAGAGCACTCACTGCTCTTCCAGAGGTCCTGAGTTCAATTCCCAGCACCCACATGGCAGCTCACAGCTGTCTGACGGCATCTTCTTGTGTGCAGATGTACATTCAAAGTACACACAGACACACACACGTTCTTAAAAAAAGAGAGATTTCTTATTTGTGGCACTTTGTTACTCCACAAGGTGGCATGGGCAAACATTGTTTGAGCTACATCTCAGATGTCTGTGCCCTTCCCTTTGTCTCCTCTTGTTTGAACTATCTTCTAGCTCTGTGATGTCACCAGGCAAGTTTAGCCTTGTTCCTTAGAGCCTGGAGTCCTTTAGCACTCTTTGCTGCTGGATGCCATGCACCTGGCCAGTAATCTCTGTGAAGACAGACAACACTCCAAGCATCCTCACCCCTTAAGTTCACAGAGATGAGAACAGCCCCGTGAGTCTCTGGATCAGAAGTTGGCCTTGGCTGAAAGCCCATTAGCTGAGGCTCCTCCTCTGGGCAAGTCCACCCAGAGAAAGCTCTGCTCCTTTAAAAGCTGCTGGAAAGCTGAACCTCAGAGTTTTCACACAAACACTTTCTGTTGTGAAAGCATGCATGCACATTTTGGATAGGGAATAATGTACAAATATTCTGTTCTTGACATCGAATCCAGGCCCTTAAAGAAATTTCACAATCCAGTGTGATTCAGTAGCTCATTATTAAGAATGGAGTGCATTCCTAACAACGGGTTCTATTGCAGTGCTGCAACTTGGTGCCCACAAGTTGGGCTTCTCCTTGTGTAAACAACCCTTTCATATGAACCCATCATGTTAATACCAGCTAAGGGAACAGGGCTCTCAGCTCCAGGGAGTTTTCTGAGTAGATTTCCAGTTTGCTTTGATCCAAGGGTCAAAGGGTACTGGAAACCCCACAAGGGCTGCATTGGCTGTAAACAGAGGTCTAGGTAGTCGTGACCCACAGTTAGAAAACCAGCTCTGGGAAGACTCCTGACCAACGGCTGAGTCAGGGTGGATGGATGATGGCTGCATAGGACAGGTTTCCACTTTGAGTAGAACTTTCCTGAGTTTCCTTTACTGTAGCTGCACCATGAGAAATGGATTAGCTTCTTCCCACCCTGCGCTGTTCTCTTCCCCTTCAGTCTATTCACGTTGTTCTGAGCCGAGTTACAGATTACCCAGGCTCTTTGGGTTCTGAACAGAGAACAGATTCATTGAAAAGTGAGGAAGAATTCCCAAGAGTGGGAGAGACTCCAAAGGAGGAATGCATTGACATTTATCTCCAAACATTTGTTTTTATTATATTTTCATTATGCACCTATGTGTGTGTGGCTGTGTGCATATGCGTGTGAGGTGCCTTTGGAGGGCAAATGCATCAGATCCCCTGGTGTTGGTTGGAGTGACGGGTAATGGTTGGAAGCCACCCAATGTGGATGCTGGAAAATGAGCTCAGGTTCTCTATACATTCAAATACTACGTGCTCTTTTTTTTTTTTTTTTTTGGTTTTTCGAGACAGGGTTTCTCTGTGTAGCCCTGGCTGTCCTGGAACTCACTTTGTAGACCAGGCTGGCCTCGAACTCAGAAATCCTCCTGCCTCTGCCTCCCAAGTGCTGGGATTAAAGGCATGCGCCACCATCACCCGGCCTACGTGCTCTTAAGACTCTGAGCCATCTCTTCAGTCATGACGTTCATTTTTAATGTTTCCTCCAATAAGCTTAGATTATGAAATCCTACATTTTTTTGGTTGTTTTGATGATTAAGGTTTGATGTTATACATTTTGATTAGTTTTATAGTTGAATTATAGGTTTTATGAATCATGCTCAAGTGTGTGTGTGTGTGTGTGTGTGTGTGTGTGCAGGGTTTCTTCATTGGCCTAGAGATTGTTGATTAGTCTAGACTGGCTGGTCAGGGAGCACCAAGGATCCTTCTGCCTGTTTCTGCCTCCCTAGTGCTAGAATTACAGGTGTACACACCATACCAGGCCTTTACAAATCTGAGTTCTATCTGAGTTCTAGAGACTGTACTCAGGTCTCTTTACCAACTGAGTTGTGGTTCCACCCTAGGCTCATTGTTTTATAATTTTAAGTTTGGCTCTCTATGTCATGTTTTCTGAGGTTGTTTTTTTTTTTTTTGCCTTGAGGACTGGCTTATGGAGTTGGTTCTCCAACTTGTGATAGGGTCAATATAAAATTGTGTGACGTATGTACCACTGCTCAGCGTGGCTAGACCTTCAGCCTCACTCTTCCCAGGGCCTGAACCACCTCCTAATCAGAACGTTTTAGTTTTCATCACCGAGACAGAGTTCTGAGTGTTTAGAGACACTGTGCAAATGAAGAAATGGGGCTGCGACCACCCATGGAGTAAAAGGTCTCCAATATGGAGACTGGGGAAAAGAAACCCCAGATCTGCCAACTGACAATTTTTGGTTGGAGATATGGCTCTAACTGGCAAAGGAACAAGTTCCAAAAACCATTTCTTCTCTTTGGAGCTTTTAAAGTGTTAAGAAATCGGATCCCGGGCTGGAGAGATGGCTCAGTGTTAAGAGCACTGACTGCTTTTCCAGAGGTCCTGAGTTCAAATCCCAGCAACCACACAGTGGCTCACAACCATCTGTAATGAGATTGGATGCCTTCTGGGGTGTCTGAAAACAGCTACAGTGTACTTACATATAATAAATAAATATTTAAAAAAATTGGATCCACATCACATGTACAATATTTTTCCCCTTTGGTTTTTATTCAGTCAACTCTTAATGTCCCCATTTTGTAGTGTGGTTGGCAAATCCTGTGTAATCAAGTCCTTCATGAATTCTTATGTAGCTCAGGCTAGCCTCAAACTTGCGGATGACACTGAGTTTCTGATCCTCCTGCCTCTGCTTCCCAAGCGCTGGAATTATAGGTGCGTGCCTCCGTGCCCAGCTGATGTCCTTTACCATAAGTACTCTTTAGCCTCTGCTTTCTTCATGTTTAGTTTTCATTCTCACTGACAAAGTAAACTTTATTGTCATCAAGACACTCTGTAGCCTCTGCTAGTCTGGAATTTACTACGGAACCAAGGTTCGCCTGGAACTCATGGCAATTCCACAAGAGCTGAGATTACAGATGTGAACAGCCACGACCAGCTGTGAACTTGTCTTTTTTGAGACAGGGTTTCTCTGTATAGCCCTGGCTGTCCTGGAACTCACTTTGTAGACCAGGCTGGCCTCGAACTCAGAAATCCACCTGCCTCTGCCTCCCAAGTGCTCCCAAGTGCTGGCGAACTTGTCGAAATATGAGGCAAAGCTTGTGTTTCTTCTTCTAAGCTTATGAAACACCTGTTCAGTGGCTGACATAAAGAAACAGGCATTGGTGAATTATAAGTTGATCATTCTAATAAGTTTACCCCTGTCTGAGGAGCTAGAGTGTTGGTTACAGCGTTAGGAACACTGAGGTCTACCTTCAGCTATGGCGCCATTCTGTTCTTGTGTGATGTTGAAACCCACATGCAAAATGGCTGGAATCTTACTTAATAAGGAAGTCATCAAATTAAATAAAGAATTAATGTGAGTGACGCAATAATGAGCTGTTAATCATGACTCCAGCCCTGTGTAGTAAAATATTAAATTTTTAGGGAAGAAACGTCCACGTGAATGACTTTGCTAGCTTGCAAAAGTACATTTATTGAAGTACAGAAACAGTCAGATCCAATTTTTCCTTTCTACTTTAAAGAGAACGTTCTAATAAGAAAAATAAGAGGAAGCAGAAAATGGGCCTGTCAGCTAATTTTGCATAGCAGGTTTCCCGAGAGTGAGCCGCCAAGATGGTCAGTCTGGTGTGAGCATTTCATTTTTTTTTTTTTTTGACAGACGTCCTGCTGATCTGGAAGCTGCTTATTTTATTTTCACTTCAGAAATGTTGCTGACTTCAGACGACACAACTTTACCATCTACCACCTCCTCTATGATGGTCTTCGTCACCCTTGTCTTGCTGGGATCTGAAAATCATGAGATCACAAGGTCAGTCTGCAAAGCAGGAGAAAGTTGACGCTTTGCTGACCATGCCCTCTCTGTTTCAGATTGTATCATTGAATATTTCTAATGTGTGTGTACACATGTGTAAGTGGATACACATGCATGTGTGTGTACAGATGTGTAGGTGGGTACACATGCATGTATGTGTGTATACACATGTGCGGATGGATACACATGCACCTACCTATGTGTGTATACACATGTATAAGTGGATACACATGCATGTGTGTACACATGTGTAAGTGGGTACACATGCATGTGTGTGTACACATGTGTAGGTGGGTACACATGCATGTATATGTGTGCACACATGTGTAGATAGGTACACATGCATGTATTCCACATACATGTGGAAGTCAGGGAACAACTTGAGCTGTGGTTCTCCAGGCAACATCCACCTCTCTCTCTCTCTTTTTTTTTTTTTGAGTCAAGGTCTTGCTCTAGCCTGGAACTTGCCAAATGGGTCAGTCAGAAAGTTCCAGCAATCTACCTTTCTCGGTCTCTACCAGCCTTGAAATTACAAGTCCATAAGTCTGTGCCGCCATGCCTGACTTTTTTTGTTTGCTTGTTTTGTCTTGCCCATGGTTTCTAGGGAATGAACTCAGGTCTTTCTGCTTGCAAGGGAAAACACTTCTGCCTGGAACATTTCCCTGGTCAATGGCAAACATATACAAGGGAAGCATGCCTTTCATTCTAAGATACTTTTCCGTGACTCCCCATTGAGAAGTATTTTTAGATGGTAACATTATCAACAGCATTCAGAAAACGCTTACCCTTTCCTTGGCCAGAACAGCTTCCAGAGTCATTCAATACCACATGCCTGGATACTAAGTTTCTATAGTCACATCCGCTGTGGGTAAGAAGAAAGAACATTTTCCTTTGCAGTTGCCAAGGTGGGAGAAGCCCCAGGGAGGCCCCAGGGTGCAGTTTCAGTGACTTCTGGTTGGCCCGTGTCTGTTACCCTATTCCTCCCCTTTCCCTCTTTGGTTACACAGGGCCACCTCGAGCATCTCAGCGGCTTTTGCTCACCCCGCATCTCCGCTGAGCAGGCGGCGGTAGGTCTCAATCTCCTGCTCCAGGCGGGTCTTGATGCTCAGCAGACATTCGTACTCTGCACTCTGGCATTGGGTCTCGCCCCGGATCTGGCTGAGCTGCTCCTCCAGGCTGCTAATCTGCATCTGGATTCCAGACAGCTGAGCCACATAGCCAGCTTCTGTGTCAGCCAGGGTCCCCTCCAGAGAGCATTTCTAAGACAGAGAGGAAATGAAAATTCATGTTGAAGGTAAGTCAGAGGATGATTTGGAGACCCCTCCAATTTTGTGTGAGAAGGTGTATGCTTTCACCTACAATGGGCATAATCTATGGTGTCTTGTTTTTGCTTCTTTTACTTTCACTTTCATGATTCAAATTAAATCAGAGAGAGAGAGAGAGAGAGAGAGAGAGAGAGAGAGAGAGAGAGAGAGAAAGAGAGAGAGAGAGGGAGAACATGTGTACTTGTGTATGTGGAGCCCAGATAATGTTCAAGGCAAGGTCTCTCACTGAAACTGGAGCTCGCCGATTTGGCTAGATTAGTCATGGCTCCATCTTGCTTCCATCCCTTCCCAAGCTTGCCCAGAGGTGTTGGGGATCTGAACTCTGGTCCTCATGCTTTCACGGCAAGCAATACTGTCCCCATAGGGTCATCTCCCAGGCCCAGAGAGCAAAATAGTTTTCCTTTCTCTGCCTTTATGTGCTTAAGTGAGCATCTTGGCAGTGAAGGACAACTCATTTGCTTGACTCTGCTGGATTTAAAACAAAGTAACAAACAACTGTCCTGACGGATGGATGCACCTTGGCCAGCTGAGACTGAAGCTCAATTTCCAGGGTCTGCACTGTGCGCCTCAATTCCATTACTTCACTCCTGGCGCAATTGGCTGCCCCTGCATCTGTAGAGATTTGGGCTTGCAGGGATGCGCTCTAAATGGAAACAGAGCACAGTTGTCATAGGCTGCAGGAGCAGAGGTGGTGACTTAAGCTTGACTTCAGGGTTAGGCGCTTGGCATACGTAGTACCCTACCCGCTCATTAAACTGTTTCTCGGCTTCCTGGCGGTTCTGCTCAGCCATCGCCTCATACTGAGCCCTCATATCATTCAGGAGTTTGGTCAGGTCGGTTCCTGGGGCAGCATTCATTTCTACTCTCACGTCCCCTCCAGAGCTTCCTTGCAGGCACTTCATTTCCTAGCATAAAGGGACAAAAAAAAAAAGGCACCGTAGTGATAGGAACGGAAAGGCGCAACCTTCTAATGCACGCAGCACTGTGAACATTTAAAACCGTGACACCGGGAGGAACTTCAAGCCGCGACCAGCTCATTACTACATTGGATGTGGTGGAAGATGCCTACAGTAGAGCTGTTCATGTCTGTGGAGCGGGTTCCTACCTCCTCATGGTTCTTCCTCAGGAAGACCAGTTCCTCAGTCAGACCCTCGATCTGCATCTCCAAGTCACAGCGAGTCATGGTCATTTCGTCCAGCACTTTGCGCAGGCCATTGATATCGGCCTCCAAGCACTCTCGAAGGCATAATTCGTGCTCATACCTGGAACGGGCCGCAGGAAGGCAGGTGAGGGACAGAGCACCTCTCTTTCACAATCCCAGGACAAATTTTCACCTTGGAGCACCGTTCCTCATTTTTTCTTTCTGTGTCGAACCCAGGACCCTTGGCCTTTGCTATCAAGTACTCTTATTGTTGGAACTGCATCCCCAGCCCAGCCCTGACTATTTTGAGAAATGAAAATGGCTGACATTTCTCCAAAGGTTTTTTTTTAATCTCATGAAGAAAAATAATTCCTAATATTAGCTCTAGCCATGTATGATATTTTTATAATAGTTATCAACCCCCATCCCGTCCTTCCTCCCTCCCATGCTTTCTTGCTTTCTTTTTCCTCTTCCCTTCTCTCCCAACAATAGTCTCTAACGTTTACTCCTGGGAGCCAGACATACAAGTACACTCTTGTGACACAGTACTCTGCCACTAGAGGTAAAAAGATGAAGAGTTCAAAGCCAGCCTCAGTTACATAGTGAGTTTGACTCCTGTTTGGGCTACACAGTATCTGTCTCAAACAAAACAAAACACCCCAAACCAAACAAACAATAAAATAGAAGAAAACCAACCAAGTTCACTCCTGCTTTATTTAGGTCACTATCCCCCAAAGGGTTTTTTCCCCTCTGCAATAGTCGGACCGTGTTTTATTCCCTATGATTCTTGCTTTCAGGTACTTCCTGGGCCTTACTTCATTCTGAAGTCATCGGCTGCCAGCCTGGCATTGTCAATCTGCAGAGTCATCCTGGCGTTTTCACAAGTGGCTGAAGTGATCTGGGAAAGAAGGAAGATTGAACCCCAAGGTGCTTTCTCTTTTGCCTTGGATGCCCCCCTGCTGAGGGTACACATCTCCTAGGTCATTAAACTCTCAAAGGTGGGCTGACCAGCAGACTCCCTGAGTAGCAGTCCATGGATACTTAGCACTACATCTCTCTGCAACAGGAAACAGCCTCCATGATTGTTGGGGTAGACACAGGACAGTGTTTTATACAATACTGCCCTCTGCTCGTGTCTGTTCATCAGAAGATGGACATTTCCTCACCTAGTCAAGGTTTC
Source organism: Tokudaia tokunoshimensis (assembly GCA_036184795.1). Taxonomy (NCBI): domain Eukaryota; kingdom Metazoa; phylum Chordata; class Mammalia; order Rodentia; family Muridae; genus Tokudaia; species Tokudaia tokunoshimensis. The sequence goes on along the minus strand of BTHU01000010.1, from coordinate 22,667,621 downwards.
AATGTGAACACAGAATTTCACTTAAAAATATACATCTCATACACCTGTGGCTGAATTTTTTTTTTTAGTTTGATGACATTATACAACATTTCACCAGATTCTCTAGGAAGAAAAACCGTCCTAATGAATCCAGAAAGACACAAAAAATGTTCTAACCTGTCAGAATGAGTCATGAATAATTAGGTCACCCTAATTATCCCCTTGGTACCATCGCTCTTATGTATGCCTGTCAGCTGGCCATCTGGCATTATACAAATGCCATCCTCAAATCTGAGATTCGGATGGAACGTCATCATCATATACCAGGGCCCATTTTGCACACATGAATAATTCGTTGACTTCAAATGTCATTACAGGGCCCTGGAGGTGCCTTAGCATGAATAGACACTATGTCTTATGCCCTGACTTTGATCCCAGGGACTCACACGGTAGGAGAGAACCTGCCCCCGTAAGATGTCCCCTGACTCTCACTCTTGAGCCATGGCATGCTTGTCCCTTCTCCATACACACATGCAGACACATGCACACACACACACACACACACACACACACACACACACAGACACACACACACACACACACACACACGCGCGCGCGCGTAAATAAATAAGTGTAAACACAATCTCATCGGCGTGTATGACCCGAATAAAAGCCATACAGCTCATAGGAGCACAGCTACGGAGCGGGAGGCCCACCTGGTTCTTCAGATCTTCGATGACTGAGCAGTATTGGCTGTAGTCTCTTCCAGACCCGCCTTTTCCAGACCCATGCTTGCAATACCAGTCCTTGATTTTAGTCTCCAGATCGGTGTTTGCCTCCTCCAGGGCGTGGACCTTGTCTAGGTAGTTGGCCAGACGGTCATTGAGGTTCTGCATGGTTTGTTTCTCACTTCCAGAGAGAAGGCCCCCATCATAGCCACTGACACCACCAAGACCACCCCCCATGCTCCCTCCATAGCTAGAGAAGCCTCCACCAGAACCCCCGCCAAAGCTAGCGCCCCCGCCAAAGCCAGCGCCCCCGCCAAAGCCAGCACCTCCGCCAAAGCCAGTGCCCCCGCCAAAGCTAGAGGCTGCCCCGAATCCACCCCTCACCGAGCAGCTACCGAAGCCCCCTCCAATGCTACCCTTAGATCCCCCACTCAGGCCCCAGCCACTGCTGCTGCTGCCCTGGAAGCCCCTGGCAGAGCCTCCCCCCTGCCCACAGCTGCTCCCACTGCCAAAAGAGCTTCCTCCAGTGCACCCCCTGCTGCCCGCAGTCTGGGAGCCGCAGGAGGAGCAGGACCCTTTCTGAGCTGAGCACCACATGTCGCTTCTGAGAGTACTGAGCTTCTCCAGTGGCAGGAAAGGAGGAGTGAGAAGCCTGTTCCAGTCTGCCTTTTTGGCCCTTATATACACATCAGTAGGGTGTTCCTTTTCTCTGGGCATTTCCTAATCCCTGTTACAGTTTTGTTAATCCCTAATTGGATAATTTATTTTCCATAAACCCACTTTACTGGCTCTTTTTACGAGGCTAGGTCAGAGACATAGAAAAAAAAATAAGGTGGAGCCAATTATAATTTTTTTTTCTTTCAGAATTACTGTTGTAGTCTTCGAGAGGTTTTGATGACTGGTAGTTCCTAGTATTCAGAAAGTATAATTCCATTCCATTAGCTCCATGGTTTCCCAACGGCAGGGCATATCCTCAGATTATCAAGTGTAATTAACACCCTCAGTGTGATGAGAGGGAATACTTCCCACCGGGTATCTTTTCATCTGTGTTATTATCAACAGCAAAATTTAGGCTTAGCATCAGCACAGACTTTGCATTTAACGAAGCTCTCTCCTCTCTGATTTGGTTATTGCTTTCCTGGTAACTTAGGATGAATTGAGGCGTTTTCACAGTTGGTGAGAAAAGCGAACCTCATACTTCCCACTGAGGACTGTTGGATCTCAGGGACGTGCTCCTTCAGGCAGATGTCGACTGAGAACGATTGGACAAGGTTTCAGATTGTTTCAGCTTGGGACCAGGATGAGGATGCGAAGGCTTTTCTTTCTGAGGAACGCTGCTCCTCCTTGATCTGCTTCCCACCTCCAGATCAGGTCCTGGAAAGTCTCAGCTGGAAAGGAATTTCTGATCCTCCTGCCTCTAAATCCCGAGGGCTGCAATTACAGGCATGTACCTCCACAGTGTTGTACTGGCCTGGGGACTGAACCCAGGGCTTTTGGGCTCGCTAGGCTCGCACACTACCAACTGAGCCACACTTCCCGCCCTCTGCTCTTGTCTTACAGCCACAGTAACTTCATTCTTCAGAATCAAGTCTTAAGAAACGGAGAGGAACCAATGTTTACCGCTCTTGTCTCTGCTTTGGAGGCAACTGGAAAAGAGAAACTTGAAACCACTGTTAATATACAGAGGAGCCATTTTACAGGAGTTTGTTCATTTTGCACACGGGGAGACGGAGTTTGTTTGAGTCTGTCCAGTCTCTTTGCTTAGGTTTTCCTGGTTTTGTCTACAGGATCTTTAGAAGCGAGGACCTTTAATTCTGATAACTCTTAGGATCTTCAGTTCCGCATCCTTCCCTGTTCACTTTCTGCTTCGTGCTGTTCTCTTCATTTGTGGGGTAGACTGTTCCTTTTAAGTTGGTTACTCGTTCCTCTGGTTTGAAAGTGTCGTTTAAAAAGACTAGCCACGGGGCTTCAGAGATGGCTGAGTAGGTATGGGCGCTTGCTGTCAAGTCTGACCACCCTAATTTGATACTTGGATCCAAGAGGAAGAGAGGATTGATTTCTGCAAGCTGTCACCTGACCTTCACCTTTCGGCCCAGCATGTGCACATGTGAACATGCATACACACAAAATAAACAAGTGGTTTTATTTTTAAAGTAAAAAATATGAAAGATCATTAGTGTTTGACCTTACTTGTATTAAGCACTTAGAGGAGTCAATTCATAGCCATACACAGTAGGACGGTTGCACCAGGGGCTGGGCGGGCTTGGGGGTGGGACAGCTGCTGTTGAATTAGTAGAGATTGAGTCTCTCCGCATGGCAAGGTTTCAGTAGATCAGTTGCTCAGGCAATGTGAGTGTGCTCGTCCCTGCTGAACTGTACACATCAAGTGATGACCATGGTAAGCTTTATGTATATATCACAATTTTAAAAAGGTGCCATTTTCCCACAAGTATACTCAAGTAACTGAGTTTTCATATTTGAAACTTTCTCCCTTGTCTTGGGGGGTCTTTGAAATCATGTGTGTGCATTAATCTTTATCCAACCTTCCTCCTTAAGCTAATTTTATTGTGTGTTTATTATTAATTAGGTGATCATTACCTTTAGTGTGTGTGTGTGTGTATGTGTGTGTGTGTGTGTGTGTGTGTATGTGTGTGTGTGTGTGTGTATGTGTGTGTGTGTGTATGTGTGTGTGTGTGTGTGTGTGGTGTCTTGGTGACTGTGTGTGTGGTGTGTGTGTGTGTGTGTGTCTGTGTATGTGTGTGGTGTGTGTGTGTGTGTGGTGTCTTGGTGTCTGTGTGTGTGTGTCTGTGTATGTGTGTGGTGTGTGTGTGTGTGGTGTCTTGGTGTCTGTGTGTCTGTGTGTGTGTCTGTGTGTGTGTGCACACGTTAGACCATCTGCCCAGCAAGCCTCAGGAGCCTCTACTTTCCCATGCCCAGATTTGAACATGATTCTGGGGATCAGATCAGGGGCTGGCAAGAGAGGAAGTTCTACTCCTTCTGTAGATTAGGAATCTTTCAACTCTGATAAATTGGGTTGAGGAGGTTTTAAAGGGGAATGAGGGAGAAATGAAAGGAACCTAATGGAACTTAGGAAGTGAAGAGCTTGGGACAGAGAGCTTCCTGTGAAAGGACCGATTTTCACCTTTGCGCTTTTAGCTTTTTCTGTAGCTGTTGTCTGGCTGGGGGCGTTTAATGCCTTCAATTATGCTGTTTCTTGGGACATCAGAACATTTGGTTCTTAACTGAGGAAGTACGGGGTGGTGGAAGTATTCTTTTTACTTGGTGTAATTTCTTTCTTTCTTTTAAAGATTTATTTATTATTATATGTAAGTACACTGTAGCTGTCTTCAAACACAACAGAAGAGGGCGTTGGATCTCATTACGGATGGTTGTGAGCCACCATGTGGTTGCTGGGATTTGAACTCAGAACCTTTGGAAGAGCAGTCAGTGCTCTAAACCACTGAGCCATCTCTCCAGCCCTGGTGTAGTTTTCTTTATGTTTTATAAAGCTAGCTCCTTCTCTTCCTCCCTCCCTCTCTCCCTCCCTCCCTCCCTTCCTCTCTCCCTCCCTCCTTCCCCCCTCCCTCATTTACTTTCTTCTTTGCTTTCTTTCTTTCCACTGCTAGGGTTCTAACGCAGACACCCAGAGACTTACACACGCTGGGCAGTGTTCCGCCTCTGATTAACCTTTCTAACTTTTTCTGATTTGTCCTTTAAATTGTCTTTGAAAATTAAGGTGTGTGTGTGTGTGTGTGTGTGTGTGTGTGTGTGTGTGTTGTGTGTGCAATCCCCTGTGCAGAAGTGTGTTGAGGTCAGAAAGTTTGTCTTTCATTTATTTACATTGTTGTTGTTGTTATTATTATTATTAAGATAGAGTCTCTCACTGAACCTGGAGCTCACCATTTCAGCTACACTGGCTCCCTGTGAGCCCCTGGAATCCACCTGTCTCTGTTCCCCAGCGCTGGGGTTACAAGTATGCACAGGTATGCCTGGCTTTTATGTGGGTTTAGGGGATCTGAACGCAGCTCTTCATGTTTGTGTCACAAGTTCTTTATCCATGGAGCCAAATCTCCACTCTCTCAGATTAAGGTCTCAGGAGATACTTTTCCAGGTCTTTTCAGAATGGACCAACGGGACAGGCATTTAATAAAACATTTAATAAAACAGCCATTGCTACCTCCCATGCTTTGGGTAATGAGCCAGTGTAGAAATGAATGCACGGTCTGCAGAATTTCCTTTTCTTCATTAGTCTCCCTTAAAAACATCTTCACACTCTCCAGTGCATCTGTCTTCTTTCTCTTCTAATGAACGAATCTATGCAGGAGGCTAATCTGGATTCTGTGATCTGCAAACTGTCTAGTGCATTTATTGGATTAAATTAAAGGCTTTCCATCACATCGTTAAATACAATTCTGTTCTGGCCTGAGGCGTCGAGATTTGTTAGTAAACTTTACTCCCCAGTGTTTCCAGGCACCCTTAAATGAAATGTGACACTGTCTTTGTCAATAATAACAAGTTAGCTCTTGGCATTTCCTTTCACTGTAAGTGGAAGCTTCAAGAACATAGTGAGTTTTCAGTGGACTAGAACATCTGGATGTGACATTCTGGGTGTCTGGCAGCTAGCCAGGGGTTGTCTAGTAACCAGGAGCTCAAAAGAAAAATGACCAGAGGTGTCAGCCCCACACTCTGCCCATAGTTATATGCAATTTTGACCAGTAAAGAATTCTATAAATGACAATTCTTGTGCATATGGTTGTTTTGCTGAATTACTTGCAAATAGTAACCACCAGTGTTGGTTATTGTTGCCAAACAGATATTGGGTGCTTTTATTTATTTGATTTGATTTTTTTTTTTAAATTTCAGCTAGTGTGTCCCACGCTTTAAGATCAGCATGAACCTGACAGGCTGATGGGCGTGGCTTATCATTCATGATGAGTCTTTGTTGAGAATGGAACTCAATTTGTATCTCCTGCTTATCCCACAGAATATTCTAGAGTGAGTTTTTTCAAACAAGATATGTGATCAAGGTAGGTCAGAGGAGCGTCTGAAGTTCAGAGCACTTGATGATTGTTCTAGAGCTTTCAGTGGCAAATGGTAAAGGAAAAGGAACAGTATAATACAGGGCGGGGAGGATGCGCGAGATCAGTGGGCCAACTCCTGTGCAGAGTCATTATTTAGGAAAGCTCCAGACTTGACTACTTGAAAGATAAATGTTCTATCCCGGTGGGAGTGCTGAGAGGCCACTCCGTGGACCTGTCTGTTGATTTCAGTCTGGTGCTACTGTGGGGAGCCAGAGAAGTTACAAACTATCAATAAAAGGAGAGCAGACTGGGGCTGGTGAGATGGCTTGGCAGTTAAGAGCACTGGCGGTTCTTCCAGAGGACAAGGCTTAATTCCCAGCAACCACATGGTGGGTCACATTTACCTGTAACTCCAGTCCCGTGGGGTCTGATCCTCTTCTGGCCTCTGTGGCCAGTGCATGAATGTGGTACATGGATGTCCATGTAGACACACCAATACACATAAAATAAAACAAATTAAAAAAAAATAAAAGAGAGCGCAGCCATTCTGCCTGTGGCTGGTTCTCTTTCTTTACCTCTTGCTTTCTTACAATCTTATCCCTTTTTTCTTTACTTGGGTCTTCTTTGATTTGTTGACTTTTATCCTTTAAAAATGCAGCTCATGGCCGGGCGGTGGTGGCACACGCCTTTAATCCCAGCACTTGGGAGGCAGAGGCAGGTGGATTTCTGAGTTCGAGGCCACCCTGGTCTACAGAGTGAGTTCCAGGACAGCCAAGGCTACACAGAGAAACCCTGTCTCGAAAAACCAAAAAAAAAAAAAAAAAAATGCAGCTCATGGGCTGGAGAGATGGCTCAGTGGTTAAGAGCCCTGGTTGCTCTTCCAGAGGTCCTGAGTTCGATTCCCAGCAACCTATCATTCCAGCACTTGGGAGGTATAAGCAGGAGAGTCATAAGTTCAAAGACAGCCGGGGCTACATTAGAAGTTGAGGGATAACCTGGGATACATGAGACTCTATCTCAAAAAAAAAAGTTAATTAATTTTGAAAACATGAATGGAATTAATAGCTGCATTTATTTTTTTATTTAATTAGTTAGTTATCTATCTATTTAATGTATGTGAGTACACTGTTGCTGTCTTCAGACACACACCAGAAGAGGGCATTGGATCCCATTACAGATGGTTGTGAGCCACCCTGTGGTTGCTGGGAATTGAACTCAGGACCTCTGGAAGAACAGTCACTGCTCTTAACCTCTGAGCCATCTCTCCAACCCTAAACTTTTCTCTTACCTTTGCTGGATCCCTAATACTTTAAAGTATCATTTCCATCTTTGTTTTTTCTAAGAAATGCTTAATTTCCCTTTTTTTAAAATTTGTTGCGCATCTATTGGTTGTTTAGAACATGTGATTTAATTTTCACATATTTGTTAATTTTCCTGTTATTGATTTATAGTTTTATATCACGGTGATTGGCACAGCTCTTGATGGGGTTTCAGTCTTCCTGAATATGTGGACCTGATGATTGAGCTGTTCTGGAGCTACCCCATATGCAGTTGGGAAGACGAGTAGTCCCTTATCTGATGGAAGCTGTTATGTGTCCATTATAATGCTTTGTTATTGATTTTCTGTTTGGATGATCCCTCAAAGCAAAGTGCTGCAGACCCTCAATACTATCGCATTATAATTGATCTCTCCTTTCTTATACCTTACATTTACTTTATATATTGGTCTCTGGTGTTGGATGAATATAGATTTATAATTGCTGCATCTTTTTGCTGAGTGGGTCCATTTATCTTTATATACTGATCCTCTCCCTCCCCTCTTCTCTTGCTCTCTCCTCAACCCCTCTTTCTCTTTTACAGTCTTTTGACTTGAAGTTGTTTTTATCTATATGTAATTATTCTATCTTTCTTATGGTTTTCACTTGCCTGGGATATTTCCCCCCATCTCTTCACTTTGCCTTTATGTGTGTTCTTATTGCTACATCTTGGTGCTGGAGAGATGCTGGCTCAGGGGTTAAGAGTACAGGATGCTCTTTCAGAGGGCGCAAGCTTGGCTCCCAGGCCCATGCCAGGCACCTTACAACCTCCTGTAACTCCAACTGCAGAGGATCTGACGTCCTCTTTTGGTACCTCCAGGCACTGACCACATATGTGAGAGAGCGTGTGCGCCCACACACAGGCACACACACACAGACACACACACATAAAGACATACAGACATAGATACACATACACAGAGACCCACACACATAAACATACAGAGAGAGAGACACACACACACAGACATACACACACACACACACGTGCGCACACACACAGAGACACACATGAAGAGAGTCATGTAATTAACAATAAAATAAAACCCTTAGGTGGATTTCTGCAGACAGCATGTGGTGGGTCTTGTGTATGTATCTATATGTCTGTTCTTCTGGAGAATTAAGAGGACTTCAGTCTTGAGTCCATTTAACTGCAAGGATTTCATTGTTAAGTCAGGATGCGCCTCCGCTATTTTGTTGTTTTCAATGTGTTACAGTGTAGATCCTTGTTCCTTTCTCCTCCCACTGTCTTCCTTGGTGATTAAGAGATTTTCCCTGGTGATGCATTTTGATTCTTTGCCCCCCCTTTCTTTCTTTCAGCTATAGATTTCTACTTGATGGTTATTATGAGGCTTATGAGGAACATCTAGGTGATAACACACCGCAGGCTGATAACAGCTTAGCCTTGACAACAAAGGAAAATAAAACGCCTCAGCACTCTAACTCTTTACAGCTTTTGTACTTCTCACCACCTGACAAATCATTTGCTTATTATTTTCAGCCATTTGTCTTTTCTTCTCACCCTGAAGGTGCAACTGATTGGAAGGTGGCCCCCCATTCCACACCCCCACTACTCTCCCCCTACATTATTAGAGCCCTCAACACTTGACTGACGTTTGTGGGAGAGCTTAAACTTTGACATGTTCCTGTTACTCACCAGTGTCCCATTCCTTCAGATTGCAGAACTCCCTTGAGCATTTCGGGGGAGATGGACGACCTTGGGTTTGGTTATTTTGGGAAAAGGGCCACCTCTCCTTCACTCTGGAGGGCCTCTTTGCTGGGTGCAGTATTCTTTTTTTTCTTCTTCTTCATCTACCTTTTAAAATTTTTGTTTATTATTTATTTTTAATTTATTTACATTTCAAGTGTTATCCCCTTACTCAGATTCCCCCTCTCCTGGAAACCCCCATCCCATTCCTCCTCCCCCTGCTTCTGTGAGGTTGTTCCTCCATCCACCCACGCACACACTCCTGCCTCCCCGCCCTTGATTCCCCTACACTGGGACATCTATCGAGTCTTCATAGGACCAAGGACCTCTCCTCCCATTGATGCCTGACAAGGCAATCCTCTGCTACATATGCAGCTGAAGGCCATGTGTACTTCTTGGTTGGCGGCTTAGTCCTTGGGAGCTATGGGGGGTCTTGTTGGTTGATATTGTTGCTCTTCCTATGGGGTTGCAAATCTCTTCAGCTCCTTCTGTCCTTTCTCTAGCTCCTCCATTGGGGACTCCCCCCCCCCCACTCCTTAGTGCAGTGGTTGGCTGCAAACATCTGACTCTTTATTTGTAAGGCTCTGGCAGGGCCTCTCAGGAGACATCTATATTAGGCTCTTTGCAGCAAGCCTTTCTTAGCATCCATAATAGTGTCAGAGTTTGGTGACTGTATCTGGGATGAATCCCCAGGTGGGACACTCTCTGGATGGCCACTCCTTCAGTCTCTGCTCTGCACTTTGTTTCCATATTTGCTCCCATGAGTATTTTGTTCCCCTTTTTAAGAAGGACCGAAGAACCCACATTATGGTCTTCCTTCTTCTTGAGCTTCCTGTGGTCTGTGAGTTGTATTTTGGGTATTTCGAACTTTTGGACTATTATCCACTTATCAGTGAGTGTATACCATGTGTGTTCTTTTGTGACTGGGTTACCTTACTCAGGATGATATTATCTAGGTTCATCCATTTGCCTAAGAATTTCATGAATTCATTGGTTTTAATAGCTGAGTAGTACTCCATTGTATAAATGAACCACATTTTCTGTATCTGTTCCTTTGTTGAGGGACATCTGGGTTCTTTCCAGCTTCTGGCTATTATAAATAAGGTTGCTATGAGCATAGTGGAGCATGTATCCTTGTTATATGTTGGAGAATCTTTCCGGTATATGCCCAGGAGTGGTATAGCTGGGTCAGGTGCAGTATAATTGCTTGGCAGCTCTCCCCATCAGTCCTCTGAATACGTCATTCCACCTTTGCATGAGTCTGTGAGGGTTCTGCTGAGATGTCTGCCAGAGGTGCACACTGGGGTGCCCTTACGTGTGATTTGCTTTGTTTCTCTTGCTGCTTCCAAGATCCTTCTGTGTCTTTGAACTTTGGCAACTTAATTATAATGTTCTAGCAATAATCTTACTTGTACTGAACCTAGCTGGGGACCTTTGACTTTAATTTGATTTTTCTGCTTTATTACTATCATTATTATTAAAAAGATTTATTTTTATATGTATTTTTAATGTATATAAGTCCTCTATTTGCATGTGTGCCTGTATGACAGAATAGGCATCAGACAGAAGAGGGCATCAGATCCCATTACAGATGGTTGTGAGCCACCATGTGGTTGCTGGGGATTGACCTCAGGACTTCTGGAAGAGCAACCAGTGCTCTTAACCACTGAGCCGTCTCTCCAGCCCTCTTTTATTCTTCTTCATGTAAGTTTTCCACTCCTTCATGACTCTTTTCTCCCATTTGAATGCCAACTTGAATGCCTCAGACATTTGCTTTTTTGTGTTATTGCAGGAATCCTTTCAGTCCCCTCTCCCTGTTCCTCCCTCTCTGCCTTCCTCTCTTTCCTTCCTTATTTCTTCTATGCAAGCATATGTGTATGTGTGTGTGTGTGTGTGTGTGTGTGTGTGTACATGTGTGAGGTGGGTACACACGTGCTACAGTGCTGTCGTGGAAGTCAGAGGATATGAGCTGTGAACAACACTTCACTCCTATCTTATGGATCCCTACAGGGGTTTGAACTCAGGTCGTGAGTCTTGGTGGCAAGAGCCTCTATCCACTGACCCATCTTGCCTGCTCAATCCTTTTCTCTCTCTCTCTCTCTCTCCCTCTCCTTCCCCTTCCTTCCTCCCTCCCTCCCTCTCTGTCTCTGTGTGTCTCTCTCTGTCTCTCTCTTTTTCCCTCTCTCTGCCTGCTTCCTTCCCTGCCTCTCTCTTTCTGAGGATGAATCTTACCATGTAGCCTGGAGTGGTGTGGAACTCACTGTGTAGATCAGGCTATCCCAGGACTTGCATGAACCTAGCTGACTCCTGGTAACTGAGATTACAGGTGTGCACCACCACGCCTGCTAAGCTCTATGCACGTTTTCCATTCCGTTTCCTTCTCTTTCTCCTTCTAACCATATTCTTGTCAAACAACCCCCCTGGAAGCTCATGGATTCTTCTACTTAGTCAATCCTGCCGTCAGTGCTGGATATTGACTTTTTTCATTCATTTTTGCCTAGTGCTTTGTTCAGGTCCCTGCCTTTTTGTCTGTTTGATTTTTTTATTTTGAAATCAATCTACTGTCAATTGTCTCATTATAGTTATTTATTGTTCATTTCATTTATTGTTTTTCTGATGTGGGCTGAGCTCCCTGATTTTCAGTACTTTGCCAGTATTCTGGTCTCATTAGGTCTCTGGTGCCTTCTTTTGTCTCTCTGGTGACGCCTATTTCCTGGATTCTTCTGCATCCTGGTGGCCATGTAGTGACTCTGCATTTGAAGATATATTTATTGGAGTCTAGGCTGACTTGGCTTACCTTAGAAAAACCCTTTAAACCAGTTGTTCTCAACCCGTGGGTCGTAGCCTCAAGGGTCTAACGACACTTTCATGGAGTCACATATCAGCTATCTTGCATATTTACATTACAATTACATTACAATTCCTAACAGTAAGCGTTATGAAGTAACAACTAAAGTAACTTTATGGTTGGGACACTACAACCTGAGGAACTGTATTAAAGGGTCACAGCATTAAGAAGGCTGAGAACCACTGGTTTAAACCAAAACAAACTGTCTAGGGTTCCTGGGCAGGCCATTTGACATGGTCCCCATGCAGGGACCACTGTGGCCTTTGCAGTATTAGGGGAGTGTCCTGAACTCAGGACACTGTTGTCGAGCTTGGTGATAGGCTGGGACCCTGTGGATCTTAAGTCTGGAGCAATGCCAGGATACGCTATGAGCCTTATGCGACAGACCCCTGGCTGCTCTTTCTGAGAGCCTGCTTCAATTACAAGCACCCACATAGCGGCTCACAACTATCTGTGAGTTCCAAGGGATCTGATACCCTTTCTAGCTTCCATGGGCATGAGATATGCAAGTGGTGCACAGACATCCAGGCAGAAAAAGCAGCAGTCCCCCCAAAAACTAAAATACAAAATAAATGCTTCTGAGAATAATCTTGGGAGGGTTCCAGTCCAATCTCTGGGTCTACCTTCTATTCCTTCTCTTTTTCGTCTTCTTTCTCCTCCTCCTCCTCTCCTTCACACATACTGTGTGTGTATACATACATGTTGAGGTCAGAGGACAACTCTGTGAGGTTGGTTCTCATCTTCCATCTTTACATGGTGTGCTACCTAGTCTATGTCAACGGGGTGTAGTGGGAAATAATTAAAAAATGACCCAACTATTTCCTCTGCCCGCCATAGCTACAAGACAAACAACCAGCGACCTGCAAAACTCGATCCAAGCCCTCAGGTCTCCTGTGGCTACAGACCTAGTGCAGTCTCACTCGGTCGTCCTCTGTCCACCATCTCTCTGGCGGGGGACCCTGAGTTTCTCTTGCTTCCACCCAGTGCCCACACTATCCAAGAGCCCCCAGCTCTTATACTTCCCCTGACCATGGTTCCCCAAATTACCGGTAGAACAGACTCTCAACACTTAATTAATTTGCTAATAGATTTATCAATATTTAAAACACAAATTCAAGATGCCAATACAATAAAAGCTTTTGCCAATATTTCTAACCTTCAAAAAGGCGTCCCAAGCCGTGGTGCCCTCCACTCCTGTCACTACCTCCTTTTTCGAGCGCCTCCCAGCATCTCTCCTCTTCCCCCTTCGCTCCGCCCCTTACTTCCTCATCCAATCACAGTCCTCTCTGTACACATGAATTGGGCAGGGAAATTCTGGCGGTAATTGGACATAAGCTAAAGTCAACTGAGAGGGAGGAAATTCAATTGAGAAAATGCGCCCATAAGATCTGCCTGTAGGCTAGCCTGTAAGGCATTTTCTTAATTAGTGATTGATAGGGGAGGGCCCAGCCCATTGTGGGTGGTGCCATCCCTGGATTGGTGGTCGTGAATTCTTAGAGGAAGCAGGTTGAGCAAGCCAGGAAGCAGCGTCCCTCAATGGCCTCTGCATCCTCTCCTGCCTCCAGGTTTCTTTCCCATTTGATCCCCGTCCCGACTTCCTTCAATGACGAACAGGGCTGAGGAAGAATGAGCTGAATGAACCCTTTCCTCCTGTTTGCATCCTTCCACTACTTCACTGCAAGCGCGTCAATCTGACCACACTATTTTGACAAATTTCTTCTTTTTGAAATCCATTAGCTAAGCAGATCACTAGCTTCTATCAAACCCAAACTTAAGGATATCATCAGACAGCATCTGCAGCCTATAGGAGAGATGCTCACGTCTCTGTATGCCCACCAATGTGATTTTAAATTGCTTTGATTTATAACCTTCTTTGCGCTGCTACTATAAACCTTCACGAAACTACTTCCTTGTGGGAACATGGAACCTGGGTGACTCAGCTCCGCGTTTCCATGGTCACATGCCCAAAGGAGACTGAGTAGAGAGATCACAGATTCAGTCAAATCCCCAGACAGGCTTGGGAGCTGGCTCTTGGGTTAGGATGTTGGGCCCACCTGAATGGACACCAGGATGGGAAGAAAACCAGTAAGAACACTGGTCGTGAAAGCCGAGCCCTCCGGGACGAGGGAAAAGGAACAAGAGTCAGCTTTGATGTGGGGACGGCGGACACAACTGAGTGCAGAACAGCTCCCAACAAGCAACTCTTCTCTTTCGGTCCTTGCCCCAGGAAGGAGGTGGGAAATCATGACTGGTGGGTGCCAGACAAACCTTGGGTCCTTCTTTCAGCCACAATCAGCCGCAAGTTGGAAGGCTCACACCCCTACAGAGTAGACACAAATATCTCTTTGGATAACAGTGTATGACAACCTGTGCTAAGTCGTCATCATTACAGGGTGTTTCTGCGTCTGCTTGGCATGATGTTCCTGGGCAAAGGCTAATGCCATATCCTCTCTCCCATCCATGAGTTCAGACCTAACCACCTCTCCAGGACTGACTCTTTTAGTACATCTTTCTTGTTCCCATTCCAACCAGTTTCTCCCCCACCCACATAATTTTCATTCTTGTTCTTATTTTATTCTTTGTAACTGCCCGAAGTTACATCAAATGGGTTACCTGGAAGGGAAGCTGGGGTTGTATGGGAAGGCAGCGAAAAAGAGATCGAAACCAAGGCAACACTTGCCGTTCAAGGTCTCAAGGTTTAATGGAGGACTCCAAATATATAGACAGGGGAAAACCCTTCCCCCAAGGGCTGGAAATTTCTCCACAGAATCGTTTCAGTTGCTCCGCAGGTGGCTAGCATTTCTCAGGAAACTGCAGGTCCTTGAACAATGGGCTTCACCTTGGTCTGAGTGCTCCACCCCAGGTGGAGGGGATTATGGCTAACACAGGAGTTTCTGCTCTAAGGCTGGGAGAGGAACTTCACATTGGTCGATGTCAAGGTCCTGCCAGGTGGCATGGCACTCCAATAAGACTCTCTACAATTTTTCCCTAACATAATATTTTTATTAATTATTTGGGAATTTTGTACAATGCTAGCTTTCCAAACCTCCAAGGTTCGCCCTTCCATCCTTACACCCTCCTCCGAAAACAAAACAAAAACCAAGCAAACAAAAAACACCAATTTGTGTTGCACATACAGTCACTGGAGCATGATCAAACTCCTAGCGGGTAACCCCTTAAAGAGAACAGAGTCCTTCCCCATTGCTCATCGGAAGCCATCAGATGTGAAGAGCTACGCTTCAGTATCTTCACCACAGCTTTGGTTTTTTTTTTTCCTTTGAGACAGAGTTTCTCTGTGTAGCCCTGGCTGTCCTGGAACTCACTCTGTAGACCAGGCTGGCCCTGAACTCAGAAATCTGCCTGTCTCTGCCTCCCAAGTGCTGGGATTAAAGGCGTGCGCCACCACTGCCCGGCTTCATCACAGATTTTACAGGACTCTCTTCAAGAGTTCCTGTCTGGACTGTTTCTTTTTCTCTTTTTCTTTTCTATTTTTTTGGGGGTGGGGTGGGAGGTGGGTGGGGAATAGGTAGAGTTTGTCACACAGAAGCCTTCAATGTCTCTCATTCTCAATTATGAGTCTGAAGTCATAGATACCAGACCAAAAGGAGCTTTCTTGCCCATAACAGTCAGTGGCAGCACGAATCATGGACTGCCATGTGATTTCTGGTGGCACTGGATTGTGGATTTCATGGTTTCCAGAGACAGAATGGACCACTGAAGCCTTTTGAGGAGACTTAATGCAGAAGATGAACCGTTCTTTATCTCGGATATCTTGTTGTTGCTGAGTCAGGGTGATAGTGCGGTTGGACAGTGTGTCACGTTGAGGGGCAGGAGCTGTGTGAGGGCCACACCTCTGTACAGCACCCACACCTCTGTACAGCACCCACACCTCTGTACAGCACCCACACCTCTGTACAGCACCCTGCTCTTACCCGCCGTCACCAGAGAGGCTTCCTCCAGCAGCAGATGGGAATGGGCGCAGTGCTGCTTTAAAAACAAAATCTCAAATATTTGATTTACCAAATGAAGACTGAGGAGTTAGATGATGTGGTCAAAGAATGCTGCTGGCTCAGAGAAGCAGAGGGAGCACCCGGCTGACCTTCCTGTTCCACAAGGGAAAAGCTCCTGCTCCTCGTCCACATTGTTGTCAATACCCTTTAACTCAAAGACCCTCCTTCCTCTTTACTGGGCTCTGATGCTCACTCCCTGTCAACCGGTCGCTTGCTCTGCCTTTTGACCTGTTAAGCTCCTGTTTACAGAAAGCTCCTGGGTTAAAGGTGTGTGCTAGGGCTAAGCCACAGGACAACTACTTGTTCACAGTCAACAGAAAGCTCTTGGGTAAAAAGTGTGTGCTAGGGCTGAGCCACACCACAACAAGAAACAGGTTTTTCCAGTTCACAGTTTCAGGGTTCAACAGCGCAGAGACCTACAGCGAGACATTATGAGGACAGAGTCTTAATGGGAGATCTGTAGGAGCCAGAGAGGATGGAGGACACCTGGAAAACAAGGCGCTCTGGATCAACTAAGCAAGATGCACATGAGCTTCTGGAGATTGAAGCAGCAAGCGCAGGGCCTGCGTGGGTCTGCACCAGGCCCTCTGTGTATTCATTATAACTATTAGATGAGTATTTTTATGGGACTCCTTTCCGTGAGGAGTGGGTCTCTTGTGCCTGCTCTTGGGACTCTTTTCCTTCTGTTGGCTTTTTATGTCCAAATTTGATATGAGAGGTTTTGCTTCGTCTTATATTTTATTTTGTCCTGTTTGGTTGTTATCTCTTACGAGCATGCTATTTTCTAATGAGAGGTAAAAAGGGAGGAGATTTGGAGGGTAGGGGTGGAGAGGAACTGGAAGGAATAGAGAGGGGAAGCAAAACTATAATCAGGGGATATTATTATATGAGAAAAGAATAACAAAAGCAGCTTGTTTCGTGTGTGTGTCCTGGGGAATCAAACACGTGTTGTCAAGCTTATTGGCAGGTTCCGTTACCTGCTGAGCAATCTCGCCCCCTGTATTTTTACTCCCTCAAAACATCCACCCTTACAAAGATGTCAAGTCATATTATTTTTGATTTTTGTGAGCATGTGTGTTGAAGCAAATTATTTTTGATTTTTGTGCTTATGTGTGTAACATGCATGCAATTGTTTTCTTATAAAGCTGGGTCATACTGGATCTCCGCTGGATTTCTCAATGAATGACTAATATCTTTTCAGTGAATGAACTTGGACATCCTCAAGGGCTGCATTATGGTCCCTAACAGAGTCTGGCTGGTGCTTTCTGACTGCACTTATTCACTCTGCTCAATGGATAGCTTATTGAGGCTGAGGTTTCACTATGATAAGCAGATGGGAAGAACAGACAGCTATTAATAATTAATTATATAAAGATAGATTCCTAGAATGAGGACTCACTGGCTCCAAGGAAATATTATCTGGAACCTGATTATGTTTCCAGTTCACCCACCATCTGGCAAGGTATTCTATACTTTCTTGATAAAATGAGTATTTACTGGTGTTATATGAATAGGCCTTGTTTGATAGTGCAGATGTAGGCCTGGTCTGCCTCCCAGCCCTATGCTCCCAGCAATAAGACTCAGACTCAAAATAGATTTACGAATACTGTGGTGGTTTGAATATGCTTGGTCCAGGGAGTGGCACTATTTGGAGGTGTGGCCTTGTTGCAGTAGTTGCCGCCTTGTTGGAAGAAGTGTGTCACTGTGGGCGTGGGCTTTAAGAGCCTTGTCCTAGCTGCCTGGAAGCCAGTCTTCTCCTAGTAGCCTTCAGATGAAGATGTAAAACTCTCAGCTCCTCCTGCACCATGCCTGCCTGGATGCTGCCAAGCTCCTGCCTTGATGATACTGAACTGAACCTCTGAACCTGTAAGCCAGCCCCAATTAAGTGTTGCCTTAAAAGACTTGCCTTGGTCATGGTGTGTGTTCACAGCAGTAAAATCCTAACTGTTGGCATTCCTTCTAAGCTCTGCCCAACAGTTACCTGGCTGTTACCAGGTAGGCCTGGCTTAATGTAAAAGAGGACTCTTTTACTCTCTCTGCCTTTTTCTTTTTCTGACCCCTCCCCCACACATGTTCCTGGCTGGCCTCTTCTCTCCCTCCCCTTCCTTTCTCTGTCTCTACTCAACTCCCCTTCACATGTCCCTAAATAAACTCTATTCTATACCATATCTGTCCTGTAGCTAGTACCTCGGGGAGAAGGGATGCCTCAGCAGGGGCCTACTGAGGCACCCCTCCCACACCTCACCATACCTGGCCCTATCAAACATATCCTGGCTTTTTTTTTTTTATAAAACACAACAGTAAGACAAATACCTCGGCCATATAGCCAGGCTCTTCTCTGACTAGGTATAACTTAAAATATCCCATTTATTCTAGTCTACATTTTGCCATGTGGCTGGTTACCTGTTCTCAGGTACCATGGGTCCATCTTGTCACATCTCCCATCTACCTCTATCCCAGAATTCTTTCTTCTCCTGGATGTCCCACCTCTATTTCCTGCCTAAGCCGTAGGCCATAGGCTTTTTAATTGACAGGAGATGCATCCATACAATACACAGGATGTTCTCTCTACAGCAGACGGCATTTCTTACTCAAATTTGCCTTGGAATTGTCTGGATGTGAGGCAGCGTGCAATGCTGCCTGGCCGTTCTCAGTCCGTGATCTGTTCCTGTGCAGTCCGGGTTCCTCTCTTAGGGATCCTGTATGGCTTGCTCATAGATTTGCTCTCAGGTTCACACTGAGGCGTTCAGCATGTCCACTGGCCACACAGGACAAGAGTAATGAAAACCCTTCGTGTCTTAAGGCACTGTAGGGAATTTAGATCCATAGCAACGGTTTCTTGGCTTCCATTCTGAGCATTCTGGCCCTTGCCCTTGAGATGATGGGCTGATGTCATTATATTGTTGAGACAGCAGGTGGCGCCAGGCTTCAGTAAGACCGTTTAGTTTGTTAGTTTTTTAATTAGTGCCTATTGGTCACTCAAAATAGTGGATTTCATGATGGCATTTCCATGCATACATATAGCAGTTCACTTCTACCTTCATGCCTTAAAGGCTTACTTTTGTGAGTGTGTGTGTGTGCGCGCGCGCGTGAGAGAGAGAGAGAGAGAGAGAGAGAGAGAGAGAGAGAGAGAGAGAGAGAGAGAGAGAGAGATGCATTGGCCTGTGTGAGTTCTTTTTTTTTTTTCTAAGTTTTTTTCTTTATTTACATTCCAAATCATTTCCCCTTTCCCGTTTCCTCCCTCCCCGAAAGTCCCATAAGCCCCCTTCCCTCCCTCTTTTCTCCATTCAACCCCCTCTCGTTTCTCTGTCCTGGCGTTCCCCTACATCCAGTCTTTCCAGGACCAGGGGTGGCATGTGTGAGTTCTAATGCTCACAGTGTGTATGGAGATCAGAGGACAACCTTGGCTGTTGGTCTTCACCTGCCATCTTGTTTACTTTCAGACAGGATCTCCTGGTTTTCTCCTTGCTACACATACCCGCTGACCCCTGACCTTCCGTCACCTCGAAGGAGTGCTGAGACTGCAAACATGTGTTTCCAACTCCAGCTTCAGGTGGGTTCTGGAGATTTGAATTTTTTTGTTAGATATTTTCTTTATTTACATTTCAAATGTTATCCCCTTTCCCAGTTTTCCTTCCGAAAACCCCCTATCCCCTCCTCCCTCCTGTTTCTATGAGGGTGCTCCATTACCCACCTTCCCACTCCAGCTTTCCCATCCTGGCATTCCCCTACACTGGGGCATCAAGCCTTTACGAGAACAACGGCCTCTCCTCCCCTTGATGTCCGATAAGGCCATCCTCTGCTACATATGCAGCTGGAGCCATGGGTCACCCCAGGTATACTCTTTGGTTGGTGGAACTCTAGGGGGTCTGGTTAGTTGATATTGTTGTTCCTCCCGTGGGGTTGCAAGATAGCCATCTTTACTATATTAATCCTGCCAATCCATGAGCATGGAAGATCTTTCCATTTTCTGAGATCTTCGTTGATTTCTTTCTTCAGAGACTTGAAGTTCTTGTCATACAGACTTTTCACTTGCTTGGTTAGAGTCACACCAAGTTATTTTATATTATTTGTGACTATTGTGAAGGGTGTCATTTCCCTAATTTCTTTCTCAGCCTGTTTATCCTTTGAGTAGAGGAAGGCCACCAATTTGTTTGAGTTAATTTTATATCCAGGCCACTTTGCTGAAGCTGTTTATCAGGTTTAGGAGTTCTCTGGTGGAATTTTTGGGGTCACTTAAGTATATTATCATATAATCTGCAAATAGTGATATTTTTACTTCTTCCTTCCCAATTTGTATCCCTTTGATCTCCTTTTGTTTTCTAATTGCTCTGGCTAGGACTTCGAGTACTATATTGAATACATTGGAAGAGAGTGGGCAGTCTTGTCTAGTCCCTGATTTGAGTGTGATTGCTTCAAGTTTCTCTCCATTTAGTTTGATGTTGGCTACTGGTTTGCTGTATATTGCTTTTACTATGTTTGGGTATGGGCCTTGAATTCCTGATCTTTCCAAGACTTTTATCATGAAGGGGTGTTGGATTTTGTCAAATGCTTTCTCAGCATCTAATGAAATGATCATGTGGTTTTTTTCTCTGAGTTAGTTTATGTAGTGGATTATGTTGATGTATTTCCTTATATTGAACCACCCCTGCATCCCTGGGATGAAGCCTCTTGATCATGATGGATGATTGTTTTGATGTGTTCTTGGATTCAGTTTGTGGGAATTTTATTGAGTATTTTTGCATCAATATTCATAAGGAAAATTGGTCTGAAGTTCTCTTTCTTTGTTGGAACTTTGTGTGGTTTAGGTATAAGTATAATTGTGGCTTCATAGAATGAATTGTGTAGTGTTCCATCTGTTTCTATTTTGTGGAATAGTTTGAAGAGTATTGGTATCAGGTCTTCTTTGAAGGTCTGATAGAACTCCTCATTGAACCTATCTGGTCCTGGGCTCTTTTTGGTTGGGAAATTATTAATGACTGCTTCTATTTCTTTAGGGGTTATGGGACTGTTTAGATGGTTTATCTTATCCTGATTTAACTTTGGTACCTGGTATCTGTCTAGAAAATTGTCCATTTTATCCAGATTTTCCAGTTTTGTTGAGTATAGGCTTTTGTAGTAGGATCTGATGATTTTTTTTTTTTTGGATTTCCTCAGTTTCTGTTGTTATGTCTCCCTTTTCATTTCTGATTTTGCTGATTTGGATACTGTCTCTGTGCCCTCTGACTAGTCTGACTAAGGCTTTATCTATCTTGTTGATTTTCTGAAAGAACAAGCTCCTGGTTTTGTTGATTCTTTGTATAGTTCTTTTTGTTTCTATTTGGTTGGTTTCAGCCCTGAGTTTGATTATTTCCTGCTGTCTACTCCTCTTGGGTGTATTTGCTTCTTTTTGTTCTAGACCTTTCAGATGTGCTGTCAAGCTGCTAGTGTATACTCTCTCCAGTTTCTTTTTGGAGACATTCAAAGCTATGAGTTTTCCTCTTAGTACTGCTTTCATTGTGTTCCATAAGTCTGGGTATGTTGTACCTTCATTTTCATTGAATTCTAAAAAGTCTTGAATTTCTTTCTTTATTTCTTCCTTAACTAAGTTATCATTGAGTAGAGTGTTGTTCAGCTTCCATGTGTATGTGGGCTTTCTACTGGTTTTGTTGTTATTGAAGACCAGCTTTAGTCTGTGGTGATCTGATAGGATGCATGGGATTATTTCAGTCTTCTTGTATCTGATGAGGCCTGATTTGTGGTCAGTTTTGGAGAAGGTACCATGAGGTTCTGAGAAGAAGGTATATTTTTTGTTTTAGGATGAAATGTTCTATAGATGTCTGTTAAATTCATTTGGTTCATAACTTCTTTTAGTTTCACTGTGTCTCTGTTTAATGTGTGTTTCCCTGATCTGTCAATTGATTAGAGTGGGGTGTTGAAGTCTCCCACATTATTGTGTGATGTGAAATGTGTGCTTTGAGCTTTAGTAAAGTGTTTTTTTCTTTTTGAATGTGGATGCCCTTGCATTAGGAGCTTAGATGCTCAGAATTGAGAGTTTATCTTGGTAGATTTTTCCTTTGATGAGTGTGAAGTGTCCTTCTGTATTAGTCAGGGTTCTCTAGAGTCACAGAACGTATGGGTAGTCTCTATATAGTTAGGGAATTTGTCGATGACTTACAGCTTGTAGTCAAACTCCCCAACAATAGTCAGCAGTACTTGTGGATGGAAGACCAAGGATCTTGCAGTTGCTCAGTCACATGAGGCAGGCCAGGAAAAGCCAGAGTAAATCTTCCTTCTTCCAATGTCCTTATATAGGTCTCCAGCAGAGGGTGTGGCCCAGATTAAAGGCGTGTGCCACCGAGCCGAGTCTTCCAATTCTTGATTAATTCATTCCAAATTTAGTCAAGTTGACAGCCAGGAATAGCCACTACACCTTCCTTATCTTTTTTGATAACTTTTGGTTTAACGTCGATTTTATTCTATATTAAAATGGCTACTCCAGGTTGTTTCTTGGGACCATTTGCTTGGAAATTTTTTTTTTCCAGGCTTTTACTCTGAGGTAGTGTCTATCTTTGAGACTGAGGTGCGATTCCTGTATGCAGCAAAATGTTGGGTCCTGTTTACATATCCAGTCTGTTATTCTATGTCTTTTTATTGAGGAATTGAGTCCATTGATATTAAGAGATAATAAGGAAATTGCTTCCTGTTATTTTTGTTGCTAGAGGTAGAATTATGTTTATGTGGCTATCTTCTTTGTGGTTTATTAAAAGAAGATATATGTCCTTGCTTTTTCTAGGGTGTAGTTTCCCTCCTTGTGTTGGTGTTTTCCCATGTATTATCCTTTGTAGGGCTGGATTTGTGGAAAGATATTGTGAAAATTTGGTTTTGTCATGGAATATCTCGGTTTCTCCATCTATGGTAATTGAGAGTTTTGCTGGGTATAGTAGCCTGGGCTGGCATTTGTGTTCTCTTAGGGTCTGTATGACATCTGCCCAGGATCTTCTGGCTTTTATAGTCTCTGGTGAGAAGTCTGGTGTAATTCTGATAGTGCCTTTATATGTTACTTGACCTTTTTCCTTTACTGCTTTTAATATTCTTTCTTTGTTTTGTGCATTTGGTATTTTGACTATTATGTGACAGGAGGAATTCCTTTTCTGGTCCAATCTATTTGGAGTTGTGTAGGCTTCTTGTATGTTAATGGGCATCTCTTTCTTTAGGCTAGGAAAGTTTTCTTCTATAATTTTGTTGAAGATATTTACTGGTCCTTTAAGTTGGTAATCTTTACTCTCTTCTATACCTATATTCCTTAGGTTTGGTCTTCTCATTGTGCCTGTTGTTTTCCTGGATGTTTTGGGTTATAAGCTTTTTGCATTTTCTTTGACTGTTGTGTCAATGTTTTCTATGGTATCTTCTGCACCCGAGATTCTCTGTTGTTTCTCTTGTATTCTGTTGGTGATGCTTGCTTCTATGACTCCTGATCTCTTTCTTAGGTTTCTATCTCCAGAGTTGTCTCCCTTTGTGATTTCTTTGTTGTTTCTATTTCCATTTTTAGAACCTAGATGGTTTTGTTCAACTTCTTCACCTGTTTGATTGTATTTTCCTGTAATTCTTTAAGGGATTTTTGTGTTTTCTCTTTAAGGGCTTCTACCTGTTTACCTGTGTTCTCCAGTATTTCTTTAAGGGAGTTATTTATGTCCTGTCAAGCTGCTAGTGTATACTCTCTCCAGTTTCTTTTTGGAGACATTCAAAGCTATGAGTTTTCCTCTTAGCACTGCTTTTATTGTGTTCCATAAGTTTGGGTATGTTGTGTCTTTGTTTTCATTAAATTCTAAAAAGTCTTTAATTTCTTTCTTTATTTCTTCCTTGACCAAGTTATCATTGAGTTGTTCAGCTTCCATGTGTATGTGGGCTTTCTGTTGTTTTTGTTGTTATTGAAGACCAGCCTTAGTCCATGGTGAATTGATAGGGTGCATGGAATTATGTCAATCTTCTTATATCTGCTGAGGTATGTTTTGTAGCCAGGTATATGGTCAGTTTTGGAGAAGGTACCGTAAGGTGCTGAGAAGAAGGTATATTCTTTTGTTTTAGGATAAAATGTTGTATAGATATCTGCCAAATCCATTTAGTTCATAACTTCTGTTAGTTTCACTGTTTCTCTGTTTAGTTTGTGTTTCCCTGATCTGTCCATTGATGAGAGTGGGGTGTTGAAGTCTCCCACTATTATTGTGTGGGGTGCAATGTGTGCTTTGAGCTTTAGTAAAGTTTCTTTTATGAATGTGGATGCCCTTGTATTTGGAGCATATATGCTCAGAATTGAGAGTTCATCTTGGTAGATTTTTCCTTTGATGAGTATGATGTGTCCTTCCTTGTCTTTTTTGATTACTTTATGTTGAACCTCAATTTTATTTGATATTAGAATGGCTACTCCAGGTTGTTTCTTGGGACCATTTGCTTGGAAAATTTTTTTCCAGCCTTTTACTCTGAGGTAGTGTCTGTCTTTGTGCCTGAGGTAAGTTTCCGGTATGCAGCAAAATGTTGGGTCCTTCTTATGTATCCAGTCTGTTAGTCTATGTCTTTTTATTGGAGAATTGAGTCCATTAATGTTAAGAGACATTAAGAGGAGAACTGATTATTGTTTCCTGTTACTTTTGTTATTAGAGGTGGAGTTATGTTTGTGTGTCTCTCTTTTTGTTTTGTTAAAAGGCGATTAATTTCTTGCTTTTTCTAGTGTGTAGTTTCCCTCCTTTCGTTGGCGTTTTCCATTCATTATCCTTTGTAGGGCTGGATTTGTGGAAAGATATTGTGTAAACTTGTTTTTGTCGTTAAATACCTTGGTTTCTCCATTTATGGTAATTAAGAGATTTGCTGGGTATAGTAGCCTGGGTTGGCATTTGTGTTCCCTTAGGTTCTGTATGACATCTGCCCATGATCTTCTGGCTTTCATAGTCTCTGGCG
The DNA here is from genome assembly GCA_036184795.1 of Tokudaia tokunoshimensis. Taxonomy (NCBI): domain Eukaryota; kingdom Metazoa; phylum Chordata; class Mammalia; order Rodentia; family Muridae; genus Tokudaia; species Tokudaia tokunoshimensis. Next base: position 22,643,077 of record BTHU01000010.1, on the reverse strand, counting down.
AGAAGTCTGGTGTAATTCTGATTGGTCTTCCTTTATATGTTACTTGACCTTTTTCCGTTACTGCTTTTAAAATTCTTTCCTTGTTTAGTACATTTGGTGTTTTAATTATTATGTGATGGGAGGAATTTCTTTTCTGGTCCAAATTATTTGGAGTTGTGTAGGCTTCTTGTATGTTCATGGGCATCTCTTTCTTTAGGTTAGGGAAGTTTTCTTTTATAATTTTGTTGAAGATATTTACTGGCCCTTTAAGTTGGAAATCTTTACTCCCTTCTATACCTACAATCCTTAGGTTTGGTCTTCTCATTTTTTCCTGGATTTCCTGGATATTCTGGGTTAGGTGCTTTTTGCATTTTTCATTTTCTTTGACTATTGTTTCAATGCTTTCTGTGGTATCTTCTGCCTCTGAGATTCTCTCTTCTATCTCTTGTATTTTGTTGTTGATACTTGTATCCATGACTCCTGACTTCTTTCCTAGGTTTTCTATGTCCAGAGTTGTTTCCCTTTGTGATTTCTTTATTGTTTCTACCTCCATTTTTAGATCCTGGATGGTTTTGTTCAATTCCTCCACCTGTTTTGTTGTGCTTTCCTTTATTCTTTAAGGGCTTTTCCCTATTTACTTGTGTTCTCCTGTATTTCTCTAAGTGAGTTTTTTATGTCCTTCTTGAAGCCCTCTATCAGCATCATGAACTGTTATTTTAAATCCAAATCTTGCTTTTTGGGTGTGTTGGGGTATCTAGGACTTGCTGTTGTGGGACAATTGGGTTCAGATGGTGCCATGTTGCCTTGATTTCTGTTGGTAATGTTCCTACGTTTGCCTTTTGCCATCTGGTGTTAGTTGGTCCTGCTGTCTCTGGCGGGTGCTTGTCCCTCCTGTGGGCCTGCAAGCCTGTCTCAGCACCCCTGGGTGACTGGCTCTTTTGTGGCACAGAGTGCTGTGGTACTGCCCAGCTCCTGGGTGCAGGCAGAGCCCGGATGGACCCAGCTGTTCTGCAGCAGCTCTTGGTCCCTGCCTCCTGGCTGTATCTGCTGCTTGGTCACCAGAGAGAAGCTGGAGGCAGTCTGACCTCCAATGTTGGGAGTCAACTCACTCACTGCCTGCAGAATGGAACTTCCCTGGCAGGATCGGTGCACAGAGGACCTTGGAGATGCCCAGGCCCTGGGTGAAGGAGGAGCCGGGACGGACCCAGCTGTTCTGCAGCTCTTGGTCCCTGCCTCCTGGCTGTGTCTGCCACTCGGTCACCCGGTCACCAGAGAGAAGATGACCAGCATACTGTATACCAAATATACCTTGGCTCTTTCTTTTTTATAAAACACAACATTGGGGGTGGGGATGGGTGTCTTGTGCCTTCAGGTGAGGGAAGTTAGGACACTTGTCAAGAATGCCAGGCATGCTAGACTGGGCTTTTTTGGTGCTTTTTCTGATTGGAGGCTTTCTAAGTAGGTGGTGTAGGAGAGAGACAGCAAATGGAATTTGCTGGACCATGTAGGGAAGGGACAAGCCAGAGATTCCAACTGAACATTATTCATTTGCCCTTGTGTCTGGGAGTGGTTCAGTTGGATCTTATGAGGTTCTCCAAAGAACTAAAACAGGGCAAGACAGTGTAACCTTGCATTCCAAATCTGTTTTTTGGCTAGATACACAGTTTCCTTGGTTTTTGGCTACATTTCTAATATTTTTCACTGAGGTTTAAATGCTTTCTTTAAATTTTGTTTTCCTGTCACGTATTTTGTTGATACAAGTCTATCTTCTTTCCCGGCATGTCTCCATCATCCCTAAGACTTTCTCTTCTTGTGTGTGCATGTCTGTGTTCTGTGTGTAAGGCATATGAATACATATGTTTGTGGTTACCCGCCCATGCATGTGGATGTGTGGAGCCAGAAGGGTCTTCCTTCATCGCTCTCCACCTTTATTTTTTTGAGACAGAGCCTCTCATCAAACCTGGCCCTCAGTAAGTGATCAGCAGGGCCTGGGACATCCTGTTGGCATTTCGTTAGCTCTGCCCAACAGTTACTAAGCAACACCTAGGTAGGCCTGGCTTGCTATAAAAGGGGATGTTTCCCCCTCCTTGCTGTCTCTGACTTTCTTCTCTCTTTGACCCTTTCCCCCTCTCCTTCCTGCTCTCTCCATGTTCTCCTGGTTGACCATGTTCCTCCTCCTCCTCCTCCTCGTCCTCTTCTTCCTCTTCCTTGTCTCTGTCTTTCCCTGTCACTACTCCCTTCTCAACTCCCCTTCCTGTGCCCCCCAAATAAACTCTATTTTATAATATATCCACCATATGACTGGTACTTCTGGGGGAAGGGATGCCTCAGCATGGCCTGCCGAGGCACCCCTCCCACCTCACCATACCACACTCTACAAAACATATCTTTGGCTGCTTCTTCTTCTTCTTCTTCTTCTTCTTCTTCTTCTTCTTCTTCTTCTTCTTCTTCCTCTTCTTCTTCTTCTAAATAAAACTCAACACCTCCTGCCTGTCTCCCCAGCCTAGTGCCATGCTGGCATGTTTTTTGCTGGCCAGAGGATCTCGATTTAGATCTTTGTATGTGTGTATCAAGCACTTTACTGACTGGGCCCTTTACCCAGTTCCTATATACACATTCTCTTTTAAAATTTGAAGCATTTGAAAGTTTGTGGTCTCATATTTCTGTAATCTCTCCATGAGATTCATCTTGGTTTGTGAGCGGCAGGAAGAGCAGTGTTTTTTAAAAGATTTATTTATTTAATATGTGTAAGTACACTGCAGCTGTCTTCAGACACTCCAGAAGAGGGCACCAGGTGGTTATGAGTCACCATGTGGTTGCTGGAATTTGAACTCAGAACTTCTGGAAGAGCAGCAGTGAGTGCTCTTAACCACTGAGCCATCTCTCCAGCCCAGGAAAGAGCATTTAATTCCCTCTTCAGCCCTGCACCCTTTTCAGTCCCTATCGGGTAGTCTTTTCTGGAGTGACCTTTCTCACAGAGGACTTGGAGGGAAACTGTTATGATCATAAAAAGAGAAGGAGGTTTAGAGAAATATGGTATACGGCGGTGTGGGGAAGGGGATGCCCCAGAGGGCCCATGCCGAGGCATCCCTTCCCCTGAGGGACCACACACACACAGACATGGTATACAGTAGAGTTTATTCAGGGCAGAGGATGGGAGTTAATGGGGTAGTGGAGGCAGAGAAAGGCGTAGAGAGTAGAGAAGTAGAGGCTGGCCATGACCACGTGGAGAGAGGGGGGAGGGGAGGAGAGCCCAAGAGGGGCAGAGAGAAGTGAAAGATAAGAAGCTAGAGAAGCAAGAGAGAGAGGATGGGCAAGCATCCCCTTTTATAGTGGGCTAGGCCTACCTGGCTGTTGCCAGGTAACTGTGGGGAGGGGCATACCTGGCTGTTGCCAGGTAATTGTGGGGTGGAGCTTAGACAGAACCCTAACATTCCCCAGTTTTGGTTTAATTAAAAAGAAAAAATTAAAAAAAGAAGTGATAGTGAAGCAGGAATAGGGTCGTTGTTGTGATATCCGGCTGCTTCATGCTGACATTAGGGCGACGTGTCTCTGGGGAACCTAGAGAATGGGTATGGGGGATGTTTGTCTAGTTTCAGGAGAATTGGCTGCTTTCTTGTTGTCCAAGGTCTGTGGAGCCATCTGAGGACAGGTCAGATGAACAGGTCCAGTAGAAGCATCTGTGTCTAGAGAAGCTGAGAGGAGATTGGAGCATCTGAAGGTTGCTTCTCTGGAGCTGTCCTGGATGTAGCGAGGGCCTGGACTTGATAAGATGTTGAAACACATTAGTATAGGTAGGGAATAAGATTGAGTACATTTGGGAGAAAGATAGAAATTTCTTAAGATGTACAATTGAAACTCAGAAGAATCCCACCCTTTGGAATAGGTAGTAAGTGGGAACTTTGGGCAGACGTACTTATCTGGATGGAGCCTATTTGGTCCATGAGAGGTAGATCTGGGTAGGTTTTCTGTAGCTAACAAGTTTACTAAAGAGATCACATGAGTTAACCACATGAACAGTCTTTAAGATGAGCCTTTTGTGGAGCAGAAGGAACAAGAGTAAAAAGTTGGATCGTATAGTGGAATATTTATTATTAGAGTTAGGAACTCAGATAATGTTAGGACAGTGACATAGCAAGAAGAGGAAGTATGAAGCATTGAATAGAAACAGAGTTTAGGTAAGAAGATAACTATCTAGCTGTCAATGTAGTCAGAAGTCTGAGGAATAAACAATAATTTAGCAGTTATATTATTAAAAATGATAGATTCCAGTAGCCAGCAGTTCTCTGTGGTCTCCAGTCTCCATGGCGACTTGGGCTGTCAATCTGGCTTTTAAGCGCAGGAGACGCAGGGCTTTTTCTCTGTGGAATGGATATGCATGACATGAGAAATGGCTTAACTTTGTTGAGCTAAGTCATTTGACTCAAAGTATCTGGTCTTGTCCACTACGTTCTTTTAGGCAGCATCCTGTAGTGGTGTCCACTATCTAAATTTTATTGTTGCTAGGGAAACTTAATGCTGCTGTTCAGAGATGGTGTAGGTGTAGCTCAGTGAGGTGGGAGTCAGGGCCAGGTAGCATGAGAGGTGTGTGCATAGCCCAGAGCCAAGGAAGTGCCCGAGTACTAAACAAGCTCCATGCTTGCCCACCTCAAGCCCCTGCTCTTTAAAGGTTACTATGCATTCTTGTAGTTTTCACAACATTGAGAAAGTGTCAGAAAAGTAATCCACATCGCCCCGCATAAGGAAAGGTGACTTCACTAAATGTTGACCTAGATGTGGTCTCTTGGCTGCAGATGGCTGGTTTGTTGTCTCCTGCTGTTGACCAGCAGCTGCCCTCATTAGAGACCCAGTTTTCTCAGGGCTGGCACTAGGGGTTCACCTTGCCACCCTGCTGCTTCCTAATTCCACACCCTCCATTGAGACCAGTGTGGGAAATGGTAACCAGGAGGATATGTAGATTCATATCCCTGGACCTGTGTGCTCCAAACTCCTAAGTGGGGAGTTTGAAGAGAGACACCGGAGGACGAATTTAGACTTCTCAGCAGTGGTGTGTGTGTGTGTGTGTGTGTGTGTGTGTGTGCGCGCCAGAGAACAATTTGTGGGAGTTATGGGCATGGACTCTACTCATCAGGCTTTGTCAGACTTGGTGGCAAGAGTCCTTACCCTCTGAGCATCTCAATGCCTCTTTTGAGTCAAAGTCTCATAGGATAGCTCAGTTTCTCCCCACCCACATACTTTTCATTTTTATTGTTCTTACATCTATCTTAAAGAAAGATTTATTTATTTATTTAATGTATATGAGTACACCATTGCTGTCCTCAGACACAACAGAAGAGGGCATCTGATCCCATTACAGATGGTTGTGAGTCACCATGTGGTTGCTGGGAATTGAACTTAGGACCTCTGGAAGAGCAGTCAGTGCTCTTAACCACAGAGCCATCTCTCCGGTCCTTTGAGAGTTATTTTTAACTGCATTGATTATCACTTGAGTGTTCTTGTATTTTCTCAGAAAACAAAAGAAGTTTGCTTACTGAATGTGTTTATTTAATGTGTGTGTGTGTGTGTGTGTATAAGTGTGTGTTTGTGTGACAGCCAGTTCTCTCTTTCCACTATACGGTTCCTGGGAATCAAACTTAGTTAGCTTGTCATGCTTGGTGGCAGGTGCCTTTATTTGCTGACCCATTTTGTCCCTTGTATTTTCATTACCTCAAAATACCCAAAACTGTGAAGACGTCGGTGCAAATTGATTTTGATTTTCATGAGCATGTGTGTAACATGCATGCAATTGTTTTCTTATAAAGCTGGGTTGTGCTGGATCTCCGCTTTCCGTTTTCCAGTGAAGGACTAATAGCTTTTCAGGTCAATGAATGAACTTGCAGTTAGTCAGTAAGTTTGTTTTTAGACAGGGTTTCTCTGTGTAACAGCCCTGGCTGTCCTATAACTCACTCTGAAGACAGGGCTGGCCTTGAACTCAGAGATCCACCTGGCTCTGCCTCCCGAGTGCTGGGATTAAAGGCGTGCGCCACCACTGCCCAGCAAGCTTGTACATTTTTAATGGCTGTGTTATGGTCTCTAGAGTCTGGCTGGTGCTTTCTGACTGCACTTCCTCGCTCTGGTTAATGGATATTTTATTGTGTCTGAGGTTTCCCTATGATAAGCAGCTGCCAAAAATAGACAGGTATTAATAATTGATTATTTCAAAGACAGATTCCTAGAAGGGGACTCACTGGCTTTATGGAAACATTATCTGGAGCCTGTTGCTGTATTATTCTTTGGATGATTTTGCCAGCTCATCCTCCACTGGGCAAGGTGTTGGTGTCTTTTCTGCACTCTCTTGGTAAATGAGTATTTACCATTATTAAGGGCTTGTTTGATATTGAAAATGGCATTTCTTACTTAAATTTCCTTGCTTTGATAGGAATCGTCTGGATGTGAGGCAGCGTGCAATGCTGCCTGGCCGTTCTCAGTCTGTGATCTGTTCCTGTGCAGCCCGGGTTCCTCTTAGGAACCCTCCTTAGGGATCCTGTATGGCTTGCTCATAGATGTGCTCTCAAGTTCACACTGAGGCGTTCAGCATGTCCATTGGCCACACAGGACAAGAGTAATGAAAACCCTTCGTGTCTTCGGGCACGGTAGGGAATTTAGACATACAGCAACAGTTTCTTTGCTTCCATTCTGCACATTCTGGTCCCAGCCCTTGAGATGTGGGCTAATGTAATTATATGTTTTGGACAGCAGGTGGCACCAAACTGTAACTAGGATTTTTTTTTTTTAAGATTTATTTATGTTGTATACAGCATTTTGCCTGCATGTATGCCTGGAGGCCAGAAAAAGGCACACAATTTCATTATAGATGGTTGTGAGCCACCAGGTGGGTGCTGTGAATTGAACTTAGGACCTCCGGAAGAGCAGCCAATGCTTTTAACCTCTAGGCCATCTTTCTAGCCCCGACAAAACATTTTTAATTAGTGTCTATTAATCACTTAAGATAGTGCATTTCAAAATGGCATTTCCATGCCTCTCCCCCCTCTCTCTCATATCTCATTTCCCTGCATTCTATCTCCTCAATTCTCAACTTTCATTCTTTCTCCCTTTCCTTTCCTGCTGGTTTTCTTCTGCTTTCATGTCTTAAGGACTTACCTTTGTGAGTATGTATATGTCTGTGTGTGTGTGTGATTAGTAGTGTGCATTGACATGTGTGAGTTCCAGTGCTCACGGTGCATATGGAGATCAGAGGAGAACCTTGGGTGTTGGTCTTCACCTTCTGTAGAGAGCAAAAGAAGTCCTTGTGCACACAGACAAGCACTGGAGAAGCCAGGAAAAGTTCACCACCAGCTTATCTCTTCAAAGGAAGACTATGTTTACCTGCTCTCCCAGAATGCTGGGAAAGAATGTAGTTTACAGCCTGGTGATCCTTTCCTATCTGTTGAGCCAGGCTCCACCCATATACCCCAGAATTTGTGTTTTGCTTATTCCAGACCCTTTCATCCTAACTGCTGAGCATTGATTCGAGGCCTTAAAACCTACCCATATGAGAGATGTCACTTGTCTTCTACAACAGCGCAATGTTATCTTAGGGACAGGCCAATCCTGACATCCATAGGCCCTGTGTTTACCTTAGTCATTTTTCCTAGACCCAACATCTCGGTCACTCTCTCTGAGTCAACAGTACCCATCCTTGTGAAAGAAGTCAGATGTACTTTGTCAAGAATTTCATTGTAAACATGTCTTAAGTCTTGCTGTACTCACAGATGTGAGTTAATTGTTATCGGAAAACTTTTCCCCCAAAATTGTGCTGTGGTTAAATGTGGCTAAAATAAATGGCCTGGTGTCAGACTCTGGAGTTTGAACCATGGATAGCTGACTAAGTTGAGCTGAACCAAGTTTTGTTCTTTTTGTTTTTTTAAAGCTCCATGGCTACCAAATCTCTTCATAGCCACAGGCTGCTTCTTCTTCTTCTTCCTCTTGTTCTTCTTCTTCTTCCTCTTCTTCTAGATTTACTTATTATTATTATTATTATTATTATTATTATTATTATTATTATATGTAAGTACACTGCAGCTGTCTTCAGATGTACCGGAAGGGGGTGTCAGATCTCATTATGGATGGTTGTGAGCCAGCATGTGGTTGCTGGGATTTGAACTCAGGACCTTTGGAAGAGCAGTCAGTGCCCTTAACCGCTGAGCCATCTCTCTAGCCCTCCTAAGTTTTATTTTTACTTCACCTGGATTGTTTCAATGAAGACATTAAAGCCTGCAAGGATGCTCCCTTTCCTACCCCCTTTACAACCTTCCATTTTGCTTTCTTTGAGACAGGGTCTGTCTGTCGGTCTGTCTGTCTGTCTGTCTGTCTGTCTCTCCTTTCTATGCTAGGCTAGCTGATATGTAACCTTCCAGGACTACCAAGACTGCAAATGGGTGCTTCCACCTCTAGCTTCACGAGGTTCTTGGAGATTTGAACTTATGTCCTCATACTTGTGTGGTGAGTATTTTACCTCACTGAGCCATCTTGTCAGTCCCTTCTCCTATTTTTTAAATTCTACCCATTAGAGGAAACATCTGCCACTTGTCTTTAATGAGTCTGGCTCACTTTGCCTGGTGTCTGATCCCATTCACTTTCCTGTAAAGGACACAGTAACAACCTTTATGGCTAAATTGTCAGGGTTTCGCTGCAGAGCGTCTCAGCAAATGTGGTGTCAAGGTGTGCCGTAGAGATCATACCACATAACAGAGATTTACTTGTGGGGGTGTGGGGTATGGGAGCGAAAGGCTGTCTTGGAGTGCAGACATGGGGGGGGGAGAGAGAGAGAGAGAGAGAGAGAGAGAGAGAGAGACAGACAGAGAGAGAGACAGAGAGACAGAGAGAGAGAGAAAGAAAGAGACAGAGTGAGAGCAAGAAAGAGAGATGGAAGGAGAGAGAGAGAGATCTGTGATGGCGGGACCTTTTAAAGGGTTGGTGTCTGGTGATGATGTAGCTTAGTTGCTGGTGCTGATTCTCTGAGAGCAGGTTTGGGGAGTGCCTGGTTTCTAACATCCCTCCCTTTTGTTTATTATAAGAAGCGAGGAGATAGGAAGGGGTGATGTGAGCTGGAATGCGGGTGCCATGCTCTTTAGATTGCTTCCTGATGTCCAGAGGGTGGGGGGTGGGGTAGGGGAGCAGGGCATTGGTATATTTGGGAACACAAGAAAGCTGGGATGTTGGCCAAGTCCTGGGAGAGCATGCTGCTTCACTTTTAGGTTTATACTTAGAAGACAACCAAAGGAAATTTAAAATCTTGAGCTTGTGACCATGATAATCGTAGTCAGTGTTTACCAGAGCTAGCTTATTAGAAGTCCACTGCTTAATGTTAAAACTTTTGAAGTCCTAATATAGCAATAGTTTAGTGAGGGAAAGAAATCGGAAGCGTCTTTCATTTTATATTCCTTAAGTCACTTGTGCCCCTCCCCGTCTTTGTGCCTTGCTTTCATCTTCCCATGCTGTTTGGGAGCATGAGAGCACCTCCCTGTCGCTTACCGCCCCTGATTACTTTGAAGGCTGCAGCACAGAAGGGCAGCGCATGCGCACTGGACGCACATGTAGATGGATTTCTAAAAAAGCTGGACATATAAAAGCTACAGTCCCCAAAGTGACATACCTGGGCTTTGACGAGGAGAAAACTTGCCAGAACAATTTAGCGGCACACACACACAATTTTTAGTTATATTCCTCACTTTACCTGGCACACACATCTATTCTTGCGTGACTGCGGCTTGGGTTGTTTTCAACTCTTGGTTATTGTGACTGGTCCTGACCTCCATAGAGACCAAAAGCAAATTTCAGCCTTCTGGGGCTAAGGTGCGTGTTAGGGTCTAAGGTGTGAACTGATTAGTGGTAGAGGTTTTCCTTCAAGATGAAGAGAATGAGTTGGAGCTGGGTCATAAAGTTTTCACACAATGCTGTGAATGTATTCTGTATCAATGAAGTGTGCATTTAAGTGAAGTTTCATGTTGCTTTTAAACTTTATTTTTTTTGAAAATCTTATCATTTTATGTGTATGAATGTTTTGCCTGCATGCATGGTACCCTCAGAGGCCAGAAGAGGGAGTTGGATTTCCTTGGACTGGAATTATAGGCACTTGTGAGTCACCAAGAAGGAACTGGGAATTGAACTCCAGTCCTTTGGAAGAGCAACCAGTGTTCTTAAGCACTGAGCCGTCTTTCCAGCCCCCATGAAATACTTTTTGAGGTGGAATTTTCTGTGAGACTGCAATGATTTTGATTCACATAACCTGGTATTCTGGCTTTAGTGGCCTATAGCTAAGATTGTGTCAGATAATTCCCGTGTTCTTAAACGACATCACCGTCTTTTTTCTTTGATATTTTCACATGGACCCCCAAAGGAAAAATTCCCAAATGAGTTAAAATGTAGATAATTCATCCACAGAGAGACGAGGCTCAGCTAACGGGCTACCTTTGATCTAAGAAAATCAAGTTTACAGTTCATCTCACAGGCATGTCTAACCTGTGGCCCATGGGCTACATGTGTCTGTGAATAGTCATAGTCATGAGTACAGCCCAACACATATGTTGATGCCAGCATCATGGTGTAATGTCAAAACATTCAACATGCCTGACTAACACATCCTCTTTATTAGGGATGAAGAGTTATAAATATTTGGTATCATATAAGCTTAAAGACAAGTGGATGAGGGCTCCAATCGATTCCTGAGGATCTTGAGCAACTTTAATGACGAAACTCACTGAAACATACCTCCCCCCACCCCCACCCCCTTCTCACACACAAGTCATTAGCATGTTAGTATTCCTTCTAGGCTCTGCCCAGCAGCTACCTAACAGATAGGTAGGCCTGGCTTGCTATAAAAGGGATCATTCGGTCTCTCTCTCTCTCCTTCCCCTCCCTTCTCTCCATGTGTTTACTGCCGGCCTCTTCCTTCTCTATTTTCTCTCTCTCTGTCCTTCTCTATCCCCTCTCCCTCTCTGCCTTTACTCCCTTCCCAACACCCCTTCCCATTCCCCCAAATAAACTCTGCTACCTTAGGTGGAGGGATGCTTCAGCATGGGTTCACAGAGGCACCCCATCCCACCACACCATACTGAGCTCTACAAAACATATCATTGGTTTTACAAAACATAGCACAAGTACATGTACACATGCATACACATATGTACATATATATGTACATACATGTATACATACACATCTACCCACACATGGACACACACACACACACACGACATGACAATAGGAGGACTCATTGTGAGGAGAAAGGGATCAGCAGCAGCTGGGGGCCAAGGGTGTCCTGGGCGTGCACATGCAATCATACGCATCATATGCAAGCACGAAAATGTCATGATGAAGTGCATTATTATGTAATATTAATTTACGCTAATAAGGAACAATGATGAAACCACAAGGCTCTATTAAAATGATTTGGATTCTAAGCCAACTTTTGCTCTAGCCTCTCTTATATTTGGAATATTGCTGTGACATTAAAATTGTTAATACTTATCATGACTGAATTTTCAAAATCACTGCTCCTGCAATACAATGCTTTGAGACAAATGCCTTTTTTATTCCCAGTCACAGACGAAGAATGCGCCAGGCATACATTTACCAACGATGGCAGAAAATAGGCTTCTTCTGTCAAGGTGTCAGTGGGAGCACTTATTCTCGCTGACCTTGTCTAGAAATCCTTGTGAAAACCTAAGGGGGAAGACCTCCTAATTAATTAGTGTATAAACTTTTCACACAAATCCAGAGTTGCTATGTGTTCATAGCCTGCAGCACCGACCTTTCAAAAGACGAGACAGCGGCAGCCACTAGAGGTGAGTTGCTTAAGGAAGGTTTATTGGCGGTAAAGAAATACTGACAGATGGCTGTAGGGTAATTAGGTGAGCCCTCACGTTCGCAAGCGACATCCGACATCCCTCCAGATGGATGGGGATTTCTGCTGCTGCTGGCTCAGAAGGAGAAAGGAACAGAAGACAGCAGGACAGACATTTTTTCATAGGCTTTGCTCATTTCTGAGACGCATTTCGAGCTTTGTCTTCTCTGAAGCATTTCTGCTTCTTCTTCTGCTTATGATCTTTGCTAATTGCTTTGAGGTTTCTCTTCCAGGGAGTGGAGCCTCGTGGTAAGTATCTTGCTCCGCTGGTCCACCTCCTCTAGGACTTTCTTAACCACTATGGCTTTGGCTGATTCTGAAAATCACAAGTTAAAGGAAGATTTTTAGCAAGCAAGAAGGAAATGAATAAGAAGGTACATAAAGAATAAGATGTTTTTTTCTCCAAGCATAGGTTAGAATATGTAAAGGGCACCAATATGATTCATCTTTGGTGAATTTTGATTACCTGGTTGGGCCAAATCATGGTGACTTTTGACTTTATTGAAAATAAGCATACACATCTAAAGTAAGACATCTAGCACGCAATGGTATCTACTCTAAGTCTTACTGTAGCATAAAAACAATGACCCGTGTACTGGAAGTAAGGTGGGCTGACAGAGTAATGGAATTTCCCTTTTATTACCTTTGATTTGGTTTCCGACATTTCCAGATCCATAATCTTTAGACTTGTAACTCGAAGACTTACAGGCCCTGTGAAGACACCACAAAAGAGAAACGTGGAGGGAAGCCCTTCTGTTGTAGATTTGCTCTTTGGAGAACAGGTTCAGTGGGTCACAGTTGAAGTCAATCTAACATTAAATATTTATTTATTTAATTTATATGTGAGTAAACTGTTGCTGTCTTCATCAGAAGACAGAAGAGGGCATTGGATCCCATTACAGATGGTTGTGAGCCACCATGTGGTTGCTGGGAATTGAACTCAGGACCTCTGAAAGAGCAGTCAGTGCTCTTAACCGCTGAGCCATCTCTCCAGGCCCACTCTAACATTAAGAAGTGACAGTGTTAATCTTCATTCCTTGCTGTGTTGGATTTTGCTAAATGCTGCTGATTTGTTTCTTGGCAGTGGAGTGCAGATATTTAACCTGTGGCATCCATGGTAACAGAGATGGCCGCATTTGTTCCTGGTCACAGTCTGGTCATGGATCTAATAGTTAAGCTCATTTTGGGATGGTCATCCCTCAGCATCAGTGGGGGGAGGGTCTGTGATTGTAATGGATTCAGAGGCAAAGAGTGTTCAAACATCATCGCTAGGGTTGCATAGTGTTCACATAAAACCTACTCACATTCCCCTAAGCCTTGGATCTCCAGGCCACTTACAACTCTAGTGCAAAGGCTGTGCAAGGAGCTGCTGTTCTTTAAGAGGAAGATCAAGAGGAAGCCTGCGCGGGTCCAGCAGCGAGCGATGCACGCACTGTTTTCTTAGCGATGGTTTTGTGCTGTGGGTGTTGGAATCCACTGATGTGGAAGAGGTGGACATGGAGAATGGAGTGCAAACAGCTTCCCACATAACCCCCTTCACCTACCCCTCGTCTCCTCCTATGAGGAGGCAGTAGGTCTCGATCTCCTTCTCCAGGTGGGCCTTGACGTTCAGCAGCTGCTCATATTCCAGCTTCTGGCCCTCGGTCTCCGTCCTCACCTGGTGCAGTTGCTCCTCCAGGGCGCTGATCTGAGCCTGGATCTGGGCCAGTTGCGAGCAGTAGTTGCCCTCGGTCTCCGCCAGGGAGCACTCCAGAGAGTGTTTCTGTCAGGAAGAACCGAGAGTGTGTGAGAGGATGCACAGTTGGTCAGCCAGTTGTCACTCGCTATGTGTAGTGTGGCACACGCCTTTAAAGCCAGCACTCGGAAGGCAGAGGCAGGTAGATCTCTGTGAGTTCCAGGCCAGCCTGGTCTACACACTGAGTTCCAGACTGGTCAGAGCCACATATGAAATCCTATCTCAAAAACAAAAACAGAAACAGACAAACAAACAAACAAACAAAAATAAGCCAAGGGCTGGAGAGATGGCTCAGTGGTGAAGAGCACTGATTGCTTTTCCAGAGGTCCTGAGTTCAAATTCCCAGCAACCACATGGTGGCTCACAACCATCTGTAATGAGATCCGATGATCTCTCCCGGTGTGTCTGAAGACAGCTACAGTGTACTCAAATATAAAATACATACATAAATAAATAAATAAATACATCTTTAAAAACCAAACCAAAACAGAACAAAAGTATATGTGGATGTCTTTTTGGCAGCAACGGGGGCTTTTAAATCAGCGAGTGGAAATTTAAGACAAACTTAGGGAGCCGTAGGCGATTCCTTCCATACCGTGGCCAGGAGAGACTGAAGTTCAATCTCCAGGGTTTGGAGCGTTCGCTTCATTTCGGTCAGCTCATTCCTGGCCGAGGTGGTGGCACCCACGTCCTCGGTGATCTGCTGCTGCAGCGTAGCGCTCTGGGATGACATCGAAGAGGGGCAGATTTTAGTTTTGGGAACAGCACAAAACCACATAGGGACAGCATGATCCGGCGAGAGTTACCTTTTCCTGGAACCAGGCCTCAGCGTCCCTGCGGTTCTGCTCAGCCAGGGCCTCGTACTCGGCTCTCATGTTGTTCAGTAGGACGGTGAGGTCCACGCCGGGGGCCGCGTTCATCTCCACGTTCACGTTGCCTCCGGCCGCGCACTGCAGAGCCTGCATTTCCTGGAGGCAGAGAGGTGTTGAGTTCAAGTCAAGCGGCCCTTTCAGGGAGTCTAGAAGCTTAGCTTTGGCAGAGCCTGGGTTCCCTCCTTGGCTCTTCAGTGATTATCTCGCCCCATTTTATAGATCCTTTCCATTTGACTGACCTCTCGAGGCCAATGAAGATAACTACCTCCTCATCAAGCACTCTCCTTCGTTCTGGAAGAATCTTAATGGTTCCAGAGCCTTTTATTATTGAGTCAAATCCTGTTCCTGAGGCTGCAAGTCCTCGGTTTAGCTCTGAGACACAGAGTAAGCCTTTACCCCTTCACAAATACAAGTCCTTAAACCATTTAAAAGAATAGCCCTTTGCCTCTTATTTGGATTGCTTAAATATGCGTTTAGTCCATGTTCTTCAGTTAGGTAGAGATCACTTTGATGTTTTCTCAGTTCAGGGACTCCCTGAACCCAGCCTGAGCATAACCAAAAGGGTGACTTCAGATAATTCGAAATAGTTGAAATGATGTAAATAGATAAATAAGTGTGTGTGTGTGTGTGTGTGTGTATGCACACATGCACATGCTCAGGAACGTGTACAGGGAAGGAAGGATCCTGCTGTTTGTTAAGTTTACACAATCATTGTAAAGAACCCTTTTGGACTTTCTAGTCAGACAGATCCCTGTGTGATTTCTGGCGCTGCCAGGTGTAACTGATAATTTGGGAAAGTTATGATTTATCTAAAGATTGAAGCCCCTTATAAAAATTCTTCTCTGGGTGGTGGTAAGAGAAGTGGAAGGATTATTAATAATACTGTGATTTTTCAGTATTGTTTGCCATATGAATGCTGCTATCATACTTCTTGTCATTTGGAGAGCATCTGTTCTGCTGTCAAGGACTGCAGTATTCTGTCTGCTTGGCGTGCTGTTGACAAGCAGTTCTAAGTGTATCTATAGACATAAGTGTTCCTGCCCAAGTCTGTGTGAAATGACACAGTATAGGTCGACTGTATGCTGTAGAGTCCTTCCTCCCCACGCCCGAATCAGCGCAGCTTGCTTTCCTCCACGAAGCCAATCCTCAGGTCCTTACATAGTGTCCTTCCTGGTAGACACTCTTATCTCTTTCTCTGCGTGCAGCTTTAATGACCACAGGATTTAGTGAAAACTTTCCCAGTTCAACAACAACCAACCAACCAAACAAAAGAAAGATAAAACCAAAGGAAAATCTGTGGGCCATCCATAAGCAAAGCATTTTAAAAGTCAATTGCTCCTAATTCACCAACAATTCCTTGAGTAACTACGTAACTAACATGGATTATAACCACATGTGAACGCATAGAGCCAAATGAATGCTGAAAATTGAGTAAATTTACAAAATAGCCTCACGACTAACCAAGCAGCATGTTAGCCTGTAGCCTTTGCTCCTGATTTAAGCTTTTGTGTTAACTATGGATCTTCAACCATTTAAAAAGAAATACCATCGAAAAACCAAAAAAAAAAAAAAAAAAAAAAAAAGAAATACCAAAGATTTAAAACATTACGCACCTCCCCCCATTTTTTTTAGTACAGAAAATATGGACTGTAAAAACAATGGCTTTGTGGTCAAGTGAGCATTTCCAAAGGATGCTATGTACCTGGAAAGGTAAGTTCAAGTATAACAGTTTAATCAAAGTTTCACCTTTATCACTGTGTCTATTAAGAATATTTTAGGGGCTGGAGAGATGGCTCAGTGGTTAAGAGCACTGGCTGTTTTTCCAGCGGCTCTGAGGTCAATTCCCAGCACCCACATGGTGGCTCAGGACCATTAATTTATAATGTGATCTGATCCCTTCTTCTGTCATAAAGGCATACATGCAAACAGAGCACTCAGATACATATGTAAATAGAATCTTAAAAAAGCAAAAAAAGAATATTTTAAGTGAGAAATGGAACACGTATCACACTGCCACCCTCAAGGCTTGGGGATAATTGTGGAAGAAGGTGTAGAGAGATCTGAAGAAGCAGGTGGTGCATGATGTCAGGTAGGAGTGATTTCCGGACCTAATAGGGTGGTTGCATGTATGAATTCACAGGGGTAGTGACAGCATTCACGAGACACACAAGCTCAAGCCAGACAAATCCAAGCATGGAGTTGGAGAGTTGGGCACAGAATCCTACCCCTCTGAGGATCTACTGGCATTTGATAGCAGCGGGGAGAGGGAGAGTCAGTTTTCTCCAACAATGTGACCTGTGGTAGAGACTACACCCAGGCTGCATTTCCAGAGTAATTAAGCAATATTTGGTGGACGTGATGTGGGTAGGGGAGAAGAAAGCTCAAAGTTGGGTGGGTGGGGGGTGAAGACAGAGAGGATGGAGATGGGAGGGGTTGGGGGAGGAAGGGTAGATATGATCAACTTGTATTGAGTTCTCAAGAATCAATACTAATATTATGAAAAAAGAATGTCTTACTGTTAAGACCGAATATTTATTGTATGAGGTTAATGTGTGCTGCTGTTATGTAGAAATTTAGGCTCAGTTTCGTAGGATGGCCTTTAAAGCACACTCATTTCATCTAATTGGGTATAATTGTCTAAGCAGTCTGCTTAATTTAGCGATAATGACAGCCAGCCGCTGATCTTAGAAGCCTGATTGTTCTGGAAAGCATGATTCCCGTCCCCCCCCCCCCCCGCCCCAGTTCCCCAGCTGTGGGAAAATGGGCACAAGAATAAAGGTGAACAACACAGGTAACTAACTCATCACCTGCAAAGACAAGCTGGCCTTCTGTGGGGTGGACAGCGAGTCTTTAGAGCAATTTCTTATTTATGAGGGGAGGTGTGGTGTTATCTGCTGGGAGGCGGGCAGAGAGCCCGCCATCTCTTACCTCTTTGTGGTTCTTCTTGAGGTAAGTCAGCTCCTCACTCAGGGTTTCGTACTGAATCTCCAGGTCAGTGCGGCACAGGGTGATTTCATCCAGAACCCTGCGCAGCCCGTTGACATCAGCCTCTACGCTCTGGTGGAGAGCCAGCTCATTTTCATACCTTCAAAAGTGTCAGTGATTTTTTCCAGTTGGTCTCATGGTTGGAGACAGTCACCAATCATGGATATACTCGGGACTTCTGAAGTGGCAAATCTGGCCACTTTTGTGACTTCTTTGAAGTAAATTATACACTTAACATTTTTTAAAAAAATGTGAGAGGCATTTGGCAAAACAAGGAAATTACTAGTTTTATAAATAACCACTAAAATTAGCCAATGTATAGAAAAGCGAAAGCATACTTTTTTCTAAAAGAATCTAAGATGTGTTTTGATCATATACACCCTAGCTCTCCACTCCCACTCCCCTTGAATAGCCCCCAACATGGCCCCTCCCATTTTCAGTTTTTTTTTTTAACTTAGCGTCCAATCAGTGCTGCTTGCTGAGATCTTGTCGAATCTTATTGGCTTGACTTTATTCAGGCACCAGAGAGCAGTGAATGCCTCTGCTAAGCCTGGTGTGTCTAGAGCTTTTTTTTTTTTTGGTTTTTTTGAGACAGGGTTTCTCTGTATAGCCCTGGCTGTTCTGGAACTCGCTCTGTAGACCTCGAACTCAGAAATCCTCCTGCCTCTGCCTCCCAAGTGCTGGATTAAAGGCGTGCGCCACCACTGTCTGGCGGTGTCTAGAGCATTTTGTCTCACTCCTCCCATCCTCTGGCGTGAACATTCTTCTCACCCTTCATGTTCATCCTGCTTATTTTAAATCCAAGCACTTTCCAACGTTGGAATAAAACTGACTAGGATTTGATGGAGGGATTGAAAAGAACTCTGACTTAAGATCGCACGAATTGCCGCGGATTCTTTTCGCTCCGTGATGACTTACTTGAGTCTGAAGTCATCAGCTGTGAGCCTGGCATTATCAATCTGCAGAACAGTGTTGGCATTGCTGGTGGTGGAGGTGATGATCTGGAAACCAGGAGTTTGACTTTTTAAAAAGGCTATTTTTTCACAATAATTTTAAAAGGTAAAGGTTTTTTTTTAAATGATAAAAATCGACTAGGCTATCAGTCGATTTAACATGAAGTTAAAACCTTGAATATATTTCATGATTATTTCCAATGCTAAATGAAATGCCCTTAAAAATACCACTAATAATCATGTAGCATGCTTTTTTTTCTTCCTTCAGTAAAAAGGACATTTAGATAGTAAACTACCTACATGTGACGTGCAAAAATATAATTTCTTACCTGGTTTTTAAGATCATCAATGATGGGGAAGTATCTACTGTAGTCATGATCGAGACCGCGGCACGACCCAGGTCCAAATTTTTCATACCAGCCCTTGATCTTCTGCTCCAGGTCGGCGTTGGCCTCCTCTAGTGCTTGCACGTTCTCCAGATAGGAGGCCAGGCGGTCATTGAGGTTCTGCATGGTGACCTTCTCATTGCCGGAGAGGAGGCCTCCCTCATTCACCGTGAAGCCAGCACAGGAGTTGGCCACCCCCGTGTTTCCTCCTGTGGAACTGCCCCCAAAGGCGCAGGAGAAGCCACTTCCAATGCCTGCTACACCACAAGCATTTCCAGCCCCAAAGCTGGCTCCCCTGAGCGATCCTGTGCTAGGGCGAGCATAGGACCTCCTGGATCCACTGGAAAGGCGAAGAGACATGATTTCAGGGCAAGCGTGTCGCAGAGCTGTGTTCTTGAAAGTCAGAATAGAGTGCCTTCTGACCCCGATGGTTTCGTTTGCCCTTTTATAGACAATTCTCACAGGTGTTCTATGAAATTCTGCCTACATAGAGTAAAGCCTGGCTTGCCAGCCTCAGCAAGTTAGCGTAATTGGATGATTTTTTCTAATTAGTAACTAACTTTGTTGGGCTTATTTCTGTAGAAGGGCAGTTGCCCCTAGGTTAGTGTTTATCTAAGAAATGGATCCGGGTGGAGCAATGTCAGGCTCATTATTACAATTTAAAATTACCAATGAGTCATAGGCTACTTCCAGCCAAAGTAGCAGATAACACCTGTGGCTCCATCACAGAGCAAGGATTTGGTATCGGGGGTGTTGGGTTATCACGCCAAGGCAGGTTTTAAAGTTTCTGAGAGCCTGCTTTGCTGTCTCGATTCTTCTTACATTGGTCGAGAAGAGCAGCAGCTACACATTGCCTTCGCCCTTGGTCCTTCAATCACTAGGTTGTGGTTGGCCCATTTGTTCTGAATTCCTCCTCACGGTTCCCGATGGGAAATTAGCTTCCATTCCGCTGACATGTGCAACATACTTTGTTGACACTTACGAGAGAGCATAGTTGTCTTCTCTCATCCATTGGTAATTAGGAACACACCCCTAATTGCTGGTATGTTTTGTGGGAGTTTGGAAGGACATCAACATATTTCCTGACCTCACAGAATTTGAAGCCAACTTGGAAGGAACAATTTTATCTTTCCTTATGTGGTTTATTTGCCTCAGTTGAAAGTCATGGGAAGGTAACTCTTCACTGGGTGTGGGTTCCTATATATTAATTGAAAACTCAATATGAAAAGCCCACATTTAAGTGGCAAATTGAAATTATACTTACATACACACACACACACACACACACACACAAAGATGTTTCGTTACATACACACAATGGAATGACTAAGTCCAGCAAATTAGCATAGACTTCTCTCACATATTTCTGTGGTGAGAACATTTACATTGTACTCAGCAGTTTTCATGCAAGACATGCGTTGTCATTAATGTCATCACCTAATTGTGTAATGCATCTCCTGAACTCATTTCTCCTAGCTGAAATTTTTGTGCCCCTCCACCAACATTTTCCCCTCGGGCTTCCGTGAGATTAGATTAGTGAGGTTGAATTCCTTTTTATAGGTTTGCTGACAGTTCCTTTAAAGGAATGCCTTTTAAATCAGGTTGCTTTCTTGTTATTGAGTTAAGTTCTTCATATATTTCCAGTACTAAATTTTTATATATTTATAATTTATACATGAAATTTATAATTTTTACATTTGCATATACATATGTTTATATATTGTTTCATATCTATGATGCTAATATTTATGTATTTTGGATACTAAGCAATCTTATTAGATACTGCCTTTTCGGTATTTTCTCACAGTGTGTGGGGTAGCCCTTTATTCTGTTCCTTTGTTCTGAGGAAGATTTTTAGTGCTTTGTAGTTCTGTGTTTCTAATTTTGTATTTTTATCTTAGCTTTTTTTTTTTTAGTTCAATTTGCCACATTTTCAGAGGACTTAAGTTTGACTCCCAGCACCTGCGTCAGGCAGCTTACAACTGACTTCACCTCCAGCTCCAGGGGATCTGACGCCCTCTTCTGGCCTCCACAGGCACTGCACAGACACACACACACACACACACACACTCACACACACACAGATGCAGACACACACACACACACACACACACACACACACACACACACAGATGCAGACACATATATACACATAATTAAGGATAAAATAAATCATAATAAAAGGTTTTTCCAGACATGTCAGGAAGTTTTTCCTTATGCTCTCTCCAGTCACCTTATTTTTCAGGCTGTAGTTTTAAGCATTAAATACATTTCTTTTCTTCTTTTTTTTTTTTTATAAATAGGATAAGGTGAGGACCCGAAGTCTTCATTTCCTCTCCAGTTTTCAGCGCATTATCTACTAAAGAGACTGCCCCTTGTGTATTCTTGGGATCTTAAAAAAAAATTTAAAAAATTGATTGCAAATGCCGGGCAATGGTGGTGCACACCTTTAACCCCAGCACTTGGGAGGTAGAAGCAGGTGGATTTCTGAGTTTGAGGCCAGCCTGGTCTACAGAGTGAGTTCCAGGACAGCCAGGGCTACACAGAGAAACCCTGTCTCAAAAAACCAAAAAAAAAAAAAAAACAAAAAAAACCCAAAACAACAAAAAAACAAAAACGGGTTTATTTCTGGGTTCTTCTTTTCTTCTTTTTCATCTGCCAGGTTATAGGTGTGCATTTGTGTTGGGCCACAATGTTTTAAATTACTGACATTGGTAATAGGTTTTGAGGCCAAGGCAGGTGATATCTTTAACTTCATTCTTTCTTCTAACTGTTCAAGACTGTCTGTGGGTCCATGTGACGCTTCCATGTGAAGCTCCTTGAACATCTTTCATATGAAGCTGTGAAAAGTGTACCATAGTTTTTAATAGAGATTTCATTGAATCTGTATTTTTTAATAATTTCAATTCTTTTAATCTGTAGACATAAGATATATTTTTTATTTATTGTTGTCTTTTGAAATGTTTTAAAGTGTTTTTATTTATCTTTTTGAGAACTTCATACAATGTATTTTGATATGTACCCTCCAACTCCTCCAAGATTCCCCCCACATTTCCTGCCTTCCCGATTTTGTATTCTCTTTCAAAAATAATCCTTTGGCTCCAATTTGTGCTGCTCACATACTCCTGGGTGTGGGGCCAGGAGCACGTGTATTAAGAGACGGCTTATTGTATAAATCTACCGGGAGCCACACCCTTAAAAGAAAACTGATTCTCCCTCCCCCTGTTGCCATCAAGGGTCTGGAACAGCTCCTCATCTAGGGAGTTGTCAGTGTAAAGACCCTTTGCCTCCTTGCCTTACATTTTTTCATCGGGTGCTTTTACGCTATGGTGAAGGGATTGCTTTCTTCTGTGATGCTTTGTTATCATCGAGCAGAAACATGCTGATTTTCATATGTCAATATTGGTTTCTGCACCTTTACTGAATTCATTTATTAGTTCAAGCAATTTTTGATCAGGCATTATACACACATTCTCTGTGTGTGTATGTATGCATATATGTGTGTGTGTGTGCACGCACATGCCAGAGGTCAACTTCCTCTAGTGTTCTCTACTTATATCTTTTTTAAAAAATTATTTATTTATTTATTTGTTTGTTTCATGTATGTGAGTACACTGTCACTTTCTTCAGACACACCAGAAGAGGGCATTGGATCCTATTACAGTGCTCTTAACTGCTGAGCCGTCTCTCCAGCCCCCTCTACTTAGATCTTTTTAAAAAGTTACTATTATTATTGTGTGTGTACATGTGTATTTGTTGCATTCCTCAGCATGCACATGGAGTCATCCGACTCCCGAGAGTTGCTTCTCTCCTTTTAAGCTAACCTGGAGTCTAGGGATTATGCTCAGGTCCTCAGGCTTGCATGGCAAGAGCTTTAACCACTGAGCTATCTTGCCACCCACCTCTACATTAGATTTTGAGATAAGGCCACTCACTGAAACTGGAGTGCCCCATTTTATCCAGACTGGCTGGTCAGCTACTCCCTAGGATCCTCCTCTGTACCCCCCAGCACTGGGATCACAGACTGGTTGCCAAGTCTTGCTTTTGCGTGGGATTGGGAATCCAAACTGTGGTCTTCATTTTGTATAGCAAGAAATTCTCCCACCTAGCCATCTCCCTAACGCTATTTAGGATTTAAAAAGATCAGCAGTGCTGGGCTAGAGCACTGGCTTACTTAGTGTTATGAGCAAGTACTTCTCGGTTCCCAGCACTCCCCATGGGTGTTTCACAGTGTTCCCAGCTAGGCAAGATTACTGACTGTTATTGTTGTTGTCGCCGTCATTATTAATTATTATTATTATCATTTTGTGTCAGAGGGCGCTGCAAAACATCTTCCAGCGCCGTAAGAGCTGGCCAGGAGGGAGGGAGCTTTCTGGGAAATCACTACTGTGATTTCTCCATGTCATATAGTCAGTGCGTGTTTATATAATTTGTCATATAGTCAGGATGTCTTCAGCAATAGGTTCTTGTTGCCAAGGGGAAACAAGGGCAATGGCAATAGTCTGTGCTGTTGGGAGCAGGTCGCCAGGATGCCCTTGACCAACAACTTGAGGGGAGATATACCCATGTGTATGTGTATGTGTTTATGTGTATGTGTATGTGTATATGTATGGACACACACACACACACACACACACACACACACACACACACACACACATAAAAGTAGTAGGTTTTCACATGGCCTTTTCAAACACCCTTAGTGTTAGCTATCCATCCCTTTCCCCTCTCCTCTGCTCTGCTCTCCCATCCCTCCCCCACTTAAGCCTGCGTCCCCATCATTCCCCTTCCCCCTTTATATAACCCACCTTTCATTTATCTTTAAATTGCTTTTTAATCTAATCTCTTCTTTCTTTTTTTTCTTCCTCTCCCACCTCCTCTTCATCCTCCCCTACCTTCCTTCTCCGTTGAGAACCAGGCTGACCTAAAGGTTTCTCAGAGCCCCGATGGAAGTACAAAGGGAATGTTCATTCTGTGTCCTTGCCCAGGAACAGATGTCTGGGGCTGGGGCCAGGACCTTGAAGGGGTTAAGGTTTCTGTCCCTGGAACTTGGCTTTTCCCACTGAAGAGACTGGAGTTGCCAGTCCTCGGACTGCTGTGTGTTTGGTCTATAATGCTGCCGAGGTACCCCGTGTTCTCTGTGCAGCGTTGCTTCATCAACCTCATCCTGGCTGTGTCCCTTTGTGTGATATTTTCTACTGACTCTGTCCCATTCCTCCCATGGAAATAGCACACTAGGTGCTGTTCTCCTTAATAAGCTTGCTTGCCATAAGACATAGCAGACCTCCCAATGCCACACTTCCCTGCTTCCTTGTCTTCTGAGCCCCTGGTCTTCTCTCACAGGACCTGACTGAAGAATGGCATGCTGGTCCAGGTCACTCTTCCTTTTCCCCCCTCCTTATTCTTCTCTTGGACATGGTTTCACATATTAGGCTGGCCTAGAATTGGCTGTGTAATACAGGCTGTCCTCACACTCACGACTCTCTTGCTTTGCTTTAATGAGTGCAGGGATTAAAGACACATACAACCAGACCCATGTTCCAGCCCCCTCCCGACTTCTTCTCCCTCCCCACTGGTTGAATGGAATTTGTGCTTCCCATATGCGTATGGGCATGGAGCCACCCACTGGAGATGGTCTACTTAACAGGGGTCACACCCCCAAAAGAAAACTGACTCTCCTATTCCTGGAAGCCATCAACTGTCAGTACTGCCTCAGCTAAGGGCGGGGGGGGCTTGTGAACCCCTCCCCGGTTCATTCTTGTTTGTTGACTGGCTTGGTGTTGTGTTCTTCTTGTGCGGGCAGCCGCAGTTGCTGTGAGCTCATGGGAGCCGTGGTCCTGCCTGCTTCCGTCTGGTCCTCTGTGACTTCTGGCTCTTAGAGTCTTGCCCCATCTGTTCCATTTATGACTGCGCACTGCACGGATGTTTATTCTCTGCACTTTGATCAGAGTTTTGAGTTTCTTTGTTAAGGGTTGTTCACTGCATAGTGGCAGGCAAGGTCTTGTGTGCAGAAGCTGTCAGCAAGACATCCCGCTTGAGTTCCAGGTTTGCTTAGTCACCACCGTGGGGTTGGGGGGAAGACACATGCATTCCAACGTGAAAGGAGACCTAACCAGGTTCAAAACCATTCCCTGATCATCTCTATAAACATCAGAGGGACGTGAACGAACCGTAATGATCCATGGACACATTAACACCCATAGAAGACCAAATAGGTCATTTACACAGCAAGCTGGGATTTGGGACTCGAGTTTAGGACTAGTGTCCTTTCTATTGTTATTGAGGCAAATGTGACATCGAGGTGAGGCACAGTGTTTTCTTATGGCATCCTTGGCATAGTCACATGGGGTGGGGGAGGGGAAGCAGCTGTGGAAATGGAAAAGCAGCGGATATTTAAAACTAATTAGCAACAGAAGAGCCCTTTATGAAATGGCCAAAGGCTCACAAAATAAAATTAAAAGCTACTGAGGTTGCCCTATTTCTTGGAAAGGCTTACCAAAGCACTGGGCTGGGTAGACAGATAGAAACTTTATGGTGACACGGGAAGAAAGGGATGGAAACCCTTATGCCTTTCATCCCAGAGTCTGACCCGACTCTTCTCTCAAGAAAGGCCAGAAACATCATAAATCCCATCAGAAATGCCTGATGATGCCCAAATGGCCTGAGACAGCGTATGCAACAGACACAGTACGGCCTTCTCCAGAGACAACGGTCAAGCTAAATCGTACTTCCTCAGAACCAGCATGATACATCACCCTGAGTTTCTAACACTCCTTTCTCCTATGTCTAAACAACACCTCCATCAATCTATCTTACAACCTTGTTTACTGAAGGAAATTATTTTTAAGTTTAAACCTTCTTTGAAGCATGTTAAAGAAACAAGAGGGTCGTTTCTTATAGCCTTTAGAGATGTAACTTGAGAGGACCAAAATCATCTATATACCTTTGATAAAGACACCTAAGTATGACTTCCCTGGGAGAAGCCCACACTGAAGCTTGAGTATGTCTCACCCTGTCCCGAACACCTCTCTATCAACCCCCGTGCTTTAGATCTAAGTTATAAATGGCTTTTTAGTAAATCTCCAACTCTGCTTCATATTGTCTGTCTACAAAATTCCTTTCTCTGTCAAAGCCAAGGGTCCTGGTGCCTCCATCTGTGTTGCCCATGACAGTGTGAGAAGAGGAAGAAGAAAAGGAAACTTGAGTCTAGTCATTTGACTCATAGGAGCAGGCGTGCATGATTTTCTTGACTAAAGGGATTTTGCAAAGGCAGCTTTTTGTTTGATGAATGATCTTGCCATCATTATGGGGCTTTGGAAGGCACTCGCTGCTCCATGGTGATATTGCTGATCTTAGAGGATTTTTCTTCTACGGAGTGCACTCTCAGTGAGAGGACGTTGCCAAGCTGATCTAGCTCTTCAGCCACTGTTCTGACAAACGTTTCTTCTGCTGAGTCTGAAATGAAGTTAGGGAAAGTTCAGTGCTCAGTCTTAACCGGGGAATGGATACCTAGTCATGGCGGGTATGTATTTAAAGACTGTTTTGTTTTTTGCTTTTGCAAGTTTAAAGAGAATTGAGATACAATGATACCATGTTTAGAGTCAGTTCTTAACAAGAGCCAGGACTGATTGAACTAACTCTCTCTCTCTCTCTCTCTCTCTCTCTGTGTGTGTGTGTGTGTGTGTGTGTGTGTCTGTCTGTCTGTCTGTCTGTCTGTCTGTCTCTGTGTGTGCAATGGGTGCTTGAAAGCACAAAAGAAATATGTATGAAAAAGAGTCTAGGCATCAGGTAAATATAGGTCTGAAATAGTCAATACCCTCTTCTCCCTCCCTCCCTCCCTCCCTTCATTCCCTCTCTCTCTCCTTCCCCTTCTATTCCTTTCCCCTTTTCCCCCGCTCCCTTTCCCTTTTAGAACTGGAGGTTGAACCCAGGTATTCAAAAATATACTAGACCAGGACTCTTATTTCTCACTAATATCCATCCCTCATTTCACTCTTTATTTCGAGACAGAGTTCCATTAATTCGCCCAAACTGGTTTTCAACTT
This sequence comes from Tokudaia tokunoshimensis, assembly GCA_036184795.1. Taxonomy (NCBI): domain Eukaryota; kingdom Metazoa; phylum Chordata; class Mammalia; order Rodentia; family Muridae; genus Tokudaia; species Tokudaia tokunoshimensis. The sequence goes on along the minus strand of BTHU01000010.1, from coordinate 22,616,238 downwards.
ACTTTGTGACCCAGACAAGTCTAGAATCTACAAACCTCCTACTGCGGCAATGTCCCAAGTACTTAGGATCATAGACCTGAATCGCCAGGCCAGACTGTTGCCTTCTTTAAATACCAGCTTGTCTTATGTTAGTGATTTAAAATAAGCACCTTTATTAAGCAATAAAACTTAAAAATAATGCATTCTAAGCAATAAAGATGTATGAGGATTTATTCTTCTCAGCAGTCATTTCATAATTTAAATGACTGTTCTACAGGGATGTAAGATATAAATATTAAGAATTGTCAGGTGAATAGGATAGTGGCACACAGTTGTAATCCTAGCATGTGATGAACAGGTCAAGGCAAAAAGACTTAGTTCCAGTCCAGTTTGAGCTACATAGCAAAAATTTAGGTAAAAATAAGTAAATAAATAAATAAATAAATAAATCGCAATGACCTCACTGATTCACTCACTAGACCTAAACTTAAAGCAAATTTTTAGTTAACACATAGGCTGCTCTTTAATAAAGCTGAAGGGTCTTAAAAGAATCCCTCAGGCTGGGGAGCCGGCTCAGAGACTGATGTTCTTGCTGTGGGGAGTGTTAGGAACTGAGTCTAATCCCCAGCATGCATATACAAAAGCCAGACATGGTACAATACTCTTGCAATCCCAGCACTGGAGAAGCTGAGGCAGGAGGATCCTTGGGAATTCCGCTGGCCAAATTGACTAGTTCCAGACTAGTGAGAGACTCTTGTCTCAGAGGAACAAGGCTGAGAGAGCATTTGAGAAAGACACCTGAGGTTGATCTTTGTCTTCCACATGCACAGCAGGCACATACATACTAGCATGCGCACGCACGCGCGTGCCCAATATTACACTTACTAAAATCCCTTCCATACCATTGAATTCGTTTGCAGGCTTGCCATCCTTTGGTTTGTAACTTCTGTATTCACTTCTTCTGTGAAGAGAGGAAGTAGGTTATTTTATTTTTCTTTCAACTGGAAGCTCACAAGTATTTGTGAATTGGAAATTACAGGGGTCTAAAAAATTACTCTTCATTTTGTTTATGTGCATGTGTGCGAGTTCACATATATGCAGGTGCCAGTCAAGGCCAGAAGAGGGCATTAGTTCCCCTGGATCTGGTGTTACAGTTGATTGTGATTTATCTGACATGGGTGTTGGGAATTGAACTGGTTTTTAACTGCTGAACCATCATCTCTCTCCATCCCCAGAAATAATAATTTTGGAGTTCTAGTTTCAATGAGTTTTAAGTTGTTTTATTTTAAAGAGATGTTAGTAAGCTGTTGGTGACTTCAGCATAGTGAGAAGAGATTAAACAGATGTTTATGGTTGGATATCGTCTCTTTTTTCTAGTCACAAGGGCATCTGTCCCAAGCTTGTGTTCTGACTTCTCATTCAACGGTCCAATGCCTGCTGAGTGCTGTAGAAAAAGACAGCTATTCACACACAGTATGAACATGGGCCAGTGTTTAGTAACAGCCACCGATGGCCTGGTTGAGTGTCAGCCTCTGTCAAGGTGCTTTGCCTGCATGGAGAGGTGCTGTGGCTGAGAACAGAGTGTGGGTTTTACTGTGTTTACAACTTTAACAAAAAAGGTAACTGTGGTCCAAAGAGGTTTAACCACATGTTCAGATTCACTCAGGACTGTGACTCACAACTGAGGCTGCAATTCTGGAGCTTTTGGGGTCTTAGCTAACAAACTCTGATGTCTCTCTATGACCTCTTCTCTGGAGATGGCCGTGCTCACCGCTGTACCACCAGTGCAGTGAGATTTTCTTTTTAAAAAAAAGAGAAGAGATTTATTTATGCATATGAGCACTCTATTTGCATGTATGCCTGCTTCAGACAGACGAGGACATCAAATCCCATTACAGATGGTTGTGAGCCATCATGTGGTTGATGGGAATTGAACTCAGGACCTCTGGAAGAGCAGCCAGTGCTCTTAACCACTGAGCCATCTTTCTAGCCCCCCAGTAAGATATTCTTAATTCTCATTCTGAGCTTGGACAAAGGGTATAGGTGGGAAAACTACTGAAATAATAAAACAAGTTGAGTTTTAAGAAATGTATTTAAACATAAACATAAAAGAAAGCAAGTTTTTCCTTGGACCAGAGTACTGGGATGATCAAGTATTTTGTATTTCATTGTCCTTTATATAATTATGCATGCAAATGTTTTCCATACTTAGATCTTTGATTTCTAGGATGCATGTGTGGCTCCTGCTCATAATCCCAGCACTCAGGAGGCTGAGATAGAAAAATCACAGAGTTAAGGGTTTGAACTACATAAGATACTGTCTCAGAAATCGTCACCATCATCATCATCACCAGCATCATCATTATCATCATCATCCTCACTAGCAACAACCACCAACACACAACACTCAAGCCAAGAGAAACCCCTGAGTTTTGATTTTTAAATTTCTGTTTTCATTTCATTGGATGCAATAATGATATAATTGAATATATATATATATATATATATATAAAGTCATATATATAATCATATATATATGATTTTAAAGAAGTTATAGGATTACTATGTATGCTATGTATTACAAGATAAATAGAACATATACTAAATATGCCATATATGTTATACCTCTGTAGTAAGCACACAATATATAAGATAATATGTAACAAATGTGTAATAAACAAATAGAAACATAGTTACTGTGCAGTGCTGGTCCTGTTCCATACACTGGTACTCACTGTTGCTCTCCATCTAGTAAGTTGCAGTATGTGTCAATCTCCTTCTCTAGGCACGTTTTGATGCCGAGCAGCTGCTCATGCTCCAGCTTCTGGCCTTCTGTCTCCGTTCGGATCTGCTGCAGCTGCTCCTCCCACGCCCCAATCTGCTCCTGAATTCGCTGGAGTTGAGCATAGTAATTCCCTTCGGTCTCAGCCAGTGAGTTTTCGTAGGATTGTTTCTGAAAGAAAAGCAGAGTAAGGCTTGAATGAGCAAGAGAGGGCGCCGCGTCCATACAGAAACATTCTCAAGGTAGAGAGAGGGGGGTGTTAGTAGGAGGCGTACGTATTCTCAGTTGGGGGGGGTTCACTGAGCCAAGACTGCCAAGGTTTGGGAATGCTGTGTCGACAGTAATGCTGATGGACGGAATTCCTGATCCTTAATATAACATATTGTAGTCCTTTAATTATGTACACTACATTTAATGTTGTAAATATTCATCTCATAGGGGCTGGAGAGATGGCTCAGCAATTAAGAACTCTTATTGACCTGGGTTCCCAGCCTCTTTAATGTGCCTCTCAAGCGTCTGAAGCTCTGACTCCAGGGCATTTAGCATCCTTTTCTGACCTTCACATGTACCGGATGCATAAATGATGTGCATACATTCATGCAGGCAAGACTCTCATAGACATAAAATAAAATATTAAAGATAACCATTGTCTGTATGTACTTATTTACCTATGCACATATAATGTTAGGTGTTGGATGTGGCTTGAGTGTTTCCTGGAGGATTTATGTAGTGAGGGGCTTCGTTAAGATAGTGGAGATCTTGAAGAGGTGGGGCTAGTGAGAGGTTAAGTCACCAAGGGCTCCGGGAGTAAATCGATTTAGTTCTAGTCAGACACTGGTTAGCTCTCCAGAGAGGGTTATTTTAAAACAGTTGAGCGTGGTCCCTCCCTGTACTCTTCCTGTCTCACGATGCTCAAAGTTCTGCCATGATGCCACTTGTTATGTGGTGTAGCCAGAGAGGGCTTTGGGACAGTTGGGGCTGCGCTACTTGGGTGAGTAAATAAACCCCCTTTCTTTACAAAATGTTCCACGTGGGATGTTTTGCTGCAGTAGCACAAAGTGTGCAGACGCACACCTTCACTTCCGTTCTCCCGTACCATGGCTGTGATGGATTGAAGTTCTATCTCCAGAGTCTGCAGATTGCGTTTCAGTTCCATGAGCTCGTTTCTGGCCGCTGTGGCCGCTCCTGCGTCATCTGAAATCTGTTGCTGCAGTGATGCACTCTGAAGAGGAATTGTCAGAAGGGTTAGTAGCCTGCCTGACTGCTTACCAGACGAGCCTCTCTCGTGTCACCTGCTGCAGACCTACCTTCTCTTTAAAGCTGGCCTCTGCATCTTTCCGGTTCTGCTCAGCCAAATCTTCATATTCGGCCCTCATATTGTTCAACATGGCAGTTAGATCCACGCTGGGGGCCGCGTTCATCTCCACATTGATGTTCCCCCCTGATGCATTTTGCAGAACTCCCATTTCCTGGAAAAGGGTAAACATTAATACCCAGGGGGAGGATTTTGATTGACATCCACATCCTGGTATGGAATGAATAGTGGACTTGAAGAAGGAAATCGGTGTGCGAGGCTGTTCTGCGGGCTTCCTTACCTCCTCGTGGTTCTTTCGGAGGTACATCAGCTCCTCGCTCAGAGCCTCACGTTGTATATCCAAGTCGGTTGTAGACAGCGTCAGCTCATCCAACACTCTGCGAAGACCGTTGGTGTCAGCCTCAACACTGTGGTGTAGAGCCAGCTCGTTTTCATACCTTAAAGGGCGTGAGGGTGTTTTAGAGGTGGGATTACAAGCAGGTACAACTTGTAAAGACACTCGTGTGCCGAGGGGTGGGTGGGGGGTTCTGGTTCTCTATGCATTTCTGAGGCTTTCTTGCAATGGTAAACTATTAAGATAGTTTGAGATATCTATTAGCTTATAAGTACTATTTTCTTTCCTGCGTATGTGTTCGCATGTGCATGTACACGCAGAGGTCAGAGGTCAACATTGGGTGTCTTTCTCAATCTCTCTCCACTGTCTTTTTGGAGACAGGGTCTCCCACTGAAGCTGGAGCTCACCAATTTGTCCAGACAGGCTAGCCAGCAAGTTTCTTTTGTCTCCCCTCACCCCTGTTATTTATTTATTTTTTGATACAGGGTCTCTCTGTATAGTCCTGGCTGTCCTGAAACTCAGTATGTAGAACAGGCTGGCCTTGAACTCATAGATACCTGCCTACCTCTGCCTCCTGAGTGCTAGGATTAAAGGTGTAGACCACCACTGCCTGGCTTTGGCTGCATCTCACCTGCACTGGATTTACATGTGTGCACTGGTCCCTTCTTCTTATGTGGATGCTGGGGGTCTGAACTCAGGTAGATCCTCATGCTTTTGTGGCAAACCCTTTACTGACAGCCCAGTCCTTATAAATACATTATTTTAGAGGTGTCATTTCTTTACAGTTGATCTTTGCCATCCAATAGCTTGTTAGAACAAAGTAGTGTCAGATTTATAAAAATTAAAATAGATCTTTTTATAAGGGTGCATTAAATTTTACTTCTTTGACAATCTAGAATAGAATGGCTTCATTACACTAGTTTGGTTTGGAGGGCTGGAGAGATGACTCAGCAGTTAAGAGCCCAGACTGCTTTTTCAGAGGACCCACGTTTGGTTTCCAGCACCCACACGGTGGCTCACAACTGACTGTAACTCTGGATTTAGTGGACCCGATGCTCACTTCTGGCCTCTAAAGGTACCAGGCACACAAGTCCTGCACAGACATATATAGAAGTAAAAACACCCACGTACATAAAATAAAACACACAAAAATAGGTTTTAAAAGCAAAAGGATAGCATTCTCTAGTGCAGCTGCGGTCTTGTAGCCATTATTAATAACAGTCAGTCCACTTTCACCTACTTCATCTTGAAGTCATCAGCTGTGAGTCTGGCATTGTCATTTTGAAGGACAAGGTTAGCATTGCAGGTGGTCATAGACAGGATCTGAACGGGACAGTCAAAGGACATTCCAGTGTCAGTGGGAACTTGTCTCAGGCATTTCTATCTTTATTTGGATATTCAAAGAAACTTGGTTTGGGGGTGTAACTCGGTGGTAGAGCTCTTGCCTAGCACATTAGACAAGAACAACCAACCAACCAACCAACCAACCAACCACCACCAACAAAAAGTCCAACCATTATTTTATTCAGATAATAAAAAGGCCCACAGATAACTTCACTCTTACTCATCAAAAAGCTTGAATTAAATATCAAAACAAACGAAATAGTGCACCATCCGTGTGGTACTGAATATTGAGCCCAGAGCCTTGCACACACTGGGCAAATACTCTGCTAACAAACCACATCCCCAGCTCTCCTTGTAAGTTTTACTTTGGGACAGGATCTTATTAAATCACCCAGCCTGCCCTCCAGCTTGTGATTCCCCTGCTTTAGCCTCTGGAGTAGCTGGGATTACAGGGCTGTACAGTCAGGCCTGGCTCAATTATGTTGATTCCAAAGCTATTTCACTTCCACTCTTTGATTCTACCTTTAAAAAAAAAAATTCTCAGATACCGCCCTCAACTTCGGGAACAAAGAGTGAGCAAGTTCCACACCTCATAAACTCGCTAAGTACATTTGAAATGAATCAGTTAACTAATTAAGCATATTCATGATATTGGAGATTGAACTGAGAGTCCCAGGCATGCTGGGAAAAAATTCTATTATATTCTCAGCTTTTTTTTTTAATTGAGATAAGGTCTCTATATTCCCAGGCTATCTCAGCCCTGTGATCCTCCTGTCTCAGCCTCTGCAGTCGCTATGATGACTGATGTGTGTCACCACACCTCACTGTTGACAAGCTTTTAGTTATGCCCACCCCGTGCCTACAGCCACAATATGGGACTCTGCATTTCTTACCTGTCGTTTCAAATCCTCGATGACTGAGAAATAGCGGCTGCAGTCATAGTCAAGTCTCCGGCCGCGGCCAGGCCCACTCCTCTCGTACCAGCCCTCGATCTTCTTCTCCAGGTCCGTGTTGGCCCCCTCCAGGGCACTCACGTGGTTCAGGTACAGTGCCAGACGGTCATTGAGGTTCTGCATGGCCACCTTCTCGTTCCCAGAGAAGAGTCCTGGCTCATTGTTAAGGAAGCCGACGCTATTTCCCCTACCTGACCCCTCATTGCCAAAGCTTCCTCCAGAAGAAATGCCCCCAAGGGTGCAAGAAAAGCTGCTCTCTGCTCCAGACCCAACACACACATTCCCGGCCACAAAGCCTGCCCCTCCCCTGGACAGCCTGACGGACCCAGCTCGAGAACAGACCCTGGATCCCCCAGAAAATCGAAAAGACATGGCGATGGCCCAGCACAGCAGCCTTCTTCCCCGGACAGGTGCAAGGCCAGAGTTTATCCTCCGTGGGGCGACAGCCCCACTGGCTTTTATAGGACCCGATCTTAGCTCTGCCGATCTGTAATAAAACATTATTCATATCCTAATTGCTGTTTTTCATAATTGGGTGATTTTTAATACTGTCCAGTAGGTGGCAAGGTGCCCCGAGGATATTTTTTTATATATGAAAAAGGTACCAGAGACAGTGATCCTAATTCATAGCCTTACACTGTTAGTAACACTAAATCACAGCCCCAGAGATGACAGAGAGAAAAACCAGTGCTTGTGTTACCAAGATGAGAATTTACATCTTTTTGATCCCCCGGAAAAAGGTGGAGACCCCCCCACCCCCGCCCCATGTAACAAAGAGTTCACATTGGAAATATTTGCTCCCTGTGTAGGAATGCGCTAGAACATCTCAATTGTCCCTATTTTACTGAGATTTCCCCTTCTTATTGAGACAGAAACTCTCTATATTTAGCCATCTTTCGCCAATAAAAATTCTTGAACTGATCTATTTTGCCATATGCATGTTGATGGGTGTTTGCATGTGTAGGTGTGTGTGTGTGTGTGTGTGTGTGTGTGTGTTTGCATGTGCTTGCGCACAGGTGTGGAGGCTAGAGGACAACTTTAGGTGATGCCCTGTCATCTATCCTGTTCAGTTTTTGAGATGGTGTCTCATTGGCCTGGAGATTGTGAGGTAGGCTAGGCTTGCTGGCCAGGGAGCCCCAGGTTCAGCATGTCTCTGCCTCCTAGGGCTGGGATGGCAAGTCTACGCCAAAGCTCTTGGCTTTTTCACAAGGCTCCCGGGGGAATCAAACTCATGTCCTCATCCTTGCATGGGAAATGCTTTACTTACTGAGAGGTCTCGCCAGTCCCTGGCACTTGTTTGTAATAAGTCGAAAGCGAGTAATAGAAGTTCTGTAGTAACTTGCTTAGCAGCTTTCCTAAAGTTCATAAATAAGTGGTGTTGTCAGGGATTTGTACTGGGAGTTTCCTTCTTCCTTTTCCTTGACCATTTGGAATGGGTCTCACGTAGCCACGTCTGGCTTTGAACTCCAGTTCTCCTCTCTCAGCCGTTGGCGTGCTGGTATTGCAGATACATGCCGCTGTGCCTGGTGGGATTTTTTTGATTTGGTCTAGGAGTAGAACATCAATTCAACTAACTACTGGGACTCCAAATTGTTTTCCCTTTTTCCTTAAAAGAATTAATTTTGAGATAGAGTCTCATTTTATAGCCCTGGTTCGTCTGGAACCTACTGTATAGACCAATCTGATATTGAACTTGTCCGATCCTCCTGATGCCTCTGCCTTCCCAAATGCTGAGATCACAGGCATGCCCGGTCCCGCCCTGTCATGGTTCTCCAGCTTTCTTCTATAAAGCATTGTGACTTTGAGACCTGAACTTCACATTGATCAGTGGGGAACGAAGTATGTGGAGGAAAGGGTTGTTTCTATCACAACCTAGGAAACCCATGATCTGGTACCTAGGAGACTGGTTGCCATGGGGAAGCCGGGGCTTTCTTCTAGTCCATGAAGCCCTTGGTAAGTCAGTCTATCTCTTTGTGCTTCACTTCCCTGGGAACAAATGAATATAATCACATCCCACAGGGTCTGTTGAAGACTTCAATGAGCAGCTCCAGTAATGAATGGCTATAAGACAGTCTGAAGGGCACAGACACTTATAAATGTTAATTATTTGTATTATCATAATAAGGTGGACTTGTCAGACAGGGGCAGGTTGTACCTATCACCTATGATGGGCACAAATTGATTGATTGACTGATTACGGGTTTAGTTTTGAAGTATGAATTCTTTCCTGGGTGAAACTTTTTAATGTTGTAGACGTTGAAAGTTGAGAAATATCAGATGTTTGTGACTACTAGACAAGAGTTATCCAGTGGACTAGAATGTATGAGTTAAAAAAAGCACAAATATTTAAAAACAATTAATACAGAATTGTAATTTGGATCATAGCATCATACTATAAGATTTATAAATTATATCCAGAGAATTATTAGTGATTTTGCTGTGACCTGGCCAAAGTTTTATACTTTTTTGCTAATGTTTCCTATGAATGAAACAACCAAGACAGCGTGTTGACAGAGGAATAATTTATAAGACTTGACTTTTTTTTTTTAAGATAAGAGTTCTAACGAGACTGCAAAGTGTTATTAACACAATCTGTTGATCTCCAGGTAGCTTATAAATACTAATTAACTTATCTTTTGTGGACTAAGTTAAGCATATATTATTAGAACCCTTTTGCAGATTAGCTGGCTATGGAAATAACATGTCCGTGTAGATCATAGACTTCTCTATCACAGCAGCACGGATGATGTGTGAGCCCTGGAAACATGGTTGGTGTTTATGAATAGGACACATCTCCTCCTTTCTTTTCTTCATAGGCTTCCTGCAAACTTATACTTTTTAAAGTTCAATCTATTTTTTGTATGTATGAATGTTTTGTCTGCATGTATGTCTGTGCACCATTTGCATGCATGGTGGAGGTCAGAAGAGGATGTTGGGCCCCTTGGAACTAGAGTTACAGATGGTTGTGAGCTGCCGTGTGGGTGCTGGGAATCGAACCCAGGTCCTCGGCAAGAGCAGCCAGTGCTCAAAACGGCTGAGCTGTCTCTCCATCCCTCTAAACTAAAACTTTAAAAGGATAAATATGCTTTATTTATACTTTTATTTATGTTTTAAATTTATACTTTTATTTATATGTCTGCTTTTCTGGAAGCTTAAGATGACTTGAATAGATTCCGCGGTCACTTCTATCAATGTCTTTGTTTCTTCAGATCATGTATTCATGACTGGAAAGCAGTATTCACACCTGTTGGTGGAGCAACCATCATTTCTTGAGAATCTACTAGGTACTGAGGTGCATTCTATGCATGTTGCTGGTATTGAAGAGATTAAACTGAATTGAACTTGAACTTCTATGCTGTTTCAACGTCTCATTTCAGGATGAAGTTTTACATTTCTGTCTTACTCTAAGGATCTTGCCGTGAATAAATGTATTGTTTAGTTTCAAATATCCCATTGGTTAAAATGCAAATTCTAGGGGCTGGTGAGAGGCCTGAACAGGTAAGGGCACTTGATGTCAAGCCTGAGGATATACGTTCAATTCCAAATGGTGGAAAGAGAGGACTTACATCACCAAGCTCAGCATGTTGTCCTCTGACTTGCACACTACATTCACTGAGGTATGCTGGGCCCCTACACCCACATTCATACTCACACCAAATGAATAAAAAGTAATTTAAAACTTTAAAGATGCATATTTTTAAAATTTCTGTTGGCTATTCTAGAAGAACATTTTTGTTAAAAATACTTTTTATGTACGTATGTTTGTATGTATGTATTTAGTGTGTGTGTTTATGAGTGAGTGTGTGTGTGTGTGTGTGTGTGTGTGTGTGTGAGTGAGTGTGTGTGTGAGCATGCATGCGTGTAATGCAGTTTGCATGTGGAGTTCACAGGATAAATTTCTGAAGTCAGTTTTCTCCTTCCACCATGTAGACCCTGAAGATCCAACTCAGGTCATCAGACTTGACTGCAAGCGCCTTTATGTACTGAGCCGCCTTGCCTGCCCAGGAAAACACTTTTCTTGAACATGAGTGGTTTGTTTTGTGACTAGATTCCTCGTGTTTCTTCTGTGTTGTGTTAGCTCCTCCCCAAATGAACCTAAAGCTCATTATTCTCTCTGTTTTGTGTTTGCTTCTCTGGTCTGGGAAAGAGAAGACAATTAGGGCTAGCAACCCCTTTTCCACTTAGAAGAAGGGGGGTGGTGGTGGTGGCTGAGGAGCTCTCAGTTCTCACCGGCATCGTGTCAGGTTGTGGCTAAGCCCTGGTGATGAGTCAGACTACCTGGATTCCAGCACCTCCGGTTATTAGTTGTGTGACTCTGGGAAAATGACTCCACTGCTCTCTGACTCAGTTTCCTTACTCATGAAACGGTGATGAGCACAGCATCCACCTGATAGGGCTGTGGTGGGGACCAAGAGCTTAGGCCAGTGCTTAGCACATAGCAGGTGCTGATTATCTGCTATCACTGATTCTTCCTTAGAAGTTACAGTTTAAAAGCCACAAGTACACCCAGTACACTCACCTATTCTCTCTACTTGGTTCCAGTAGAAAGAGTTTGTTCCCTTCGTTTGGGTGACTTGGTGATCAGACATCCAAACCACTGAAGAAATCTGAGCTAAACTCTTTAGACATTTTTTTAAAAAAAAAAGCTGTAAAGAGTTTTTAAGAATGGTTTTAACTCACAATGACATTCAGAGGAAGGTACAGAGACTTCCCACATACTCCCCTGCATCATGCCCAGCTTATCAATGGCCCCCCACTGGCCCACAGTAACAGTCCTCTCTGGAGAAGAACATTTGTTCCAAAGATACCTCGACACGTTATACTCACCATGGTTCACGTTAGAGTTCACTTTTGGTAATTTTGGCAAATTACACACAGACCCATTCCTACCCTCATGGTATCATATAGACTACTTTCAATTGTCTCATGAATCCCTTTGCCCCCCCCCCCCATTTATCCTCCCCTCAGTCGTTGGCAACCACTGACTCATGTGTACCGTTTCCATGGTTTTGTGTTTTTCAGGATATCAGCTGAACTCCTCCTACATTGATACTGTCTTTCCAAACTAGCTTCTTTCACTTAGTGATACACACTGAAGCTTCCTCTCTGTCTTTTCCAGGCCCAATAGCCCCAGTTAATGCCCCATCGTCTGGATCTGCTGTCATTTATGTTTCTACTCCCCCACTGAAGGGCATTTGGTTTGCTCCTGAATTTTGTCAATTAATGAATAAAGCCATCTGTATACATCTTTGTATAGTTCTTTTTTTTAAAAAAAAAGACTTATTTTTACTTATATATGAGTATATGCCGCATGTATGCGGATGCTCCCAGAGGCCAGAAGAGGATATAGGATCTCTTGAGTTACAGATGCTTTGCGAGTCTGCTGACATGCGCACTGGGAACAAGGGACTCGAGTCTTCTGGAGGAGCAGCGAGTGCTCTTCACCTTTGGGCCATCTCTCCAGCTCTTCCTGTGTAGGTTTTTACGTAGAGATCTTTTCACCTCCTTTGGGTGGAGAAGTTAAGGATCCAGTGGTTTCCAGAAATTGCTGAATCAGATAATCAGAGTGTGTTTAGCTTTGTAAGGATCTGCTGAACTGTCTTCTACAGTGGCTAAGTATATTTGACTGGAGCTATGTGAAAAGAGCTTTTTTTCCTTCTGGTTTTGATATAAAAGTATAGGATGTGAAAGCCAGTTGCTTGGAAAGTTAAGCATTTTTAACTTTTAGGTTAACCCAGGTATTTTATTTTCTCTTACTTATATTTTTGAAGCTAGGTCTCATGTAGTTCTGGATGGCTTCTCTATGTAGCTAAAAATGTCCTTGAGCTTCCAGTCCTCTTCAGGCCACCTCCCAGAGTGTGGGCACAGGTGTGTGTGCAACCACATCCGGGTTTATGGGATGGAAATGAGAGCTTCCTGCATGCTTGTAAAGCACTACAAACCAAATGACATCCACAGTCTCTATTTTCAATTAATTAATGAATTTTAATTTTTATTTATCTTGAGAATTTCATGCAGGTAGATAATGAAATATAGTCAAATTTCCCCCTTCCAATTATCCCTATTTTCCCCACGCGGTGGACTGAATGAGAAATGTTCCTTATAATCTTGGGCATTTGAACACTTGGTCCCCAACTGACGGTAGTGGTTTGGGGGGCTGGAGGAAGGATGTTTTTTGGGGTGGGATTTGAGAGCCTAAAGCGCATCACTCTTTCTGTTTTGTGCTTGTGGTTCAGGACTTCAGTTCTAGGGATTCTTCTCCAGGAGCTGGAGAGATGGCTCAGTGGTTAAGAGCACTGACTGCTCTTCTAGAGGTCCTGAGTTCAATCCCCAGTAACCACATTGTAGTTCACAACCATCTATGATGGGATCCGATGCCCTCTTCTGGTGTGTCTGAAGACAGCAACATTGTACTCAAATACATAAAATAAATAATTCTTAAAAAAAAGAAAAAAGATAAAAACAAAAAACAACTCCCACCCCCAAAACCAGGATTCCGCTCCAGCCTCCATGCCTGCCTGCTAGCTTTGCCTTGGCATTATGATAGACTCTAACCCTCTAAGCCAAAAGAAAGTCTTTCTTCTGTAAGTTGCCTTCGTCATGGTAAAATATCACTAGGAGAAAAGTAACTATTATACCCCCCCATACAACCGTCTCCCGATTTCATGTTTTTTCTTTTATCAACTTCTAAGTCTGGTTAGTGCCGCCCATATGTGCATGGGTGTTGGGACCATCCATGAGAGCACAGAAACCTACCAATGGTCATAACCTCAATAAAGAATTATTCTGCCTTCCCTAATAACATCCACTGTCAGTAGCTCTTTGGTAAGGGGTGGGCCCTGGTGAATCTCCTATTCCATCACTGCTGGGATATAGCTGACTTGATCCCGTGTAGGTAATAGCTATGGCCACCTATACACACAGCTGTGAGTTCATGAAGGCAGTAGCCATGTCAAGTCTAGACGACAGCATTTCAGCGCTCCTCCCCATCCCCCAGCTGGCCCCATCTTTTCCATCTCCTCTTTCACCTCCACCCCGATATCAGCCATCAATTGCCTCTATCTTCTTAGCTGGGGATGGGACCCCATGGCTCCCTTCATCATCAGTGCAGGAGAATTGATTGACTTAATACTGCATTGGTCTTGTGCACTGAGTTCCTGAGCATAACAGCCCTGTGCTGTCCAGGAACCACTGTCCTCTGCTACCTCTGCCTCTTACAATCTTTCAGTACTGCCCCGCCCCCACCCCCTTATGCAACCTCCCTGTCTCTCTTCTCTTAAAAAAAACCCAATTTTCCTTTATCTTAGGATGCTTTTGACTTTTTAATTTATTTTTACTTCCATGAGTCTGTTATACTCAAGATCTGTTTTTTTTAAAATGATTATTCATATATTTGTATTTTATGAGTATGTTTTGTCAGCATGTATGCGTACAGGGTACATACAGGGCACTGTACACATACATACATGTATGAGCGCAGTGTCCAAAGAGACCTGGAGGAGGATATTGGGTCCTCTAGAATTACAGGAATTTGAGAGTCACCACATGGGTGCTGGGAACTGAACCAGGAGAGCTAATTCTGAGCCATCTCTTCAGCTCCAGGAGCCAGTTTTTATTTTAATTAGTTGTTTTATGTTCAGTGCCTAGCACTCAACCTATGTATGCCCAGCATTTTATAGACATGTGACAAACCACTGTGTATTCAACCGGTAGCCGTGTCAACCGAGTCGTGAACGCACATGTGACTACAGTCACTATGTATCCAGTCACTTCCTAACTAGCAAAGAGCAGTCGATTACACAGAGAAAATTAAGGGTAGAATTTAGCTTCCGTGGGAGGGTGTACTTAAGATGCATCGATGGACCAGAACCAGGGAGGATAACTTGCAACAGGAAGACGTTTATTGAAACACCACCAGAGAGAAAGCCAAGGAATGTTACTAATCTAAAAGGAGCTCTTCTTTGCCCACTAGAGAGAAGCAGAAACGGAAGAGGGCCCTATGTAGGAAAAGCATTTAGATTTGGTATTTGAAATTAGAACCGTCTGTTTTAGGGGCGGAGTTCAAGAAGGGATCCTCTGCTCACTCTTGTTGACTTTGGTGGATTTCTCTTCCAGGGTGTGAACTCGGGAGGAGAGGACCTTGCCGCGGGGGTCTAACTCTTCAACGACAGTTTTAACGATGGCAGTTTTAGGCGAATCTAAAATGACACAAACCATTAAAACTGTGCTAAATTCACAGGTGGAGAATAACTCATCATTTGAAAAATAGATAATATGCTGGGTGTGGTGGCGCACGCCTTAATTGCAGCACTTGGGAGGCAGAGGCAGGTGGAATTCTTGAGTTCAAGGCCAGCCTGGTCTCATAGAGAGTTCCAGGACAGCCAGGGCTACACAGAGAAACCCTATCTTGAAAAACAAAACAAAAACATGTAAAATAAAAGAGACAGAAAGCAGGGCTGTGCAGATGACTCAGTCTCTGTAAAATACTTGCTTTGTAATGGTGAGGACCTGAGCTCCAACCCTGGAAACCACATAAAACAAGTCACCTGCCATTCTAGCGCTAGGGAGGTGGAGACAGGAGCATCCCTGGGAGTTAGTGGCTAGCCAGTCTCACCTACTTGGCAAGCTTTAGGCTAGTCAGGGACCTTGTCTCAAACAAAAAGTTGACTACTATGTCTGAGGAATACTACTTGAGGATGCCCTCTGGTCTCCATAGACAGGTGCACCTGAACACATACACACACAAGGGAGAGAGGAAGAGGAGGAGGAGGAGGAAAGGAGAGAAGGGAGAGAGGAAGAAACCATGGAACTTTCATTTACCCTTTGTCTGATTTCCGGGTCCTCCTTGGCCTTTTGACTTAACACAAGAACTGTAAAAAAAAAAAAACAAAAACAAAATAGATTTTGCATTAATTACACGCATGTTTTGCTAAAGCCACAAAACAGCACTGACTTACAGAAGGAGTTCATTGACTGCTGGAGTGTCTATCGCTGGGGAGGGAGGTTTTATTCACACGTGATCTGGACCACAGAGACTTGGCTCAGCTTCAGATGATATGTAGGAATCTTAAGGAGTGTTCTACAGGAAGAGTACCTACCCCTCGTCTCCTCCTATGAGGAGGCAGTAGGTCTCGATCTCCTTCTCCAGGTGGGCCTTGACGTTCAGCAGCTGCTCATATTCCAGCTTCTGGCCCTCGGTCTCCGTCCTCACCTGGTGCAGTTGCTCCTCCAGGGCGCTGATCTGAGCCTGGATCTGGGCCAGTTGCGAGCAGTAGTTGCCCTCGGTCTCTGCCAGGGAGCACTCCAGAGAGTGTTTCTGTGGTTTGGGAAGGTGGGATTGTAGAAAACGTTTACTGTACTGATTCAGAAAGAGCCAAGTGTCTTAGAAGAGAGTTATCCTTACACAAGGCAATCGATCACATCCAGGGTTGTGGGGGCGGCTGTTGGTTAAAAAGGGCTTGCTATGCAGCGCCTACATTGAAACGTCAGGTATGTGTGCTTGTAAAGCCAGTGCTGGGGGAGTGAAGACAGAATTTCTGTGGCTTGAGGATCAGTCAATGTAGTCTAACCTGTGAGCCCAGGTTCCACTTGAGAGATTCTGTCTCAAAAAACATGGTGGACGGTTCCAAAGAACAGCAGCCAAGGCTGACCTCTGGACTTCACACCCATGTGCACCATATGCATGATTCCACACTGCACATATATACATAGACAATCATCTCCACCTAGAAGATTCCACCTGTTCAATATTCATGGCAGACACCATACCAGTCTATTTATAATGACACAGATGGTGGTGAATGGTCCTTGTCAATCTGGAAATGCTAGAAAAAATGGACCTGTTTCTCTTTCAGGTACAATGGAAAGATCCCTACCATGTATAGCAATATATGCTGTGCTTGTGGGGTGTGGCAGAGTTTCCAATTTTCTCCTTAAAGTCGTCCTATACTTTGCTCCCACATTGTGAATCATGTGAAGTCTTTGTCTCCTGCTAATCTATACTCAGTTGTATAAACAGTATATATGTATCGTGATCCAAAGAAAATCACCGCCCTTCTAAACTTTAAACTAATTGTTTGGCTTGTAAAGTCAAATGAGTTTATATAGAATAAGAATGAACACCTGTTACAATTTTACTTGAAATGAGGTTGACAAGTTTTTTGTTTTTTTTTTTTTTTTGAGGCAGGGTCTCTTTACATAGCCCTGGCTGTCCTGGAACTCACTATGCAGACCAGGCTGGCCTTGAACTCAGAGATTCACCTGCCTCTGCTTCCCAAGTGCTGCAATTAAATGTACGCACCACTATGTCTGCCTAGATGGCAATATCTTACTGTCCCTTTTGAAGCCCTATATTTTCATATAATTTTACCTACATTCACTTATATCACGGGCATTCTTTTGTAGGTAAATGCTGGAGGTTTCCTAGTCCCAGGCAGAAAGGTAGAGACTTAGATTTGGCAAGTTGGATAGGAAGACCCATTCTTTGCCCCCCCCGCCCCCCAATGGTACAATTCTGGGAATCACCTCTCCTCTTTGAACCTGATTCTTCTTTTAGAGATAATGATGTGAGCTGTGAAGTCGGCCTGTCTGTGCTCCAGGGGGTATTGTGGACTAACCTGTGGGGGCACCTACTGGGCAAACCCTTAATGAAAAAGGTGTTATTACTGTCATTAGGCAGGTTTTGCTTTAGACTCAACCCTCACACCTCTACTTTGCTCCTTATTTATGCCACTTAAAAGGAACTTAAGTGCTCTTAATTATCTGACTGATGGGAAGACTGGGTGGGGAATCCAGGGAAGATATTTTTGCTGTGCAGAGATGGATGTGTTGATCTTTTGACTTGGGAGAGAAGGCTCAAGGCAAAATTAGCTTTCTTCTTGAGCACGTCAAAATAATTGTAGTTGCTGGTTTCCAGGGCTTTGCTAACATCTAGGCGTAATTTCCAGGCAGATGTCAATAGCGTAATCAGTGGATAAAATCCTAAGTAAATAACTAGAGGAGGATGAAAATTCTTTGGAGTTTTTCTCAACTTCCAAAGTGAATCTGCCTTCTCCTTCCTACTTACCATGGCTAAGAGGCTCTGTAGCTCTATCTCCAGGGTTTGGAGAGTCCGTTTCATCTCAGTAAGTTCGTTCCTGGCTGAGGTGGTGGCTCCAGCATCGTCTGAAATCTGCTGCTGCAGGGAAGCGCTCTGCAAAGTCAGGAGCTGGTGTCAGGGTGGGGTCAGCGGCATCCACACCCGGTGCAGAGTGTGTGCCGGCCAGGCTGGTTTTACCTTCTCTTGGAACCAGGCCTCAGCGTCCCTGCGGTTCTGCTCAGCCAGGGCCTCGTACTCGGCTCTCATGTTGTTCAGTAGGACGGTGAGGTCCACGCCTGGGGCTGCGTTCATCTCCACGTTCACGTTGCCTCCGGCCGCGCACTGCAGAGCCTGCATTTCCTGAAACAGATTTGTTCAACGACATTAGGTTCTGAGTGGAAGGAAGTCAAGTGGACAGGATCTATAAGGCTCAAAGCCTTTTGCGAGGCATGTTTCTTTTTCTGTTTTGAGACAGTCTTATTCTGGAGCCCGGGCTGTCCCTGGAACTCTGGTTCTTGCGCCCCCGCCCCCCCATGCCCCGCCCCTCCCCAGCCTCCGCTGCCCTCTCCCCCCCTCCCCACCCCAAGATCTGGGATTGTAGCTGTGAGCTACTACCCTGGGCTTGTTTGTTTTATTTGAGAGGGAATAATAGAAATATTTCAAAGCGGCAAGGGGAAATTAAAAACTGTCTTGATGTTAAGATACACTATTTATCAAAACGTAATTAGGTTTTGATTCCCAGAAGGAGGAAGGCTGTGAAGAGCGGAAGGAAGGTTGGGTGCCTACCTCCTCGTGGTTCTTCTTGAGGTATGCCAGCTCCTCACTGAGTGTCTCCAGCTGGACCTCAAGGTCGGTTCTGCAGAGGGTCAGCTCGTCCAGGACCCTCCGCAAGCCGTTGATGTCCGCATCAACGCTCTGGTGGAGCGCCAGTTCATTCTCGTACCTTAAGAGATGTGTTGGAAAGGTTTGTGCTCTCCTACCCTACTTTTTTTTGAGTTTGAGTCACCCTACTTTTCAGGTCACCGTAAAGACTACCCACAAAGGAATAGACACACGTCTATGAAGCAAGGTAATGGGAATATTCAAAGTTCTCTTCCCTATGACCTTGACATTCATTTGTGTAAGCTCCGAGTTTTCTAAGTAAATTAGGTCTCCTCAATATGGATTCGGTTTACAACGGACAAATGGATGAAAGCAGGGCAGAAGCCCAAAGAAAAGAGGGAAATGCCATGGTAGCTTTTGGTCTGTTTTAATTTGGCTTAACTCACTTCATTCTGAAGTCATCTGCCGTCAGTCTCGCGTTATCATTTTGCAGGATGATGTTGGCGTTGTGTGCAGTTGCCGAGATTATCTGATGGGAGGAGAGGTAGGTAAGAGGTAGGACATAGGAAAATATTCAAATTTCCCTGCAATTAAGTTACACATGAGATCACACTACTACTTCTCCCACCGGGGGATGATGGTGAGTGTTTTGAAAATGGGGACTTGAAATCTAGTCAGTTTTGGTTTATATTTTTAATTCCTACTCTGTCACTTAAAAAATTAATATTTATATATTTATATCTAATATAAATATCTAAAATGTAATCCATAAATATATAAAATATATTTATAAATATGATATATAATATATAACTAGATATTTATATACTTAGATATTAATATCTAGTTGGAGATATTGGGGAGTTCTTGATATATTTTGTGTTACTAAAAACATACAGGCTTGCCTGATTCCCAGTGATGGGTGGTGGGGTCATGCTCAAAGGTTCTAACTGTAATATGAATTATCATTATTATTGTTTTAAAATTTCACTTTTCCATGTGTATTGGTGTCTTTCCTGCATGTATGTTTGTGCGCTATGTGTGTGCCTGGTGCCCCCAGAGGCTAGGAGAAGGCTTTAGATATCATGGAACTGGAGTTACAGATGGTTGTGAGCCATCAGGTAGATGGTAGAAATTAAACCCCGGTCTTCTGGAAAGAGTAGCAGCCAGTTTTCTTAACTGTTGAGCCACCTTTCCAGCCCAGAAATGATTTTGAATACTGATAAATGAAGTACTAAAAGCTATGTCTATAGGCTCCATATCATTCATTGGATTTCTTACCTGGGTCCTGAGGTCATCAATGATGGGGAAGTATCTACTGTAGTCATGATCGAGACCACGGCACGACCCAGGTCCAAATTTTTCATACCAGTCCTTGATCTTCTGCTCCAAGTCAGCGTTGGCCTCCTCTAGTGCTTGCACGTTCTCCAGATAGGAGGCCAGGCGGTCATTGAGGTTCTGCATGGTGACCTTCTCATTGCCGGAGAGGAGGCCGTGCTCATTCGCAGTGAAGGCCCCACAAGAAGCACCGCCCATACCGAGCCCCCCTGCCAATGAACTGCCCCCAAAGGCGCAGGAGAAGCCGCTTCCGATGCCCGGCACTCCGCACGCATTTCCAGTCCCCAAGGCTGCTCCGGTGCTGGAGAGCCTCACAGAGCCCAGCCGTCTGGATGCGGAAGAAAAGCGAACAGACATGGTGATCACTCTGCAGAGCTGCCCTGATGGTCAACGTTCTACTGGGTGAAGCCTGCTTTATATATGCATCGTTAGGGTGTCTTTCGATGAACTCTTGTCTCGCCTAGCAAAATGGTGTTTGCCAGCTCATTGAGAATTATCCATAAGTGGGTGACATTTTTCCCTAATGAATGTCTTTACTCGGCTGTGTCCACTTCCGTAGGTGGATAGTTACCTTGAGGTTTGTTATCTCTGGGAGGGAGCAGGGTGGAGTATTATCAAGGTTATTACAGGGATGCCTTTCAATTTAGTGTGAGCAACCCTCCCTGCCTTCTAGGCCTCAGCAGTATAAAATTCCTTAAAGAACTAAAAAGAAGTGCGATAGATACAGTTCTTTTTTCCTCTGACCATCAACATCTGTATTTCTCCGGCAAGCAAAACATCACCAGCGCTGTTTTCTATCAGACACGTCGAAAATAATTTCAAAAATTCGTCCTAGATTCCAGAGGAAAGAAGCAGAGTTTTAAATGAAAAAAAAAATCAAATCAATCAATCAAACAAACAAACAAACAAACATACAAAACCAGGTTCTATTTTTTGGAAGCAGAAAGTTTTCCCTTGATTTTTATCCTTCTTGAATTCTCATTTCTTCTGCACAGGTGTTTGCCTGAGCTGTGTTGCTAGGCAACCATGGGGTGGGGGAGCCGTTGGCATTTGTGACTCTGTGTCTTTAATTGTAAACGCAGGATTTAGGGGACAAGTCGTTTTCTAATATTTCTGTATATCTTCTTTTTCTTAGACTACTTCTGCACCTGCTTCCTCCACTCCTTACCTCTTACTTCTTCCTAAACTTTGGCTCTATTATCTTAGAGATTTTGGGTTTTCTGCACCCAGTCCTTCCTTCCCTTCTCCTCCCTCTCCCTCTCTTCCCCCTCTCCTCTCTCCTTCCCTCCTCTTCTCTTACCTTCTTCCATTTGACTTGGTCTCCCTATGTTGCCCAGGCTGGCCTCAAACTCGTGGTCCTTCTGCCTCTGGCTCTGGATCGCCGGGATGGTAGGCGTGGCCCCGTGTCTGCCCAGCCACTGTCTCTTGTGCGTATTCTCCCTCATCCCCTGGGTTCCACTAGCTACTGGTCACCTCAGCCAGCCTGAGTTTCAGACAGCTGCCCGCGGAGAATCCCTCCACATCTCTGGCTGCGCCCCTTTCTTCTCTTCACGCCTTGCCCATCCATCTTGATGGGTGCTCACAGCACTCTGCTTGCCCTGTAAGACTCCCTAGAGCCCAGTCGCCTTGCTGGCTTACCATCCTATTTCATGAGATCTCCCCCTCCCATCGTCTTTGTTCCTGTTCTTTGCATTGGCGTCTTTTTTTTTTTTAAATTTAAAATGTAAAATCTTGCATTTTCCAGGGACAATGGGACATCGCTTTCAGTTGAGAAGATTCGAAACAAATAAGCTAAGAACATGAAATTTCATAACCTAGTGGGTAAATTTACAGAAAAGAAAGCCAGAAAATTTGAATCAAGAAACAATATTCAGGGGCTGGAGAGGTGCCTCAGCAGTTAAGACCACCTGCTAGTCTTCCAGAGGACCAGAGTTCAATTCCCAGCACCCACACTAGCAGCTCACAACAGCCTGTAACTCCAGCTGCAGAGGGGCTGGCCTCCATGGTCACTTATAATCACATGCACAAACACATACGCATAATTCGAAATGAGATAAATCCATTAAAAAAGGAAGCCAGAGAAAAAAATTCAAAACAAACCAATAAGAATTATTAACTTTAGAACTAACAAAATATTGCACACTCAAAAGATGACTAGAATATATCAAAGCAGGACAGCAAACACAAGAAAAGCATTGAATTTGTAAAAGCATCCCTGAGGATCTGGGGGGAGGGATATCATTTTCCCATTGCTTCTCCAGCTTAGTTTTTGAGCCAGAGTCCTTTACTGAACCTGGGGATCACTATTTTGGGTGCCCTGGCTGCCAGCAAGCTGCAAGAATACCTGTCTCCATCTTCTCAGTGTTGGGGTGACAGGCATTCGCGGCTGTGCCCGGCTACTACAGGGGCCTGTAGTCACAGCACTTAGACGGTGGAGGCTAGGTGACAGGACATTTAAGGTCATCCTTGGCTACTTGGGATCCTGAGGCAATAACAGCAAACAAACAAAGAGATGATCAATTTCACTAAATTTCCAAAATAAAACTTTAGTAGTGGGTTGACAAAAAATAAAAAGAAAAAAAAGAAAGCCCTTTAAGAATGTAAGCTGACCCCTGAAGCTGTCGTCTGTCTGTCTGTCCGTGTGGTGTGTTCTTCAAGCTGGGCTGCCTTGTCTGGCCTCAGCGGGAGAGGATGTACCTAGCCCCGGAGAGACTTGATGTGCCAGGGTGGGGGAGATACCCAGGGGGCTCCCCCCCTGCTCAGAGGAGAGGAGAAGGGGAGCAGGGAATGTGGAAAGGATTGTGGGAGGGGTGACTGGGAGGGGGCAGTGAGTGGAATGTAAAGTGAATAAGTAAAAAAGAAAGTAGTGGTGTGCTCCTCTTAGAAAGCTGAGGCAGGAGAATCATAGGTTCAAGTTGAGGCCGACCTGTCTCAATACATACATACATACATACATACATACATACATATATACATACATACATACATACATACATATATACATGCCTACATATATACATGCATACATAAGTAAAGGATAACCTTGGTGCTCTGAAAGTGAAAGTTTTTAGTTGGGATGTGTTTCTTTTTCTTTCCCTTTCTTTCTTTCCTTCTTTCTTTCTCTCTCTTTCTCCCCCCACCCCCCCCCTTTTTTTTTTGAGACAGGCTCTCTCTGTGCAGCCTGGGCTCAGACTCATGGAGATCCACCTGCCTCTGCCACCTACATGTTGGGATAAAAGGTTTGCCCCACCACACCTCATCTGATAAAATGATCTTGATGCTAAGGAAGCTATAGGAAAGATAAGCGTACTCAGGAAACCAGGTTAATACTCCTGTGGTCTGAAAAAGCCTAATCTGATGAATTAACTTAGAATCTAAGTTAATAGCACTGGGAAGCTAGATCGGTTGGTAAAGCACTAATATACCTGAGTTTGAGACCCAGCACCCATCTGAAGAAGCCAGGTGTGGCAGCATGTGTTTGTAATCTCAGGGATGGGGAGGCAGCGACAGGTGGATCCCTGGGGCTTGCTGGCCAGTCAGCCTAGCCTCAGGTGAGTCCTAGGTCAAAGAGAGACTGTTCGTCAAAAATAATGTGGATAGTTGTGTGGTGGTGGCTTAATCTCAGTGCTTGAGGGGCAGAGGCAGAGGCAGAGGCAGAGGCAGAGGCAGAGGCAGAGGCAGAGGCAGAGGCAGAGGCAGAGGCAGAGGCAGAGGCAGAGGCAGAGGCAGGTGGATCTCTGGGTTTGAGGCTAGCCTGATCTACAGAGTGAGTTCTAGGACAGCCAGGGCTACACAGAGAAAGGCTGACTTGAAATAAAAATATGGAGAGTGTTCATGAAGAACACACAAACACACCTGTTTACCTGTGCATGTATGCACATAGACAAAACAAAGTTCGTGATATTCTGTAATACCCAAGAGAAACCATTTCAGTGCAGGTCCCACAAAATTCCTAAAGTTATGTTTCAACCAAACTAAACAAGCAAATGAAGAAGAAAGAAGGTCACATGATCAGGAGTCAATGTTAACTATAGTCTGTGGAACATAAAGACCAACAACCGTGAAATTACAAGGGAGTATATACAAAACACACACACGTGCCTTTAATGTCTAGGAAACAGAGGAACTGGAAGTGTTCCCGACAAACAAGTGACTATCAAAAAAGACACGGGCTGAATTCATTCCTGGTCCTGCGCACCCTCATGCCTGGTTCGGTAAACCAGTCAGGAGCCTGCGGCTGGGGAGGTCACAGTCCCTGGGGCGGAACATACTACTGTTTTGCTAAATGGCCACGTTGCCAAACTGCCTTCTAAACACTTCTATCTATCTCCGTAGATGAATGTTGCTCTCAGCCTTCGTCGGCGAGGCTTCTTTAAGCAATGCGTGACAGGTAATACAGAGATTCACAACTGGTAAAGTGCTAATAATAAGTGACTGAGTACCCAGTATCGGATGGGACGGCCATAGGAGCCCCTCCCTGGCTGAGAGAGCATCCCGGAAGAAAGGGTGGGAGGTCCGAGTAAGCCAGCCAATAGGGAGAAGAGTGTGAATTGGTGTCTTCTGTACCTGACAGGGCTGTTGGTTACCTGCATGAGAGCAGAATGAGTCTGAGCCTAGCAGCGTTTCAGTCGTGGCAGAGGGGTTCACAAGACCTCATCCCTCCCTAAAGGACTATTAGTTAATGGCTGCTGGAGGCAGGGGTGGGGTGGGGACGGCACTTCAGTAGTGCAGCTGGGCTCCAGTAAATAATCCTTCTCTCATGCTCAAGCAAGCAACGCAAATTAAACTCAATGGGCACACACACATACATACACACACACACACACACACACACACACACACACACTAGACATTGAAGTTGGAGACATCGAAGTTGGAGGGGAACTTGTTGAGAAAGAGGAGGGTTTGAGCAGAGTGATGTATGAGGATGATGGAAGGTGGAAATGACCAAAATCCATTAGATGATGTATGAAATTGCCTCCCCGCCCAAGTTCAAGCCCTCAAACTTCTAACCTGTAAAATTGTAACCTTTGATTTTTTTCTCCAGCTCCATCCAGACTGCATAGCCCTAGATGGCCTGGAACTCACAATTGTAGAGTAAGGCTGATCTCAAACTCACAGAAATCTATCTGCTTCTGCCTCCTGAGTGCATTAAAGATAAATACTACCATGCTTGGCCCACCTCAACTTTTGATACACTATCTTTGGCAGGTCCAATCTGTTGCCCTTTGGATCCTGTTAGGACCAATTAACTTGTAAACATTCAAGGACTTTGACATTCATTTGTGTAAGCTCCGAGTTTTCGAGGAGATGGCTAAGTGCATAAAAGCCCTTGCCTTGAAAGTGCGAAGACCTGACTCTAAAAACCAGACTTGGAGGGCAAGTGTCTGTAATCCCAGTGTTTGTATTCTGACATGGTGCTGGAGACAGGAGACTCTCTTCAGTTCTGGGGCCAACTATCCTGGTGTACACAGCACATGGCGACACAGAGATCCTGACTCAACCAAGATGGACCTGAAGTAATGACACTCCAGGTTGTCTTTTGACTTCTACGGGTGTGCCATGACACCTGTGTACCCTCTCTTGCATATGTACACATGCGCACATATGCCCACAAGCAACCAGGGAAATCTGAAAAATACATAAAAAATATAATAACTCAAAAAGAAATTCAGGTGATGGATTTAAAGAACAGATGAGGCACAACTGAGAAGTCTGTTAGGTGTAGGAAAGCTAGGGTGCTATTTTTCTTTCGGTATATGTATAAAAGCATGGGTTTAATTATGACATTTTCATAAACACACACAGACACACACAGACACAGACACAGACACATACAGACACAGACAGACAGACAGACAGACAGAAATTTTGCCATATTCCCTCCCTGGTGTTTTCTTTGGCCCTCTCTCTTCTCCTCCTGGTCTCCCTCCTCTTGTACTTCCATATATATTTTTGATAATTATAGATAGATTATTCTAAATGGACAGGAGAAGGAGAGAGAGGTGAGGGGAAGACAAGGGAGTGATCAGAAACTATGGAAGAGATAGTAAGAAAAAATAGGCAATGATGACAGGAGCTCTTAGAACCATTTCACCCGCATTCAAGCAAAACAGATAAAGATAAGAAAAAGAATTTCTAGAGTTCTGGGAAAAGATGGCAGAATTTCAAAATTCTTACATAAAAGTCACGCAGAACATTTATATCAGAAAACCTAAACCCACCTACAGTGTTTATAACCAATCTACAGGTAAACATATTGGCATGAATCCCAACACAGAAACACGTAGGACAGGCTACATGCATTCTCAAGGGAAGAGGAAACACAGAGGCTTCTAAAGACTCTGATAAGACAATTTCCCCCAAAGCCAACTGGAAATCATTGCAGATCTGAGAGGAGGAGGAGGTGGGGCTGGAAGAATTTAGCTTTTCCCAGCTGAGTGGCAAGATCTTCTATGAGGTTCAGTGGGAACAAGACTGTTCAGGCCTTGTGTGTTCTTAGAAGTGCCCAGCTATGGCTTTCTGTCCCAAGAGCAGTCTCAGGTGAGGAGGAGCATCTGGGGAGGGGGAGGAGCAGCTGACCAGATCATTGAGATGGAGGAACCAGGAGGTCAAAGTGTCGAGTGGGAAAGGACATGGAAAACCTTAGAAATCAAACCAGCATCTTGTTAAAATTAATGCATTTTAGTTAACATATGAAAGGGTGGGTTCCACGATCACATTCTCGCACTTGTGTGTTATACGCTTTTACCACGATCTCTCTGGTCTCTGTCTCTCTTGTCCGTTCATTTTCTTCTTCCCCACTGGACACCCTTTTCCCTCACACAGTGCCCCTTCTCTTTTCATGTCTGTTTTTGACAGGTAGATGCTGCATATAAGAAGACATGCAATGATTCTGAGCCCACGTGCTTTTTTCCCTTAATGATTCAAGTTCCATCCATGTTTCTGCAGGAGACATGATTTTCTTTATGGATGAACAATACTCCAGAATCACATTTTCTTTAGTGGTCTGTGGTGGTTTGAATGAAATGTTCCCTGTAAGTCTTGGGCATATGAGTACTTGGACCCAAGTTGGTGACTGTTTGAGGGGGATTAGGAGTTGTGGCTTTGCTGAAGGAAGCGTGTCACTGGGGGTGGGCTTTGAGGTTTCAGAAGACCCCTCCCCATTTTTCGTTATCTCTCTGCTTCCTGTTTGTGGATATAGAGTGGTGGGCTCTCAGCTCCAGCTCCAGCGCCATGCCTGCCCGCCTGCTGCCATGCTTCCCACCATGATGGTCTCGGACTCATCCTCCTGAAATTGTAAGCTCCAAATAAACTCTCTCTTCTGTAAGGTGCCTTGGTCATGGTGTTTTATCACACCAATAAAAAAGTGACTAATACACCATCCATCTGATGATGTTCATATGGGTTGATTCCTTGTCTTGCCTTACCAGACATGGATGTGCCAATGTCTCTGTGCTATGTTGACCCCCCTGGTTCTATTTTCAGTGTCTGGAAGACTCTCCATGTTCATCCATCTCCTCACACTAGTTTACATCCCACCTGCACAGGATGAAGGCCCCTGCCTCCCGTGCTCCCAGCAGCATTATTGCTGCCTGTTTCCTTGGTGAAAACCGTGCTGACTGAATGACGTGGAATTATGAACGTAATTTTGATGTCGAACATCTGCCATCTGTATGATTGTTCTTTGTTATTTGTGTTTCTTCTTTTGAGGATTGTCTGTTCAATTCATGTGCCCATTTACTGAGTGGTTCCTCTATCTGTTTATATATATCTATGCACTTATATGCATTCTATGTGTGCGTGTGTGTGTTCATACACAGGGTCTTACTATGCAGCTCTTGCTGCCTGGAACTGGCTATGTGGACCATAGAATGGCTTTGGATTTCA
Source organism: Tokudaia tokunoshimensis (assembly GCA_036184795.1). Lineage (NCBI taxonomy): Eukaryota > Metazoa > Chordata > Mammalia > Rodentia > Muridae > Tokudaia > Tokudaia tokunoshimensis. Next base: position 22,588,404 of record BTHU01000010.1, on the reverse strand, counting down.
TAGAGCTCTGACTGCCTCTGTTTCTTGAGTGCTGGGATTAAAGATGTGCATCACCGTGCCTGGCATTGGCTTTGCTTTTTGACAGTTATCTTTTCTGAGTTCTTTACAGATTCTAGATGTTAATCCCCCATCAGATGTATGACTGGCAAGGGTTTTCTCTGGCTCTGTCAGGTTCTTTTTTTTCCTCCTCTGCTTTTCCCTTCTGTTATACGTGAGCTTTTGATTTTAATGGAAATCCTGTCTGCCAATTACTTCCAGAACTGTTGGAGTCTTATCCCAGACAGCCTTTTCCCGAGCTTAGATTTTAAGGTGCTTTTCCTAGGTATTTCAAGGTTTTAGATCTGATGTTCAGATTTTTGCTTTATTGAATTGATTCTTTCCCAGAGTGAGGCATAGAAATCTAGTTTTGCTCTACCTGGGCATATCCAGTTTCCCCAACACAGTTCATTTCAAGGGCTGTCTTCCTCCCATAGGTGTTGTTGGCACCTTTGTCAAATGTCAAGTGACCGCAGCTGTGTGTGTGCACTTCTGGGGTCTTGGTTGTATTTCATTGTCCTACGTGTCTGTCTTTATACAGGTTTGCTGTAAAGGTTTATTCTCTTTCTAACTGTGTTTATACGTGTGTGCCTGTGTGGGTATCTGTGTTTGAGTGAAGATGCTCTGTGGTTGTAAACAAGCCCATATGGGTGTGAGGACCAAACTCAGGTCCTCTGAAAGAACAGTATGCACTTTGAACCACTGAGCCAGGCTGGGTAGTTGTGGCACACTCCTTTAATCCCAGAACTCGGGAGGCAGAAGCAGGTGGATCTCTGAGTTTTGAGGCCAGCCTGGTCTACAGAGTAAGTGCCAGGACAACCAGGGATACACAGAGAAATCCTGTTTCAGGAAACCAACAATCAAACCAAACCAAACCTAAACTCCAAAAACAACCAAACCAAACCAAACCCAAAACTCCCAAAACCCATTGAGCCATATCTCCAGCCCCAAAGCCAACAATTTTGAATCCTATATCCAATCAAGAGAAAAGAGAACTCTGAGAAGTTAGAAGAGTCATTTGGAATTGTACCTAGTTTTAAAAAATAAGGAATAATTTCCTGGAAAAAACGAGCCAAAGAAACCAACTGAGGCAAAACTCCACAAAGTGTTAGTATACATGAAGGAGAAAATGTAGAAATGGATGCATCCCTGTATAAAATGAAAACTTTTTGTGCCAGCTAATAATCTATCACTTCAAAATCACGTGCAATGCATCAGAAGTGATAGAAGAAAAAAAAGTTAGAAATACCTAGGCATGAATTAATAGAAATAAGACATTCACAGGAAGTCTGTATTCAGGGAGTAGCAGCCAGAGGAAAATGACATTCTGCAACCACACCAAACACCATTGTATCAAAGTATCACCGAACACAATTCAGTAGCATCTGAAATAGCACAGAATGTCCCTCGGAAGCTACTTCTTGCCCTTATAGGAAGCCTGAGGTAATTTACTGCCTGAAAGGGCCTCCACACATCTTAGATGTCTGTGAGGTGTTTGTTTTTTGTTTTGTTTTGCAACAACTAACTTCTGAAAGCCAGATATGATAGTTCATGCCTGTATTCCCAGTACTGAGACAGGGGGATTGCTATGAGTTTGAGGCTAGCCTATATTATTTATTGAGTTACAGACAAACAGGGGATACAGAATGAGATCTTGGTTGTTGTTGTTGTTTTAAAGATTTTATTTATGTGGGTACACTATCACTGTCTTCAGACACACCAGAAGAGGGCATCAGATCCAATTACAGATGGTTGTGAGCCACCATGTAGTTGCTGGGAATTGAACTCAGGACCACTGGTCCATCTCTCCAGCCCTGAGATCTTGGCTTAACAACAACAACAACAACATACGCCCCTCCCCAATAAACCCACTAACTGTTCAAGCAGAGTGGTGGATTTCCTTCTCCTTCAGATAGGTATTGATTCTTCAGAACCTTGAGGTACACAAACCCTCGACAGTAAAAAGCAGTGGGACTCCAGGGACTAGGAGAATATGTGCTTATTAGCAGAATGTCTTCAAAGTCCAGTTGCCCTAATTTCTGCTGAACTCAGAAAATCACAGAACTGAATGGCATAGTCATTTTCTAGGAAGAACAGATCTACAACTCTAACGTCACGGTGTTTTCTTCTACCTTGTGAACTCAAGAGGACTTGAAGGAAAATCACTAGGGGGACTAATTCTATATCATTGCTTTGCGAATAGACACCTAGGAAATTCTGGGTTATTTCTTCAGCAAAAGGTGCAGAATTAAGGAATTTAGCTTTCCTGTGAGTCCTTCTCACCGCAAAGTGCATCCTGTACTTGACGAGCCTTCCTGGGCATTTCCTACACAAAGGGAATCCCATTCAAATGGTTTCAATGGCCCCCAAGCACACCTGTAAGGTAGGAGCTGTTCTGAGGGCTCCAGACAAAATTCTGTTAGAAGAGTTCTGTACTTGGTTCAGCGCTCTCTTTTTTGCTAACTTGAAATTCGCAGCAATTGCGTCTTCAAGCCTGTGCTCTGTAAAGTGATTTCTGATCAACCAAGAGGCACTCGAGTGCACAGGGGTTGTATATGAACCATTTGTCTGCAGTGGTTTTCACTGCCTCTGTAACACACAGCACAGGAAATGCCCTCACAAACTGAATTCTGGTTAACAGTGATGTGGGAGCCCAGCTAAGCCTTAAGTGGGTGACTGGTATACAGCCTCCAAAATGGAGTAACCTGGATCTCTGGCAATCCCAGGAAGCCCAGGCCTTCCATGCAAACCAGAATTTGCTTCAAATGTCACAGATGTTCCAAGGAACATGAATGACTGAAAAATGCAGTATACATGAACTTTTCTGAAGTCTACAGCTGGGCGTGGTGGTGCTTGACTTTAACCCCAACACCAGAGAAGCAGAAACAGGCAGGTCTCTGTGAGGCGTGGCCAGTCTGCTCTACACAGAGAGTTCTAGGCTAACCAAGGTTGTCTCTAAAAGAAAACTAGACTGAAAAAACAAAACAAAAAACCCCAAGCCAAACAACAACACACAGTGAAATAAAAATAGTTGAGTTTGTTTTGTGTTTCCTTTGTTTGTATGTGAGCTACAAAAAACAGATAATATAATTGTGGTATTTTGATTTAAAACTGGGATTCCTGGGTATAAAAACAAGTGGTAAAAGCATGCACTAACTTAAAATGTATTTTTTTTCTTTATTTAGAATGTTAATAGCAAAGGCCGTAAAAACAAAAGCCAAAACAAGAAAAACAAAACAAAACAAAAAAACCCTCCCCAAAACAAAATCATAAAAAAGTCCAGGGTAAACCAAGACCAGAGTCGAAAGAACCTGACATGGTTCTGCACATCCTTAGTTCCAGAACAGGCAGAGGCAGGTGGATCACTGAGTTCGAGGCCAGCCTGGTCTACAGAGTGAGGGCTACACAGAGAAACCCTGTCTCACAAAAACAAAAACCAACCAGCCAAATAAGCAAACAAAAAGAGAACAGTAACTGAAGAAGAAAGCAGAGCTCATCCTGTTCTAGAACCTTCTGTGCTGTGAGTTTTGAACGTGGGGACCTCATATCTTCATTTCACACTGAGCCAAACACGTTATGTGGCTGGCCCCGTGCGTTTGGAAGTCATCTCCTCATAACTTCTAGAACTTGGCAGAAAATTGGTAAGTATTTGATTTTTTTTTTTGGGGGGTTTTTCGAGACAGGGTTTCTCTGTGTAGCCTGGCTGTCCTAGAACTCACTCTGTAGACCAGGCTGGCCTCGAACTCAGAAATCCGCCTGCCTCTGCCTCCCAAGTGCTGGGATTAAAGGCGTGCGCCACCACCGCCCGGCTAGTATTTGATTGTTTTCTCTACTCCTCTGAGCTTCCATGGAGCTGTTCGATTGTTGGGTGGAAAGTCTGCCCTTACTCAAGCTTCTCAATGAAATCAGGAAGATAACTTGAGAAACAAAAAAGCAGTTTTCCTAGGGCGGAACAACCTGTGACCTTGGAGATCACACGCTCCGTGAGACTTCTCGCCTTAGTAAGAGTCTGTCGCGGTGTGGGGAAGATTGAAAGCCGATCTGTCACATGGTTTTGTATGACCCCAAGTTAAGAATGGCTTTTACATTTTATGCGTGTGGGGTTTTGTCTGTTTGTATGTCTGTGCACCTCATAAATGACTGGTGCCTGAGGAGCCTAAAGAGGGAGTTGGATCCCCCAGGTGCTGAGTTACAAACACTTGTGAGCCACTTGTGGGTGCCGGGAATTGAACCCTGGTCTTCTGAAAGAGCAGCCAAGGCTCTTAATTGCTGAGCCATTGCTTCAGTCCCTGGCTTTTACATCATAAATCGTTGAAAACATGGAAAGAATAACCTTTCATGAAACGTTAAATTATTTGCAATTTAAAAAAAAAACTCAACCCCTCTATTTATTGGAATGTAGTTGTGCCTATCGGTCTATTGCTTTTTCTGTTAACAGCAACTACAAAACCGAGTAGTTGCTGCGGACCCCATTGCCTGCAATGCCTAAAATATTTCTGTCTGGGCCTACCCGGGGAAAAGCTTCTATAATCTGTCCTGGAAAAGTCATCAACACGGGTTTGGTTGCAGTAGATCTTTTCAGAGATTGTTTTTCTGTTTAGGTGGGAATGGTATCCCACAAGTCTGTGTGGCAACTTGAGATAGTTTGAGACATCATGACAAAACCACCGGGCATGCGCCATCTAGTGGTGGAATGTGTCAGTTGCAGGAGCATTTTCTGACTGTCCCCCATGTTTACCTCATGCAGATGTGTTGGGATTTGAAGATTATGCCTAATAAATCTTTAATATTAAATACGGTGTGATCGAATTGATAGTTGTTGAAAACTAGAGTGAAATCCAATAAAGACATTTTCCATAAAGGTCTACCTACGCGGGGTAAAATAAATCACAACTCGTTATTAATCACTAGCACACGGAAGTGTGTAGCCTTCAATTATTTTATTTGGACACGAACACCCAGCATCTTTTGAAAGTCACTAAGAAAACAGGTATTTTGTCTAAGGCCACTCATCTGAAATAGAAGAAAGCATTTCCATTCTCCCTGAGATTTAGAACAGTGCAGCCGTGCTGGCTTTGCCCCCAAGTTACTCTATCTCGCCACCCCCACCCCCCACCCCACCCCCCAGTGTGGCAGCTAGAAGGGAACCCTCTGCTCAGCCTTGCCGTTGCTCGGCTTAGACATCTTTTCCTCGATGGAGTGGATCCTGGAAGACAGGACCTTACCACGCTGATCTATTTCTTCAACCACTGTCTTTACCAGCGTGGTTTTGGATACATCTAGAGAAGAAAACACAGGTGAAGGACCATATTCTGCCCCAAAAGATTACGTGATGAAGGATACCACTGTTTGGCTCCTCACATTGCATCGCATACATTGGGGAGGGATGTTAGGAGTTTCAAATAAGATTTTGGGGTGTCTGGGGAACATTTCCAGTTCAGAGTACTTTACTTAAAGCTTCTTAACTGTAGATTTATGAGAGCCATTGATATAAAGGGATTTTTCTGCTACAGAAATTAAACGAGGTTTTTGTTACCTTTGGATGAATTCCCCGAGCTTCCAGATTCAAAAACCTTTGAGCCGGAGCAGGAACTGGAGGAAAGAAAACTTTGTTATTTGACATTGGTGTTTATTATCACTTAGGAAACTTTCATTGAAATGATGATTCAATGGATATCAATTTTCACTATTGAAAAAAATGTAATTTGTATGTAGGAGCAGGAAGTGATTACAAAAGAGAGGATTTAAAAATATTTCCATTTGATTTTTTTTTCTTTTTGGTGGCGGTATATGGTGGTGGTGTGTGTATGTGTATGTGTATGTGTGTGTTTGTGAGTATGTGAGTATGTGTATGTGTGTGAGTGTGTGTATGTGTGTGAGTGTGTGTGTATGTGTGTGCATGTGTGTGAATGTGTGTGAGTGTGTGTATGTGTGTGAGTGTGGCTGTGTGTTGGTTGGCATTAGGAATCTCCCTTCGTTGCTCCTTTGTTTTAGAGAGAAACTTACTTATTTTATTCTACATGCATGAACATTTTACCTGCACGTATGCATATGCACCACATGCATGCAGTGCCTTCAGAGGCTAGAAGAGGGCATCCGTTTCCCAAGAACTGGAGATACAGACTGGTGTGAATCATTTTGAGACATGGGTCTCTCACAGAACCCATAGCGTACATATCACCTAGACTGGCTGGCCAGTGAGCACCCACCCAGCATCCACAGTCTCTCCCCTGACCCCAGGTATGGAGTTACAGGTTCTGAGCCATTCCACTCAGTCTTTACAGATGTGCTGGAGATGCAGCTTGGGCTCTCATGGGACAAGCACTCTTCCCACTGAGCCATCTTCCCAGTCCCTCCCATTCAAGAATTCCCATCCAAGAATTTAAAATGTAAGAAACATGTATTAGTTTAAGAGCTACGTATAAAAACATGCAATCACCCAGGAGCCACACATACATATAAATGCGTTGGGGGGGGGGTTGTTCAGGGGATTATGGGGAGGGGGCTCTGCGATGGACAATATGTAAAGGAAATGATTCCTCTATATAGAAGCAGGAGAAGGACATGCATTTTTGTGCAGTGGGACAGAGAGACAGCGGCCCCGACAGCATGGAAGGCTGAGGGATAGAATATGGTTGTTATTGGGAACTTCCCACTGATCTTACTTCTCGTCTCCGTCTATGAGGCGGCAGTAGGTCTCGATCTCCTTCTCCAGATGGGCCTTGATGTCCAGCAGCTGCTCATGTTCCAGCTTCTGGCCCTCAGTCTCCGTCCTCACCTGGTGCAGTTGCTCCTCCAGGGCGCTGATCTGAGCCTGGATCTGGGCCAGTTGCGAGCAGTAGTTGCCCTCGGTCTCCGCCAGGGAGCACTCCAGAGAGTGTTTCTGATACATCAAAGATGTAAGGGATGTCAGTAAGGGATGAAATCACCAGAGGGCTACCCAGCCCTGGGTTTCTCAGCATCCTGAAGGACCACTCCCTAGGCAGGTTAGGGGCTTGTCACAATAAGACAGGAGGTGGAGCCTGCTGTTAACCCTGGGTGAGCAAGCACTGAATGGCCTGACAAGGGATAAATGACCCCACCCCAAGACTTTATCTTAACATTTACTGTGTGTGTGTGTGTGTGTGTGTGTGTGTGTGTGTGCGCATGTGCCACAGCAAACATGGAGATCACAGGACAACCTGCAGGAACTGGTTCTTTCCTTCCACCCTATGGGTTCCTGGGATCAAACTCTGGTCACAAGCCTTGGCAGCAAATGTCCTTATTCCCGGAGGCATCTCAGTGCCCAGCAGCACGCCCCGCCGCCCCCCCCCCCCCAGCAAGATATTTGACTGTGAAGATTTTGGTAACAGTTTCTGTTAACACAAACATGTATCTAAAGCATTTTTTGGGGACAGCACAGTAAGAAATCCACACAGGATGATTCATATTTTAAAATAGTTTGGGAGTGTTGCCTGTTATACCAAAACCTCGTTCCTCAACAGTTTGCATCCTATTCCTAGACCCACTGGACTGTTGCTTTCTTTTGTAAACCATTCTTGATTTTCTGTCGTCCGCCAGAGTCCTCTTTTTAAAGCTGTTCAGACTGAATGAATCCTCTCCAGGAGGCCGGGTGGCCTCTCGAGGGCGGTGCCCATTACCTGCAGGCCACGGTGTCCACACTAAGTCCTAGGACTATCTCACTTCCTCTCTCCTCCATAGACTGTAATTTGTCCTGCCCCATGATTTCTACTTCAATTATGGTAATTTCCCTCTTTGTCTTATCGTATGTAAATATGTGTGTCCGGCAGTTACTACCTCTGATAGTAATCCTTATCGGATTGTCCACTGCCTCTTCCACTCTCTCATTTCCCTGATCTTCCTGTGGCATGACTACTGCTCTAACGTCACAGGATACAACGCCTCTGTTAGAAGGAGATGCAAGCCTCCACCTGGCAGTTTTGGAGGCAGTGTGGTTCAAACAATTACCTAATAAATGCATTTCAATTTTAAATGCTCTCTCTCTCTCTCTCTCTCTCTCTCTCTCCCTTTCTCTGTAGAGAGTTTTTGGGCATGCTTGGCAGAAATCTGACATTGGGCCAGGACAAGGAAATGGACTTCCTGCAGGAATCTAATTTTAGGCTAGAACAAAGAAGTAGGCTTCAGGCATGAGTATGACTTTGGGCTAGGACAGGGAAGTTGGCTCAGATATCTTGGTCATCCTGATGTGTCTTTAGAAAGAGTGATCATGGGACTTTGTTTATTGACTTATGATCATGGAACTTTGTTTATTGACTTACTACTTGTCTTTATTGTATTGCTTATTCCTCAGTCTAGAACTGACCTTATTACTTGCATGCAATTATGTATAAAAGCAGGTTGGGAAAAAATAAACCTGCCTTCAGTCTCAGAACTGGCTGGGGTCATGCTACAGTGTTGTTTAATTGTCTTTTTCTTTTTAAACCTCGCTCCTGCCCTCAAGAACCTGTTGACTGACTGATGACTGGCTTGGTCATCTGTCTCCGTCTCCATCTCCGTCTCCGTCTCCCCACCCTCCCCCTCTCTCTGTGGTGTGTGTGTGTGTGTGTGTGTGTGTGTGTGTGTGAGAGAGAGAGAGAGAGAGAGAGAGAGAGAGAGAGAGAGAGAGAGAGAGACACCAGAGGACACTCTTGGGTATCATTCCTCAGGTGATACTTTTTTCTTTTTCTGTTTCTTCTCTCTGTCTCTCTCTGTCTCTCTGTCTCTCTCTCTCTCTCTCTGTCTCTCTCTCTCTCTCTCTCTCTCTCTCTCTCTCTCTCTCTCTCTCTCTCTCAGCCTGGGCTCACTGATAAGCTACATTGGCCGGTCAGTGACCCCAGGGATCCTCCTGCCTCTGCTTCCCAGCACTGGGATTCCAAACTCTTGCCAGCAGGCCTGGCTTCTGTTACATGAGTTCTAGAGATTAAACTCATACCCTTATTTATGTTTGCCAGGTAAGCCCTTTACCAGTTGAGCTGTCTCCCAGCTCCCTAACTTACTTCTTTATTGCATTAGTAGCATAATTTTCAGAATAAGTTTGTATATCGCCAATATATGATGTATTGACTCAATCCTAGGATTGCAAAGAAGGAATTATGTAGTAATATATTCATCACGACAGGCAGGCATGTGAGGGCCTAATGGGGCTGAGACCCTTAGGATGCTGATTTACTCTGGCTGCTGCATTTGGACAGGTTCCTGGGCTCTCCCGGAGCATTCAAGAGGAGATGACAGATATGGTAATGAGAAAGAAAAAGTGCAGGCTAGCAAGATGTCAAGGAGGGGCACACCCACAGTTCAAAACCTTAAAGCCTTTCCTCCCTAGGATATTTTATAAGATGGCTAATACCCTGGGAAGCTGGAGGGAGCAGCATCTCTCTTAACTGCCTTCCACTGGGAAAGTTGGGTGCTGATGGGAAAGAACCAGATGAACTTGGAAGTTTGCATAACACAGGAAGCAAACATGTGGGTGTTTGTATACAGATAACCCCCAACCTATAATTGACTTGTGTTCTCCCTGTGGGAAACTGAACTTGGAATTTATCTTGACCAAAGAAGCTCAGATATGGAAGATAGATTACCAGTATGACTCTATAGCTTGGTTACACTGGCTGTTAAATGGATTTTGCAGGGTGGGTTATTTCCTGATCCCAAAGCATTACTCCTGGAATGGGTGATCTGCATCGAGAATCTAACTGCTTCATGATATCACTGCTTCTATGTGGAAATGCTTCTAATTCTGATGAGGACATAAATTCTGATAGGAAATAAATTCTCAATTTATTTCCTATCCTGTTTTCCAGAAATAGAGGGAGGATTCAACCCTGAAGCGGCAGAAGATCATGCAGGGTTCTGATGGTTTTAGAATTCCATCCGAATTCAGAAGGACGTGCTAGAGAGTCCGCTGAGCTCAGAGCGAGGGGAAGAGGGGCATGCTGGGTAAGCTGGGGCTCAGCCAATGGTAAATCTTCTGTCTAAATACTACATAGCAATAGAGCACTGTGTCTGTGTTTTCAGGTCGGCTAAACCAAAAGATCTTTCTGGTCTACTGAGCCATGGTTTTCTTTGTGGGTGACTTACTGTTCTGATTTGCATAGTAGCTATTTCTTTGTTCATGTGACACCCTAGTGTCTTCAGAGATTACAAAACCTCTTGTGATCATGGGGAATCCTTGGGCCATGTGCTTGCTTGCCCCAATTCTCAAAGTCAAGCCTTTTGGATGCTGCCAGCCCACAACCTCGACAGAAAGTAGGTTTCTAGGTTGTTTCCATGGTAACTGTTGTAGTCTTCTCCATGGCCCAGATGTACCTAAGAGCCTGAGTGCCGGGCTGTGGGGCATGTGCTGGGGAAACGACAACGTTACTGATGTAGGGTGAGAGGATAGATAGTGCCCATGTCTGGGTTGGTGTGTACATTTCTTTAAATAAATATTTCATGTGTATGGCTGTTTTGCTTGTACACCTCATGTATACAATGTATACCTCATGTATACGATGTCTGCAGAACACAGAATAGGGTATCCAATACTCTAAGACTGGAGCTACACATAATTGTTAGCTTCCATATGGGTGCTGGGAATTAAATTTGGGTCACTGAAGGAGTGGGTTCTTTCAACTGCAGTTCTACCTCTCCAGCCTTGTTCTCTCTCTCTCTCTCTCTCTCTCTCTCTTTCTCTCTCTATCTCTCTCTCTTATTGTGCCTTTAGGTCATAGCAATATATTCCATCCATATTTCAGAGATGATGGTGTTACCCATCTTGGCCTGTGTGAACAAGAAACACTGGTCCTGTCTCTTAGTATTTTAACTGAAACAGCACTCCCCAGCACGCTCTGGGGGCGTTGAATGAACCATGGTGCAGGGTGGAACTGGGCACCAGGCTGGTTCTTTTACCACAATGAACTCTGGGTGCCATCCAGGAAGGAATTTAGCAGTATCAAGAAGTCTGTGGGGAAGACACTGCCTCTTTCTATCTCCTAGGGTGCTTTTCCTGTTGTTCTCTCCCCCTTCCCCCCACCCCCTACGCGCCCCTTTCGATAAGCATTTGTAATAGGAAAGAAAAGAAAGACTTCAGAAAGGAGCCAGGAAGCGCCAGGCCTGGTCTTGGGACAGCACCTACCGTTGCTGAGAGTGACTGCAGCTCGATCTCCAGCGTCTGCAGGGAGCGCTTCAGCTCTGTCAGCTCAGTCCTGGCCGAGGTGGTGGCGCCCAAGTCATTAGAGATCTGCTGCTGCAGCGTGGCGCTCTGGAAGACAGGGTGCACAGAGTCACATTGAGTCTGGCCTGCTAGGGAGGAATAGACAGAGCAGGTCTGGCTCCCCTCACCTTCTCTTGGAACCAGGCCTCCGCGTCCCTGCGGTTCTGCTCAGCCAGGGCCTCGTACTCGGCTCTCATGTTGTTCAGTAGGACGGTGAGGTCCACGCCGGGGGCCGCGTTCATCTCCACGTTCACGTTGCCTCCGGCCGCGCACTGCAGAACCCTCATTTCCTAAAGTGAAATGCAAGTGACTGTCCACATGCCATCCCAGCAGGTTTAGAGGTCCCAAAGTTCCCAGAGCAACGGATAATTAATGGGTACTATTCAAGGCTGTCGTCCGTCCATCCATCTATCCACCTATCCACCCATTCATCCGTCCGTCCGTCCGTCCACCCACCCACCCACCCACCCACCCATCCATCCATCCATCCATCCATCCATCCATCCATCCATCCATCCATCCATCCATCCGTCTATCCTCCCTTCCTTCCTTCCTTCCTTCCTTCCTTCCTTCCTTCCTTCCTTCCTTTCTTCCTTCCATCTGTCCATCCTTGTTTTTATGAGACAGGGTCTCACTCTGTAGCCCAGACTAAGCTGAAATTTATTATGTAATCCAGGCTGGGCCTTGAATTAGGGAATTATCCTGCCTCAGCCTCCCAAATGCTGAGATCAAAAAGTTGAACCAGAGGGTAGTGGCACATGCCTTTAATCCCAGCACTCAGTAGACAGAGGCAGGTAGATCTCTGTGAGTTTAAGACTACAGAGCAATTTCCAGGACAGCCAGGGCTACACAGAAAGACTCTGTCTCAGAAAACCAAGAAAAAAAGTAAAAGGTTAAACCACTACACCAGGCCCAACCAAACCAGTGACCAGTGAGATGATTCAACTGGTAAAGGTGCTTCCTGCCAACCAACCTGAATTCAATTCTCAGGCCTAGAGGGTGGAAGAAGAAAACCAGGTCCTGAAACTTGCTCTGACCGCTACAGACATACTGTGGCATGTTCACGGTCCTCCTCCCCCAAATAAATAAAAGATAATTCAAAAAAAAAAAACTACAGTTACCACTTAAAAAAAAAAGAATATGAAAGGAATTACAAAGACCAGAGGGTTTACTCAACAGATAATTGCTAACTATTGGCTTGATGGGACCAGAGTAGTGGAAACCCCAGTCCTGCCCCCCCATCACAGCCACTGTGGAATTTTCACCGAGGGACACTAATAGTCATTTATCGGATGACCATTGGATGGCAGACACTGCTCCGGGCCATGTGCTACAAGTCTGAACATCTTTATGAGGCAGGTGCTCCCTTCACAGAAGAGGACACAGGAACACAGAGAGAAGAAGCTCGCCTAAGTTGCTTGCTGGGGTCTGGTCAGAAGGGAGAGTGGACAGGGAGCCTGACTCCTGAACCCGTTTCTCAACGGCTACACCCTCCAGTGGGGGCACCCTGGGTTCTTGAGCAAAACAATGGTCTGCACTAGTCCATTGAGCAGCTAACCTTTTCATTTGGATTTCCAAGTGTTGATATCTCAGGTTTCTCCCCTATCCCCCCCAACAGAAACTTGCTATGTAGCCCAGACTGGCCTCTGGTTCCCATGCCTGACTTCTTAGTTAAGATATCTATCTATCTATCTATCTATCTATCTATCTATCTATCTATCTATCTATCTATCATCTATCTATCCATATGTATATATCTCCCCTAAAAAGCTACTATTAATATATTTCTATATTTCAAAGTTTTATGTAAGATTCCACATGTAGGAAAATTCTTGATCCTGTGGAGTTTCAAAATCAAACTACTTGCAGTTAGCCGGATAGCACCTGCCACAGAGAGTTTAGTAAATGCTCTCAGGCTGGCACAGTGCGAGTGGTTTTCTACCCCACCGTCAGTGCAGTCTGAGTTGCCTTCTTTTGGTGGCTGTGTCTTTAAGAGGACATGGAGCCTGCAGTGTTTCCAGCCCTTCCCTGGTGCTTGTTCTTCTCCCCCTTCCCCTGGCTTCCTTGATGGGGGGTGGGGTGGGACATCATTGTCCTGCCAAACACCCCTGGGGGCCTTGTTCCAGTGCTATGCTGTACAATGTCTCCCTCCCCCTCCCCTAACCCTCCCCCTTTCCTCTCTCTTAACTTTCCTTCCTCTAATGTTCTCCTGGGAGGTAAGTAGATTTTGTGTGTGATCTCCACGAGGCTGATTAGTGCTGGAACATCAACGGCTTCCCTCCCTAGACTTTTCGAGGGCAGAGCTGCATTGGGGTTAGAGGGAAATTTCTCCTACCTCTTCATGGTTCTTCTTGAGGTAAGTCATCTCCTCACTCAGGGATTCATACTGCAGCTCTTGATCAGTCCTGCAGAGGGTCAGCTCGTCAAGGACTCGTCGCAACCCATTGATGTCTGCCTCTACATTTTGGTGAAGGGTGAGTTCGTTTTCATACCTTGAGGGGAGAGGGTGGATTTAAATGAATTTCAGTGCACGTTAGACCTCTTCAAGATGTTGAAGATATCAACTGGAAATCTGAAACCAGATCAGGACTCTAAATTCACAGGAAAAAAAAATATCCTGTGGGGTGGTCTGTGTCAGTAATCTAAGAACTCAGGAGCCCAAGGCAGGAGGATTGTGGGTTCTAGACTAACCTGGGCTACAGAGTGAGACCTGGTCATAAAACAAAATGAAAGAAAATGAAACAGCTATACATAAAGACCTGTCCCGCCAGTCCAGTCCAGTCCAGGACAATGAGTAGCTAGCCGATCACACAAATTGAAATGCCTACCACAGTTAAGTTAAAAACAGCCATTTCATAGTCTTATCTAAGTTAACATTTAAAAAAAAGTTTTTTTTTTATGTGCATTGGTGTTTTACCTGCACATATGTGGATGTCAGATCCCCTAGTACTGAGAATTGTGAGTTGGGTGCTGGGAATTGACCTTGGGTCCTTTGGAAGAGCAGTCAGTGCTCTGAACTACTGAGCCATCTCTCCAGCCCCTAGGTTAACATTCTTAAAGAGTGGACAGTATACAGGAGCAGCTGATCCCATGGGTGTAATGCATAGGTAACATGCATAGGTAATTATCATTTTCTATAAGAAATCCCATGATTCCTTTACTTCTTTAGGTTGCAATTTTACTTGAGATGAAAATGAAAAAACAAAAATTTAACAACATAAACAGGTAGGAACCCAGTTCTGGGGCCACCATTGTCATCTGTCACCTACTTTAGTCGGAAATCGTCAGCAGCCAGTCTGGCATTGTCAATTTGCAGAATTATATTAGCATTAGCAGCCGTGGAAGAGATGACCTAGAGGAAATTAAAAGGGAGTTAACAGGGTGTTAATCTTGCTTTTGTTATTCATTATTTAGAAAATAATTAAGCTTTTGCATCAGTTTTTAAATGTATGCAATTATCAAAATGTTTAGAATTTAATTTTTAAAAAGTTGCAATGTTTTAAATTTGTTCTCAGATAAATGCATTATTTTTAGAATATAATAATTTGTTGTCTATAAATGTATCTCAAAATAGACAGTGGGATTAACATTTTAGCTACATCGAAAGTATTCAAGGCTCCTAATCTTGAGCAATGGGAAGAAATATTTATTAAAATTAAATGCAAATTAGAGAAAAGTCACGAAGCATTTCCCTTTGGGGATTTATATACTTTGGCCGGAAGTTATTATGTTTTAAATACTTGGCTAGTTCCAAGTTTGCGACTTTACCTTGCTTTTAAGGTCGTCAATGGTTAGATGGTACTTGCTGTAGTCACGATCAAGTCCCCGGCACGATCCCGGTCCGTATTTCTCATGCCAAGTCTTGATCTTTCTCTCTAGCTCAGCGTTGGCTTCCTCCAGAGCTTTCACGTTATCCAGGTAGGAGGCCAAGCGGTTGTTAAGATTCTGCATAGTGACCTTCTCGTTCCCAGAGAGGAGACCCCCTTCACTTCCAGCGAAGCCAACACCAGCGACATTTCCCAGGGCACCAGGAGCATGGCTCCCACCAGGAGCACTGCCCAGTGTCCCTCCCAAGGCCCAAGAAAATCCACTACCAGCGACTGAACCGCCAGCCGCACCGCTCCCAGCAAAGCCTGCGCCTCCGCTGGGTGGCCTGAGGGATCCCGACTGCATGCCAACGTGGTGCCTGGATCCGCCAGAAAACCGGAGAGACATGGTGCCCAAGGCAAACGTTCCGCGTTCCGCTGGTCTGTGGGCAGCTGTAATTTCAAAGGAGTACAAACGTCACCTGCTTGTGGGTTCTTTGAGCTTTTATACAAGGTTGTGGGGGTTGTCTGGAGTTGAGTGGTGTCTGCTGAAGGAGGAATGGCATCATTTAGATTAGCATGAAATGATGCATAATTGGGCGATTTAAAAAATAATTAATGCCTAGCACCCCCCCTCATTGCTTCAGGATATTTGTTATCGTACATAAAGTAGGGTTTAGTTCTATATTAAGTTCATTATTTTGACTTTTAATTTTGAATGAGTAATCCTTTTCTTTCATCTAGAGACCCTATGAACACACTGTCATTATCTGGTACAGGGGCTAATCCAGGGTCAAAGGCTAAGGGAGACAGAGACAGGTCTTGTCTGCCTGGCTTACTATGAAGGTGAATGAAGGACAATTAGCTACAGAAACAGGTATTTTATCCCATGAGAACAAAAACCGTGTCATTTAAATAAGTATATCCTTGGTAATTTCTCCTTCTTTCCGTAGCTGGTACACATTTGTACTGGCCAGTGACATAGTCTGTGGCTATCATGTCCAGTATGCTATGGAAGATGTGGAGTTCAGTAAATGCAGACATGAAAAGGCATTGCTACAGTCTTCAGGGAATTGTTAGTTCCAGACAGGGACTGGATGCTATTTAGCTCTGTGTGCTAGACCAAGGGGTTTGGAATGAATCTTCAGTAAAGAGCAAAGGGAAATATCAAGTTGATTCTGAGAGTAAGAGAAGTGGTCTCCCCTCAGGGGGAAGCCCTCTACTTGATGACCCGATACCAAGTGGTCGGCCCTGAAATGATTTACATGCAAGTCACACTGAACAAACATGATGGGTTGTACTTTATGTATGTATGCACATGTATAGAGCAACAACAATTAAAGAAGAGGAGGCCAGGAACTTAAAAGGGAGTAGGAGTGAGGGATGGGGGTAGGGGCGTGGGAGGAGTTGGAGGAAAGAATTGAATGGAGGGAAATGATGTAATTATATTTTAATAAAAAAATGTAGCAAAGGAGTCAAATTGAAATGAGCTGATAAGGCAATCTACAGAAGTTGAAGAATGGTCCAGGTGGGGAAGATGAAGATTGTAATGTGTGGAAGATGGTGGCGTAGACAGGAAGTGGTTATTGATTGACATTTGAGAGTAAAGGAAGTTTGGTTTTTTTTGTTTTTGTTTGTTTGTTTTGGTTTTTTTTTGTTTTTTTTTGGATAGGATCTTACTATTGACCAGGCCTGGAATTTGTTATGTAGCTCAGGCTAGCCAAATACTGCAATAACGAGTACACAGGGGCTGGCCCTCATAACTGATTTCAGATGCTGAGAATTCATAATGTTGAATGAGATGGGATTAAAGTGGAAGCACTAAGCTTAATTTTGGACCAACTGAATTTGAGAGGTTGCTGGGCTATCCCAGATAAAGACAGTTGCTGATAGGGAGAATCAATGTTTAGAGTGAGCTCATTGCTCTGGGCAAATGCCTGGTTGGCAAGGTGTAAAGGGGTCAGCACGCAGAATTGAGGGTATGGTTCTCATTTCCACTGATGCTCGGGTATAGATTTGGAAGTAATACTGTGCTGGAGTAGAGAGGTTGACGTAGGTTTGGGGGATCTGAAAGGAGAACCAGAAGGAAAGACTGCCAAAGAAACGCCTGGTGCTCTAGAGAAAATGACCGAGGTGACTGACTACATAATTATATAGAAGGAAGGATCGAAATCAGAGAGACAGATAAGCTGATGGAAGAGTTTGAGTCATTGGGTGTCTATGTCACAGAGGAGGCGAGTGTGAACATGGTTTGGGTCAAGTTGACGGGAGGTTGGTTCAATGCTAATCGATTTCTGTTACTTTAACAAGACTCCTGAAGCCAACTATTTTATAAAGACAAGAGATCTATCTAACTGAAAGTTTTGGAAATTGAGAGTTCTAGATTGGGCAGCACCATCTTTTCAGCTTCTGGAGAGGGTCCCTTTGTCTGCATCACAATGTGGTAGAGAAACAGCAAGGGAAACGCTTCTGGAGAAGAAACAAGGACTTGGGGATGGCCTTGCTTTAAAACAGCCCTTCCTCAAGAGATGACTGGGTCCCACAAGCCACACTACGTTAATCCTTTTTGAGGCAGAGGCCCCTCCCTGATGAACACTGAGCCAGTCGCCTCCCACTGTGTCTGACCTCTGAAAGGTTCTGCTCCATCAAAAGCATCACACAGGAGACCAGGTTTCCATCACAGAAGACTTTAGAAGACTTACACAAACCACGTTCAGATTTATCAATCAGAGAGTGGAGACCAATGTGCAGAATTGTAAAATAGGTAGATGTCATTCAAGTCCAGAGACCAGGGACTGGATTCAACAGTTATGGAATATGGGATGAGGAACAAGTGGACCATGATGTTAAGTGGATATGAAGTATATCATGATGTCTGGAGGTGAGAGAGAAATGAACCATCAGCCAGAATATCACAAAACCAAAGAGATCCTACATCAAACAAGGGTGAGGGCGAGGATTAACACTGGACGTTGTCTTCTGACCTCTACATGGACGGCATAACATTACACAGACACAGAAACATGCGCACACATGTACATAATATACATATACACACGTGAGTAAATTTAAAAAGAATTAAGTGTCACCAAGCTGGATGTAGCATTGGGAATGGAGGGAATAAAGGTTTATTCGTATTATCTGTCTTGAAGTCCATAGACAGGGTGTGTGGAGCAGAAATGGAAGGAAAGATTTAGGGTGATGTCAGAGGAGAGAGGGGAAGTGGAAAACTGGCAGGAGAGAGTGCACAGGTAGGGAGGGAGACCAGGATAGGGTTGGGAACTAATGAGAGGCTTCTGACAGATGTCACTGCTAGGACATCTCAGAGGAAAGATACACGGAATGGTTAATGCCGTAAGACAGATTCTCCATTAAATCTCTCCCTCCCTCCCTCCCTCCCTCCCTCCCTCCTTCCCTCCCTCCCTCCCTCCCTCCCTCCCTCCTTCCCTCCCTCCCTCCCTCCCTCCCTCCCTCCCTCCTTCCCTTCCTCCCTCCCTCCCTCCCTCCTTCCCTCCCTTCCTCCTTCCCTCTCTTCCTTTCTTTTATCAGAGAGACTTTCAGAAAAATTTCAAATAAATTAAATTGTCAAAAGGTAGTTAAAAGTTTCCATCTCATTGGTCTTAACATAGAACCTAGAAAGTGGAATGATCCAATAAATGGCAGCTGTTATCAGTGATGGTGGTGATGGTGCATGTGTGTGTGTGTGTGTGTGAGAGTGCATGTGTGTGTGTGCATGTGTGTGTATAAGTGAAAGGTGGTGCTGGTGCTGGTGTGTGTGTGCATACATGTATATGTGTGTGTGTGTATGTGTGTGCATGTGTGTAAGTACTGGGGAAGTAAAGGGTGGTGCTGGTGCATGTGTGCATGCAAAGGTGTGTGTGTGTGCATGTAAGTGAAGGGTGCTGGTGTGTGTGTGTGTGTGTGTGTGTGTGTGTGTGTGTGTGACCCAGAACTGTGGGGTGAGGATGACTGAAAAGACAAGAGAAAGGAGGCATTGGGGGACTTTGGATTGACTGGCTTCAGGTTCAGGTGGGGAAGATGGTATGGACTTGGTCCAAGATGCTGACTGTCCTGACTGGTGTCAGGACACGAGTTACCACTAGCCTGGTCAGCTGGCGTTGTGGTCAGCATTGTTGTGGTCTTTAGATGCATGACCTAGGCAAAGCTGCAGGACGTTTTTACAGTTATGAAGAGCCTCAGATATCTCTTAATTCAGTTTCTTATTAGCAGGTTAAAAAAAATAAGACCCAGACATGCTAAACATTTTATTCAAGATTACCAGGCATGTACTGGGTGTCAACTTGTTTGTTCAAGGTGACTTGAGATTCTCACACTTTGAGATTCACATATTCTTTGAGAATTTCATAGATGAGTGCAATGTGTTTCCATCACACCCATGCCCATTCCCAACTTCTCCCAGACCTACATCCGCATACCCCCTTCCCAACTTCGTACCTGAATTATCAGTGCCGGTCACTGGGGTGGAGTCATTAACTAGAGCATGGGCAACCCAGCCGGGGGCCATACCCTTGAAAAAAATGACTCCAGGAGACTATTTTAATAAATTTAAATAATTTTAATAAATTTAAAATCATTATCCAGCGATGCGTGCTGATTTGCATACCTATTTTACATATTGGGCATCCACTGTCTAAGTTGTTTATGCATTGTAAATCATTCTTCTGATTGCGTTGTTGAAATTGAAACACTAAAGTAGCACATTAGCATATATTAATAATTTAAAGTATCTGCAGTGATTATTTTACAAATGGCTGATACTACTATTGCTGCTAATTATTTCTTTATAATTATAATTAAGTAAAAAGCGGACAACTAATTTGTTGTATAAGCTTCACATGTAAATAACATATTTCTAAGAGAACATTTTGTGTCAAAACAAGAGATAAAAACAACACTGGATTCTATACAAGTAGATTTTAAGTGTCCCTATCATGTTTTTGTTTGTTTTTTGGTTTTTTGAGACAGGATTTCTCTGTGTAGCCCTGGCTGGCCTGGAACTCACTCTGTAGACCAGGCTGGCCTCGAACTCAGAAATCCTCCTGCCTCTGCCTCCCAAGTGCTGGGATTAAAGGCGTGCGCCACCATCGCCCGGCAAGTGTCCCTATCATAAAAAGGTATGTGATATGTCAGTTCAATTTAGTCACTTCACAAATATACATATTTCAAGACAATACAGCATATAAAATTTATGTGTGTGAACATTATTTCCCAATTAATAATACAATGGCACACACACAAACAAAAACTCCTCCTAAGAAGCACATGTTTAAACAAATAAGTTCTCTGACCATCAGTTGGTGGCTGTACTTGCCCCTGCCCACTTTTTCCACCAGGGGGCGGTGCTGGCCTTCAAATGGATGTCGCTGGTTTTGTGATTAGGTCAAAACCCTTAGCTTAGTGATTAATGTAAAACTAGACTGCCTTGTATCGATATCGTGGTGTACAAATTCCAAAGGAGCTTCTTGTGCGTTATCTCGGATGAATCTCAAGAAAGCTGGAAATAAGGAAAGGAGAGGTTTCCTTTTGTGTAAGCTAACTTTTTCTATTTTTCTACTTGTGCTACCTGGGAAGAAGGATCTCAGACTGAGAATGCCATCAGATTAGCCTCTAGGCAAGTTTTGTGGGGGGCGGTTTTTTTTTTTTTGATTGATGTGAGAGAGCCCAGTCCACTTTGGGTGGTTCCACCCCTAGGCAGGTGGTCCTAGGAGGTATAAAATGTAGTTGAACCTGAGTTTGAGAACAAGCCAGCAGCAGCAGTTCATGGTTTGGCTTCGTTCAGTTCCTGCCTCTGGGTTCCTGGCCTGCTTGAATTCCCATCTTGCCTCCTTCACTGATGGACTGCGATCAGGAGGTGTAACACAAAATAAACTCTTACCTCCCTCAAGTTGCTTTTGGTCACAGTGTTTATATTGCAGCGAACCTGGATTCCCGGCACCCACATAGCAGTTCCAGTGTATGAGTCGCCCTGTTTTGGCCTTCACAGGTCCTGCATAGGGGTGTGCTCAGACACACGGAGGCAAAACACCCATACACATAAAATTAAATAAGTCTTTTTTTTTTTTTTTGGTTTTTTTTTTCGAGGCAGGGTTTCTCTGTGTAGCCCTGGCTGTCCTGGAACTCACTCTGTAGACCAGGCTGGCCTCGAACTCAGAAATCCACCTGTCTCTGCCTTCCAAGTGCTGGGATTAAAGGCGTGTGCCACCACCACCCATAAATAAGTCTTAAAATAAAAAAAAAAATAGTTAACGAACATTTATATACCAGACTCTAAGTTAACAGCAGGTAACACAGAAAGAAAAACAAATATGTTTTCAACTTTTATGGATTATGTGTGTGTGTGTGTGTGTGTGTGTGTGTGTGTGTGTGTGTGTGTGTAGAGTTGATCCTAATAACCATAAAATAGAAATTGTGTTAAAAATTAGGGAAATATACATATGCAACTACTGAAGAAGACCTAGTTTAGGCTGGGGTAATCTTGTAAAGAAATAACATTAAGTACATAGAAAAAATTATTTTCTAGACTGGGACATGGATGGGGTAATCTTAGAGGGGAAGAGAATATAATTGTGAGTAAAATGTTTATATTTAACCTTAGGAGCTGTTAGCTTATTTTATATTAATATAGTAAGTCATCAGAAACTTAATACTTTATAATGAAAGGAATATTTTTAGCTAACAGCTCTAGAGGTTCAGGGACAAAGCATTGTCTTCAGCTTCTGTAAGAAGCTCATGTTGGTGGAGGATGTGCTGTGAAAGGGAAGAGTGGCACGGTGAAATAAAAAGCCAGAACGCAGACAGAGGGCTCAAGGTCACTCTGATGCGTAGCACTTCCAGAGGATTAGCCCAGATCTCATGAGAACTCCCTCCGTTCCTTCCAAGGGCGGTGCTCACGATGACCTAATCAACACCCAGTAGGAGCCAACTCTTAAAGATCCCTGTAATGAGAATTTTGGTTTCTTTGAAAAAAAAAAAAACCCCAAGTATTATAAGAATATGTTTTCGTTTTAATCCCAGGTGAGGGATATGGGAATGCTTCGGATTGTCCACAGCAGCTCACTAGGATCTGCGTCATGCTTTGCCAGCTGTGCGTGTGTGACATTTGGAATTCTGGGAGTTCTTCAGAGGTTATATACATGCTAAGTCCCTGAGAGGCAGGGTTATTGTTGATGGGTTGTTGGTTGGTTGCTGTTAGCTGAGGTTTGTAAAGTAGTTGTGCAAAGAAGAAACAACAAGAAGACATTAGGTATTCTGATGGCAAAGATCAAACTTGTCCCAAGCACCTCAATGCTCCTAATCAACAGGAAGTAGTCTAACAATAATGTCCTCCCCCCCTTGCCCTCTATTCTTTTTTTCTCTCCTATCTAGTGTTGGAAGGGTGGAAGAAGAGGGATGAGAAAGGGTGGAAGACAAAGAACCCACAAAGTAGCCAAAAGTCTGCTACAGGTCCTATTACTTTTGAGCATGACCATCCTAGTCACCAAATTTCTAACATATGGAACACAGTCAAAGTGCAACCAAACCATAGCAGGAAGGAATAGTGGGGTACCTTCAAGGAACTAGAGGAGACGTGGTGGATGTTAGTGTGTCAGAAGGCAGCTGATCAAAGGCTGTATTGGGCTAGGGGAGAGACTTCAAATTAGATTCCAAGCATTGAAGGTAACTACTGTGAAGTGGAAGTACTTTTTGTTTTGTTTTGTTACTGTTCTGGCTGGAGGGTAGGGGGTGACTGATGATGGAATAAAAATCAGCAGAGAAATCACCAGAAAGCCAGCCACAGTAATCTGGTGATGTTAAGGTGACCCGAGTCAGGGCAGAGCTAGATGGCATTGTGATAATTTTGAAGACGGTCTAAGTAGCCCCTAGTGACTAGCTGAGGGATGGGGAGGAGTGAATGGAAGAGAGAGGAATCAAGAATTATTCTTGTAGTAGTAAAACTAAAGGTACCTTGTAGAAGGCTAGGCTGCTGGGAACGGTGACTATATTCCCTTACACAACAAAATGGACTTTATGGAAATGATTAAGTCAAGGATATGCAATCAGGATTCTGAGGAAGTTTTCTTAGAGCTGTGTCAGTGGAGAGTTGCGGTGTTGCTTGGCTGTTCTAGAATTCACGTTCTTTCTAATTAGTCAGCTGCTGCCATTCTCCAGGATCAATTCAAGGCTCATGTTTTCTAGTGACCCTTCCCTGACACGACATTTTGATTTGAATACCTCAGTATCTGGTCCATGAACTTTGCTCCCTGATGGACACATCTGTGCCATGAGTGACAGGAAGGGGCTATGTCTTAATTTTGTTTACTTTCAATATCTAGCATGTGTGTGTATGTGTGACACACTTTGCACAGCTGTGCTTGTTGAATGAATGCATGCACCTTAGCCACTGAATTACTCTCTTGGGCACTCTACACTCTCTCTCCCTCCTGGTGGGTGTTGCATCTAGAGGAAACTCAGGACAAATGGCCGAGGTACCTATTAACCTAGCAAAGTGGATGCTCCCAGCATCCCAAGTATCTGTTCCAGAGTTCTGGCTCCTTTCAGCACTTCTCACCCCAACCCTGTATCTGAAACCTCTCCAGACCCTGAGCTTCCCATTTCTCAGCTTCTTTCCTACCCAACACAGCCATCTTTGCCCTACAGTCTCTTGGTCCTCTCTTGGCCTCTTTATCCATGTGCTCCTCTTGGTTCTTCTCCCTCTCCTGATCCCATCTCTTGTCCTTCTCTCTTCTCTCCCTCTCTCATTCATCCCCTCTCTCACCTCTCATGACCCTGTCTATTCTGCTGGCTATGTTCAGTCTGGACTTTTCCAGATGCCTCAGGCTATTCTCTCTCTCTCTCTCTCTCTCTCTCTCTCTCTCTCTCTCTCTCTCTCTCTCTCTCTCTCATACCTAAAATAAAAGCCTTCTCCTCAACCATACCTAGGAGTGGCCACGGCCTCCCTTTCATTCTGCAGGATCCTGGGATTGGTTGTTGTGGAAAGATTTTGTAGTTGATAGTCAAATGTACGACAAACCCTTGATGTGTATTGTCTTCTGCTTGGAGGGTTCTCTCTGCACTACTGCTCAGAACGTTTATTATCTCCTTAAAGGAGCTGTTCATTTCACCCCCTACCTTCTCTACCAATGCCGGAAGAACAGGGAGACGTATGGCTCCAGGGCTTTGATTGTTTGGCATTTAGATGATTTTCCCCCATACTCACATTTAGAAGCATCCTCACTAGTTACAGTCCAGTCCCTCAAACTTCTACAGCTGTCTGCCAGGACTGGGGTTGCTATTCCTAGAGGGTAAGGGAAGACGCCTGAAGGCAGAAAGCTACTGGAGCTTCTAGCACATGGAAGGCCCTGGGCATCATGGATACTCTTTACTTTTTGGCTCAATGGAATCATTTCCAGTTTGTTTACAAAATATTTAAAATAATCATATATTATTTGTACAGAAGAGTTAGTCTTATGTGCATTGTTGTACAGGGACAGCAAATACTCTTCCTTTTTGATTCTCAGTCCCCAGTGTTTCCGGGTTCACCTTGGGAGGTTACCTTATATGGATATGACTCACTTATTTTGTTGCTCAACCATTATGTATTGAGCTTTAACAATTTGTGCCAATAAAACTATGTTAGGGTGGGGCTTACAGCAATAGGTAGGGCAGACCCTGTCATCTCACCAGGATTATTAATCTAGTTTAGATTGCACTGGGGTATGATTTAGTATCCCAAAGGAGTCTCAAAGTACACGGGTTGACAAAGGAGTCTCAATGCATATATGCATATAGATTGAGAAAGTCTCTTTTTTTAATTTTATTTTTTATATTTTTATTTACAGTCAAAATCATTTCCCCTTTCCCGTTTCCTCCCTCCCTGAAAGTCCCATAAGCCCCCTTCCCTCCCTCTTTACCCCATTCAACCCCCTCTCACTTCTCTGTCCTGGCATTCCCCTACATCCAGTCTTTCCAGGACCAGGGGTCTCTCCTTCCATCTTCTTGGAAATCTATTGATATGTGTATTGTGTCTAGGGTATTCTGAGATTCTGGGTTAATATCCCCTTATCAGTGATTGCATACTATATGTGTTCTTTTGTGATTGGGTTACCTCACTAAGGATGATATTTTCAAGTTCTGACCATTTGCCTAGGAATTTCGTGAATTCATTGTTTTTAATTGCAGAGTAGTATTCCATTGTGTAGATATACCACATCTTCTGAATCCATTCCTCAGTTGAGGGACATCTGGGTTCTTTCCAGCTTCTGGCTATTATGAATAAGGCTGCTATGAACATAGTGGAGCATGTGTCCTTATTGCATGCAGGTAAAGCCTCTGGGTATATGCCCAGGAGTGGTATAGCCGGATCCTCCGGGAGTGTCATGCCCAGTTTTCTGAGGAACCGCCAGACTGCTTTCCAGAGTGGTTGTACCAGCTTGCAATCCCACCAGCAGTGGAGGAGTGTTCCTCTTTCTCCACATCCTCGCCAACAACTGCTGTCTCCTGTGTTTTTGATCTTAGCCATTCTGACGAGAAAGTCTCTTTTTAAAAATTAAATTCTTGATATTAAACGAGAGCTTGGTTCTCAGTGTCTATGGAGGGGTACTGTCCCCTAAGGCACATTCTAAACTGTGTTATATATTAGGGTAGGGTTTATTTAGTATTGTCCCACTGAAATGGCAAGGGATCAGGGCTCAGATCTTGAAAGGCACTGGAGTTCAACTGAAGAAGGATGCTGACATTGCTAGTCAATGGACATGGGCAACCCAAAATCACACTAGGGCTTTCTGTCTTTACTCTACCCCAAGTAGAGTACTAAGTAATGTCCATTGATGTCTTGGGGTTACTTTTGCTAAAGCAGCATGGGGAGAAAAGGGTTTATTTGACTTATGTTTCTTCATCGCTGTTCATCATTGGAGGAAAACAGGGCAGGAACTCAGAGGCCATAGCTGATAGAGAGGCCATGAGAGGGTGTTGCTCACTGACTCTATCCTTGGCTTTCTCTGCTCACTTTCTTATAGAACCCAGAACCACAATGGGCTGGGCCCTTTCCCATTAGTCACTAATGAAGAAAATGCCTACAGGCTTACCTATAGTCTTAGGAAGGCATTTTCTCAACTGAGGCTCCCTCCTCTTAGATGAATCTAACCTGTGTCAAGCTGACCCAAAACTAGCCAGCATAGTTGGGGTCTGGTGGAGAGATATAGTTAAGTGTATACTGAAAGAATAAGATCTTTAGTATTGATTACATATAAGCACTTTGGGGGTGGGAGGAGGCAGGAGAATTAGAGGTATCTGTTTGGACCCACTGTTGCTATCTGGCAGACACAAAATAATTTTATTGGGTGTATAACAATTTTAATGATTTTTGTTGGGCTGGTTGACTTTTGTGGAAGCTCTGTGGGAAGATGTATCATAAGTAGTACTTAAGTCTTAAGAAGCAATATTATAAATGGAAGAAAATAGTCAAGAAAATATGAGAAATAAGAAAGAGAATGTGAAGCTTCCTTTTATATTGAGAATCTTATTTGAGATGATTTAAAAATTTCCAAGATTGAAACAAGTTATGGCCAGAAAGCTCTAGACTCATGGTGTATCTTTAGAAAATGTAAGTTTGGGGGAATTATGGACTTTTTCACCCAGATTACTCATACTGGCCCAAGTACACCCACCCAATTAAATAATAATTCTGACAAGTTTTGATAGTTTGCATCAGTAAGAAAGTTTATTGATATTTATTAGTAAATGAGAAATCAATAAGTAAATGAGAAAGTTTTTTTTCTCCACAAAAGAACACTTTCTGATAAATGAAAAGAAGAAATACAGAAACCACAAAACACCTTTTAGACCCTTAATTTCAAGGAGTGAACCTATTTCCATAGACCATTAAGACAGAAGTGTTTTCTTGGACATTTTGTTTTTCCACACGTCTGTGCAGTGGCCTGTGTGAAGAGACTCTTCTATGCAGCTTAAAAGAAGTGTTTCTTGGTTTCTGACTCAATCATAGACGAAAGGACTCTACCCTCAGGTGTCACCTCCTCAATAATCGTCTTGATCACTCTTGTTTTGTTAGTATCTGTGAATAATAAAAAACAAATTAGAATTTAGGTGACAAGATTTGGAGGGATCCTAGCTACTAATAAGCTATTACAAAAGGAAGCTTATACAACTTTTCCAATTTCTGAAAAAAAACCCAAAACAACCCAAGCTGTATATGGCATTTTCAAATACTGATGTCTATAATGTTATTAAAAACACAAATGAAAACCTAACTAGAAATTTTCATTGTTTTAAAATTAGCTCTTGAGTTTAAAGAGCAACAAAACCGTTGGAGAAAGTTAAAACTAATTCAGATTACCCCAGCTAGTTTCTGCTGACCTTGGGCCTTTAGACGATTGGTCGCCGCCACCGGACCCGGAAGAAGACTTGAACCCTCCGCTTCCGCTCTGGCCTCCGCTGGAACTTCCGCCGCCGTAGCCGCCACCGGAACTGCCGCCGTGACCACCACCGCTGGAACTTCCGCCGCCGTAGCCGCCACCGGAACTGCCTCCGTGGCTACCGCCGCCGGAGCTTCCACCGCCGTAGCTGCCGCTGCCGCCGCCGCCACCGGAACTTCCGCCACCGTAGCTTCCGCCACCAGAGCTTCCGCCGCCGTAGCTGCCGCCGCCGCGCCCGCCGCCGTAGGATCCGCCTCCGGAACTAAACAAAGTGCGAAGGTCAAACGCGGTCACTTTTAAAATGGAAGCGTCAGGTTGCGCTCCAGTGCAATAATGAGAAAGTATAAGCCAGACAAGTTTGTCTATTAGTTTCCATCCATGCGTAACAGATATTTATACACAAAGCTCTAATTCCTGAAAACAACACTGCTCCCCTTCCCGCCTCTAGCATTTCCTTGGTTTGGGCAAGCTTTGCTATGTTTGGGATACTGAAGGGAAGCAATTGAGGGTATGTGCAGGTTTCCGATATACCTTCCCTCTCCTTCTAGCAGGCTGCGGTAGGTCTGGATCTCGTTCTCCAGTCGGGTCTTAATGTCTAGGAGTTGTTGGTACTCGGCGTTCTGGCACTCGGTCTCGGCCCGAATCTGTTGCAGTTGTTCCTCCAGGGCGGAGATCTGGCTTTGAATCTGGGAGAGCTGCACGCAGTAGCGACCTTCTGTTTCTGCCAAGGAGGCTTCCAGCGATTGTTTCTGAGAAGAAGGTTTTATTAAGTATCGTGAAACATGGGATTCAGTAAGACCTCATAGAAGGAAAATAAATAGGATTCGCGCTTAATGACAGCACTGCCACAGTTTGAGCATGACTGCCTCCATGCGAACAGCTCACATGTCCCCCCTCCCGCCCTCGCCCCCCACCCCGTCCCCCGCCTCCCTGCGCTCAAAGCTGCAATTTTGATTCTAATTTCTTGCCAACAAGTCAGTCTTAGCATGAAAAATTGCGGGATAAAATAGAAACCAGTTTATAAGATTTAACATACCAGGGCCAGCTGGGACTGTAGTTCGATCTCCAGACCCTGAACAGTACGTCTCAATTCAGTGATTTCACTCTTATGGCTGGACATTTGTTCAATATTGCTGTCGATTTCTGTGGTGAGTTCCTTGCTCTAGAGGGTCAATAAAAAAAATAAACGGGAAAAGAGAACATTTGGGCTTGCCAAGAAAATCTCCATGGGCTTTGCTGAGAAGGGCGATTGATTAGTTTACCTTCTCATTGAACCAGGCTTCTGCGTCCTTGCGATTCTTTTCTGCAAGTTGTTCATATTGGTTTCTCATATTGTTCAGGAGCTGAGTCAGGTCAACCCCTGGGGCAGCGTTCATTTCAACATTCACATCACCAGTGGACACATTTTGAAGGTCTCTCATTTCCTGTTTGAGGAGCAGTTAGAGTTAATGAATGAATGTACCATGACCGAGATGAGCTTTTTTTTTTTCTTTAAAGGGGGGAAAGGTAATTATGTAATTTTGTATCACCTCTTCATGGTTCTTCTTCAGGTAAGCCAGCTCTTCAGTAAAATTTTCGATCTGCATCTCCAGGTCAGCCTTGCTAAGGGTCAGCTCATCCAGCACCCTACGCAGGCCATTGATATCGGCCTCCACGCTCTGGCGCAGGGCTACCTCATTCTCGTATCTGAAACAAGCAGGATACAAACACTGGATATACAAGAGAATGAAAGTATACCTGGATAAAGACTGATTACAATACAAATACAGATTTGGTTTCATGTCATGGCAACATTCGTAATACATGAATTCATGTAGGAATATTAATTAATAGTTAGATGTGAAGAAAGCTGTCACTTTAAAACACGTCTTCCTTTCACGATTACCCAAAAGATATGATTACAATTAAGAAACTTTTTAACAGCTCAGCGCTGTTTCACTCTGGATGAGTTCAGGAGAATGTAGAAGCTGTTGCGCGCATCAGGAGCATTGTTGGAAGCCCCTGCTGTATTCATGACCACATCCCCGTAGCTTACTTCAGCCTGAAGTCATCAGCTGCCAGTCTGGCATTGTCGATCTGCAGCAGGATGTTGGCATTGTCGGTTGTCAGGGTGAGGATCTGAGGGGAGAGACAAGTTATTGGAAAGATCAGGTGGGCTTATGGCTTCCTAGGTTAGCATCGGCAAGTTGCATTTTATATAGTTCTCTTCCAAACATCGGAGGTTAATTTAAGTCACAGACTTGCCCATGCTCTTCCTCTTGAGCTTCCAGGACCTTTATGGCTGTGACTTCTTTCTGAGCACTGGCTGGGATTGTGTTATTCCTGCAGCTGTGACCCTCTCCTTTATAGTGTGTGATTTGTTTGTACCGCAGCGAACTTCTGAGTGACTCATGTTTATATCTGTCCAATTTGTTATAAATACTTTTAGGGGTGAATTTATAGATGTAGTTAACAGATTCCCTAGAGACAAGGAGTAGCTCATTTCTGTGTTGGAGAGTTGGTGTTATTGCAATGTTAGTGCTGGATACGGCTTGTTTATAATTGTAAGTAAGCCATATATACACCCACATATGAATATAACATGCATTTAAAATTATTTTAGCTCCCACATTTTTATATGATCTAGCATATTTTAACTGTGAACTCATGTGTGTCTTTTAAAACCTATAAGGTTCTCAGTAGTCTGTCATTCTGGAAGACAGGCAACACACACGCTAGGTGATAGTTCACATGGCCACGCCTTCATAAATATCTTTGATGAGACTTGGCTACACTAGACATGGAGAGTTAGCAGGTAAGAGACAGCGCTGAGCTGCACCATGCTTAGCTTAGTTTCATCTGCATTACAAGCATAGGAATGGTGGAAAACTGGAATTTGAAGCGCCTTACCTGCCCTTTGAGGTCCTCAATGGTTTTGTAGTATTTGCTGTAGTCCCGGGGCTCCCGCTGGCTTGAGTTGCCATGCTTCTCATACCACTCCTTGATTTTTCCCTCCAGCTCATAGTTTGACTCTTCCAGAGCCCGAACTTTGTCCATGTAGGAAGCCAGGCGGTCGTTCAGGTTCTGCATGGTCACCTTTTCATTTCCGGAGAGAAGGCCACCACCATCTCCTCCAAATCCACCACCAAAGCTACCTCCACCGAAGCTACCTCCACCGAAGCTGCCGCCTCCAAAGCTGCCTCCTCCATAACCTCCACCATAGCTGCCTCCTCCGTAGCCTCCACCAAAGCCACCTCCTCCACAGCCTCCACCAAAGCCGCCTCCTCCATAGCCCCCAAAGCCACCTGATGAGCCCCCAAAGCCACCTGATGAGCCCCCAAAGCAACCTCCACCAGAGCTCCCACGGCTAAAAGAGCCACCGCTGAACCCCCCTGAGCTAAACCCTCCACCAAGGGAGCCTTTGTTGCTGGAAACTCTGATGGATGATCCACCACCACCTCCTCCTCCTCCACTGCGGGAGGAAGAGTACTGCTTGCTGCTGGAGCTGCTGTATCGAACAGACATGGTGGTGTAGTGTAGCCCAGGGAGTGCCTGCTACCACGGACAGTGCCGAGCCTTTATATACTGAGA
This sequence comes from Tokudaia tokunoshimensis, assembly GCA_036184795.1. Classification (NCBI taxonomy): domain Eukaryota; kingdom Metazoa; phylum Chordata; class Mammalia; order Rodentia; family Muridae; genus Tokudaia; species Tokudaia tokunoshimensis. The sequence goes on along the minus strand of BTHU01000010.1, from coordinate 22,557,370 downwards.
GGGCGTGTCTCACAGGTGCTAGGGTTTGCTTACTTGTATGGTTTTCTTTCTGCCAGCTTAGCATCTTTGGCTTATGATTGCATAAATTATCTTCAGTAATAACCAATACCTTTTCAATGCTTTTGAATTTGTCCTGAGTACAGATGGGAAATTTTTTATGTTGAAACTGAAAATGGGTGGAGTTCAGATGAGTACATTTTACCTTTTGAAGACCATTGAGTAACTATTAAAAAAAGCTAACTTTTCTAATGTTAATTTAGCTTGTACTTAGTATTTGCTAAGTTCAAAAAGTAGAAGAACTTTGTTCATAAATTATAGTTGAAATAAGAATTTTTCAAATTCCTGTTTGAGATAACTTTGAGAATTGCAGTAAGTAGCAAGTGTGCTGGAATTGAACTGTAAGAAGGATCTTGAAGTAAGAAAATAAAAAATAGGATATGCTGAACTATTTTATTAGTGTTAAGAGGTTGCCACATTTAGGAAGCACAATTTTGGAAATTATGTGTATGTATATATAAATATATATGTATACATATGATATGTACTATATACATTAGTATATGATATATATCACATATACACATTATATATGTATATATGAGTACATTCATATTCATATTTTTTGCTTAGGGAACTGTACACAGAATGACTATGGAATCTTCAAATTCTTGATATAAAATCATGACGCTATTCTATGTTACTTCATACTTTTAAATTCATGGTTCAGGTGTATGTGAAGACCATGGTGCAGAAATTCTAAGCGCAAGAAGCGAACTAACTTGAAGTGCTTTAAGCTCTGGCTGACTACAAAGAGAGGTTTATTGTGTGAAAAGTTTTCTTGTAGCAACATAAATCCAGGTTACAGAATGGCACTTGCTTCAGGACTTATAGGCCAGACTTGTGCCTCTGTTCCCAAGCTAGACTTTCTTTCTCAGTAAACAAGAAAAACATATTTCCCTTGGATACACTGTGCTCAGATTTCAGTGGGACAGTATCCAGGGAAGTATTTAATTGGGACTTTACATGACATAAAATTATTTTATAACTACCCATAGGCTATGACATTGCTCTTGTTAAAATATATTACACATTTATTTATATTTATAGAGTTACACATGTTTTAGAATTATGTAATGCTTTTTGTGAAAAGTCGATTTAAAAATAACCCACTGATATAGGGCTGGCTGTTACTGTCTCAATTTTGTCAGGAAGGTGAAGCTAAGAAATGGAGTGACTTTTCTTAATGCTAGTTGTCTGCACCACAGTTGGAAGCATGCTTGAGTCTTGGATTTGTAGGTTTCCTATTCTTCCACCTTGCATATTCCTTCTCTCCTGTGGTAGACTTGCTGTTAGAGAGACTAAGGCTCCAAATCTCAGCACTTGCTTCTCCCCATGGGAAAAAAACAAAAAAGAAAGAACATAGAAATGGGAAAAATATTGAAAACACTGGGACTTGGCAGGGTTCCATTAGTAATTTCTTTTTCAAATGAAATCTGTAGCTGCACATTCCATGGTACGGGAGCTACAGAAATCGTCTCTGCAGGGAGAGGGGATTTGGCTGAGGGCACTGGTGAGGAGCTGCTTGTGAGGCTGCAGGTTACTGCCGACAGGCTGCAGCTCTTCCAACCTGTCAGAACCTGCAAGTAGGGCAGCAGCTGAAAGAAACAAAAAAAGCCCTGAGCATGGGAATTGATTCTTCTGAAGATAACATGTGTGATAAATGGGACTAGCAGGAAGGAAAGAGGACCCTGGTCGGTTCAGAGAGGTGAAGCCTTGCTCTCAAAACTTGAAAAGACAAAGCAAAGAGCTCTCAATGTTACCAGTGACTACCACGGATTTGGGGTTTTGATTTTCCTAGGTTTTCTTTAGTGTTAGCTTCTAGTTTTCTGTGCCGGAGAAAAGCATAAAAAACTCAATCTACTTTAAGATTGGTCTAAAAATAGTAGGAAGAGATATCCACCATTCACGGGAGCAAACCTTTGTCTTTAATTGCACTCACTGACTGAAGCGAGTCTTTGGCCTGAGCAGATCACAGAAGTGCCAATGAGAATGTCTGACCCTAGCCCTGGCATCACTCGCATGTGGTTGTCATAACCCACCTCATACTCCCTCTGCCCTCAGAGTTTGTTGTGTTTCTGTGTAAGTCATGAGATGTTCAGAAGGATGTGGATGACATCCCACTCCTGTCTTTAAAGATCTCTCCGTCATTGCAGTCTGACTGAAGGGAAATGCTAAAACTCACAATTTAAGTGGTACATGAATGGAAAAGGAGTGTGGTGCTGGGTGGAGCCCACATTTCCCTCCCATATATGGTCTTCAGATAGCTTACTTTCAGTCTTCCCCCCCAGTTCTCTAAGAATAGATATTATTTGCCTAATTTTATACCTGAAAACACCAAGCCTTAGAAATTTATAGGAATTATCCCAGAGGTGCACAGCTGGTTGTGCTAGAGTCTGGTTTTGCTAGAGCAACAGAGATGATAGTTTCTATGACATTGAACTGATGTTGATGAGGCCACTGGACTGAATCTCACAGTACAGGTGGAACTGAGCTGAGTCCTGTGAAGCATGGGTTTGAGTCTTTATTATGTGCAACAGCAGAGAGAGGACTGTTCTGGGAAGTGAGGACTGAAAAAAATACCCAGCAGGTGGAGACTTGAAGTGGACCAGTTTGGCTGGAACATGTCGCCCATATTCATTAATTTATTCATTTCTTCAACAGGTTTAATTGAGCACCTGCAATATGACCTGGGTTTACATAGGTGACTAAGATATAATTCCTGCTCCTCAAGGGCTATAGTGTGTCCCTGGAGAGGCAAACAAGCATACCCATGGAGGATCCAGGAGACTGTTAGAGCAATCTAGGCTGCATGGGAGGGTATGGCGAGAGTACTGAGGGAGTGCAGACCAGGGTTCCAGGAGGTGTGTGAGAGACTTGTATAGCTGATCGTGACAATCCCTAAGGCCCACGCCTCTTCATTGGAAAATGTGTAAAATTCAGTGATCCTAAATCTGCACTGTCTTACATCATCCTGCTCCTCCTAGCTTCTTCATCTGCTCTGAGATGGCGGCTGCCTGGTAGCTCTGGAGGATGCTGTAGTGATTCTAGAGTCAGACTCACTGTTTGCTGTGAAGCTCGGTCCTTGTTTCCTCTCTCTAAAGTAGGAATTTTAACTTTGCTAACTCCATGGTGTTATCTCGGGAGACTCATGAGTTAATAATAATACAAAGCATTAGGACAGCAGATGGCACTCATAGAAGAAGAGCTTAGTGAATATTTTTGTTATTACCACTGATTTCTGTTTCTTACAGCCAAACTCACTTAGGGCTGCACAATATGACGGCATGGGCCATGGGAGACGGCTTAGTTGCTAAAGTGCTTGTACTTGGTGAGTTCAGCCCCTCAGAACCTGTGTGAGAAAACTGAGCATGACGAACCCTCCCTGGAGTCCCAGTGCAAGTAGACAGAGACAAGAGGCCCCTGAGGCGGGTTGACCAGCTAGCCCAGTTCATTGGTAAACTTTAGGTTCAGTGAGAAACCCTGTCTCAAGAATACGGTGGACAGCAAGGAAGATACCTGACTTTGACCTTTGATCTTCACAGGCATGTACACATGTACACATGAACACACACACACACACACACACACACACACACACACACACACACACACTGAAAAGATAGGGTTAGAGGAAGAAAAGTGGCCAGGGAGAAAAGGAGGGTGAGGAAGGAGTTTTGAGCCTGCTTACTTCATGACAAACGTGCCATCTATTTTTCGGTGAGTGATACTTGCTTCCCTTTGTGTTTTAAAAACTCATCCATTTTCTACCGACCAGCAACCCACTAATTTTACCATATTTTGCTGCTAACACTCTAAACCTGGCTCTCAAATATTTCCCCCAGGGTGATTTCACCAGCTTCTGCAGTCTTCCTTAGTTGATTTTTTTGGCTCCCCGTGTCACTTGAGATCCAGTCTGCTCTCCACGGCATGGTTAAGGCCGTGGAAGCTGCGCTGTCATCACCTCTGCCTTGTGCTGGAGCTTCTGTGATGGATTAAGTCTTCTCTGTAACCTGGCTCCCGCCCCTGCCGGCCAACCCCATGGCCCCTGCGGTGAGGGTGGTGGGGGTGAACAAGAGCTGCATTCTCATAAAGTAATTACATGGCCTGGGGCCAGACACTCAGCTTTTCTGTGTTTCAAGTTATTATCCTGTAAAATATGGAGGCCAATGCCACTCAATATCAAAATACCATAACTACATAAGCCAATGGAATGTGCTAGCATTTCCTAGACTACTACCCAATTACGAGCAGACCTTCCCTTTTCACTTCAGCCAATCACGGTGCTCAGTTCCACTGCAAGCCCCTTGCTTGTTGCCCCCAGTCTGGAATGGATTCCTTCCCTGTGGCTGCCTTCTTCCAGTCACCAACCTCAGCTGTAGACTCCGAGATGCCATTTCATTTATGAGTTTTTCACCGTTAGGCCATGTTGTGGCTGTCTCTTAGTTCTTACGTTGCGATGAGGTTTGTGATACGGGATGTCAGCCTCCTCATTATTGGCCATTTGACTTCCTCTGTAGAAGAAACGATGCCTTAGGTTCTTGGCACACTTCGTAGACACTGGTTGTTCTTTGAGGAGTTTTCTGCCTCCCCTTCCCCACTTACTTTTCCTTGATTTCTTCCCTGGACATTTGTTCCGGATATGTTGGCACTCTTGCAAGTCGAAAACTAAAAGGCTGGTCAAAACTTGATTTTTCTTGGAAAAAAATTATGACACTTGTGGATGTGAAAATGTTTTATAAGGATACAAAATTCAAGATTCTACATAACATTCCCAGGATAGCTTTGGGTGGTGTGCATTTGAGACAAGGTAGACCTTAAGCCTGCATTTCCCTCTTCAGTCTAGACATTTGTTTGATCTGCTGAGATTGTCCTGATACTACTGAGATAAGTACTTGTGTTATGAAATTCCAATTCACTTGCCAGTTGGCCATCTCCTTAAGTCCCCGTGTGAGTGTGGAGTACAGCAAGATTTAACCCAGCATCACTTAGCCTTTACATTTCTCTTGTGCACCCTAGGTTTCTTCTTTTGGTCAAGCTGATACCATTCTGTGAAAGACAGTTGCCTCTGTGAAACAGCTGTCTTTGGAGGGGAAACGGTGACACAGAGTAGCAGGCAGAAATGTAATGGTCATCTTGGTTCTCACAAGAAAAGAGAAAAGCTGGAAGAACCACCTAAAGCAACCTCCACAGACTCCGGTCTCAAAAGGCTGATGATGAACACTGTCAGCTGTTCTTCACTCTCATAGATCTACAAAATTCCTTTAGGAATATTTGTTCTTTATCCATGTTGATAATTTAAAGAATGGCTGGGTGTAAACCATAGCACTACTAGGCACCCCCTCACATTAGTTTATGTAAATCTAAGTGGAGTACTGAAGATTTTGGCTTAGAAATGGGACATAGAAGTTAATCTTCACAGTAATAGTTACCTCCTCAAGTATACAATGTGTAAATTGAAGGGAAATCATTGGAAGTAAAGTTAATCTCTTAATATTATTCAGACAATTCTTAGATACCTGGCTTAAAAAAACCAGTGACTAATTTCATAGCAAATGTTTTTTTATGTGGATAAGCATGCAGGGAACTAGACTTTAATAACTATTTAAATGTAATGCAGTTGTATCAGAGAAATTGACCGTGACCATTTCTGGCTCTACAGGCCTGGAGACTGGTCACATCCCAAGACTATTTATTTCTTGGATTAAACCACTTAATTAATCTTTAGCTTGAGAGTTTCCAAGTCCAAAGCCTTGTGCCGAACACTGCACCTGCATATTTACCCATTAAATCCTAACAGCAACTTTATGTGGTTTACCCAAAAGTCTCCCGGAAAGGGCTTTGCTGGCATTTCATCACATTTATTTTCTGAGCAACTCTTCAAACTCCCTTGAAATGACTTAAAACTGTATTTCCAAGCATTGTGACTTAGAAAAATTAATGAGCACATAGGGATTTTATTTTATTTTTTTTCAAACCGGACAAACTTTCTTTGTTGTTGCTACTAGAAAAGATGTCGCTGTGGTGGAAAACACAGATTGATTTGGAGTGTAAAAGAATGGGTGAGTGGCGCTGTCCTGGAAGCGGTCAGATCTGCAGCTCTCCCCATGGCTCCTCTGCCCAGGCTTCAGGAGGGCCTCTCCTGCGTGGGTTTCTGGAGGTTCTCAAGACTGTCAGGATTGTGCTCAGCCCCAGTACGTCATTAAATCGATGCAATTAGCCACCCTGCATAATCGGAGTGTTAATCCTTTTATACTGCTGGTTTTTCCAGAAGCTGCTAGCTCCCATTTGGAGCTTAATCCTTTTCTTCAGGTTTTAACTCTTTAAGTCTTGCAGAATACAGTGCTAATCCGACCTAACTCTAGCAAACCAAACCAGAGCTTGCTTGTTTGGAATCTCCCAGCTTCTATAAAATTATTTTGGTTAAAAGGAATTTTCCAGTTTTTCTTACTTTTAAAAAAGGGTAATTAAATTTGTTCTTTGACAATTTCCTCCTTGTATATAGTGCATTCGGATCCCTCATCCCAGGCCTCTGTTAGCTCCGGTCCACCCATTATACCCCCTACCCTGCCCTAAATCCCTTTCCCACATTCTTGTCCTTTTGTTTTGTTTTGTCTTGTGTCCCTCCCCCGCTTTGGTGACCCACTGAGTTTAACCAGGGCCTTCTGTGTGGCTATGGGTTTGGAGTCATGTGGTTCTTCATTGGGGACTGGTGGGCCAATCAGTCAGTACACAACTGAAGGTGACTCCCAGCTCCTCCAGACTCTGTGGGCAGCAGTTCAAAGGGAAAGGTCAGGGCCCATGGACCCCTCTCCTACCCATGACTAGTTGCTGACAGGGCCAGTTTTGAACAAGCCCAGGGCACATAGCAGAGTTTGCTCTGAGTTCATATTTGCAGTGATTGTGCCATGCCCAGAAGGTGACATGTCACAGCCATTGTTCCAGCCATTTGGCTTTGACCATTGTTCACCCCCCCCCATTCTTCCAAGGTGTCCTCAAGCCCTGGGGGAGGGGTGGTATACATGTCTTATTCAGGACTGAGCATCCAAGCCATTGCTTATTCTCCTCACCTCGAAGAGCTGCAAGTCTGCATTCACTGCAGTTCTCTGCAAATAGAGGCTTCTCTGACTTAGGCTGAGGAGTTTCTGGTTTAGATACATACGTGGACATTTATGGAGTGACATAAGATGTTGGGCTTTATTTGTCCCATGAAGAGCCTACAGCCTGTAATGTGACTGTTGTTAAGAGTCCCTCACACAGGGACCATCAAATCTAAGAATAGTTCTGCTCTAGGCATCGAGGCTAGGTCCCCAGCACTGGTGGTGTTATGGGGTCTGCTTAGATCCAACATAACTCAAACACCAGATCAATGCAGATGACAAAAATTTATTGTAATCAAGCTGCTACTGATTCATCAGGACCATAGAACATAGGAGCTGAACTGCAACCCTGCGGGGAGGTTGTATAGTATATTTAAAGGATGAAACCATAAAGTGAGGGGGAGTGGGGTGAGTTGTAGCATTGTTCAATCATATTTTTAAGGATGCATATGGGCAGACTGGGGAGATGCCCCAGTCTGAAAAGTGCTTGCTGTGCAAGCGTGAAGATCTGAGTTTGGGTCTCTAGCGTGGTATAAAGAGCAGGGCCTGGTGGCACGTGGCTGTAATCCAAGCTGTGGGAGGGTGGTGACAGAGAATCCCTCAGACTTGCTGGTCACCAAATTGGTGATCTCCAGTTCAGTATAACCTTGTCTAAAAAAAAAAAAAAGCAAGGTGATTGAGGAAAACACTCTTGCATACATGTGCATATTTGCGCATGCATGTGCACACACATGAATACATACACCACACACACACACACCCTTACGTTCAAATACAAAATTAAAAATAAAGCAAAACCGAATCTAAATGGTGGAGTAGTGGGGATGGCGCACATCTCACACATCGGCCCCTCTGCGTCAGCACAGACGGCTCTGGCTCCACGCGCCACTCCTCAGAGTCGGCACCCAGGCAGCTCCTCTTTTCCTCCTCTTTGATTTTTGCCTCCTCTTCAGATCTCTTTGCTTCTTCTTCCTTACCTATCTTCTGGTGTATCCCAAGAATTGCGCGTGGAGATGCTGGGCCATCTCCCTCCACCTCAGTCTGAGGCAGTCCATTCCTGCAGCCAGGAGTTGCTTGGCCATTTCTGTCAGACTGTGGTGGTCCTAAGAACCCACGTTTTGCTACACTTGAGTAGACAAGACACAGGGGGTAGCAGCCGCATGCACTGTTGATCCCCCAAAGCTTGAGGGGAGAAATGCAGGGAAAGACAGCCAAGGCTCAGCTTATGTCAGGACACTCGGACAAGCGTCTTTTTAGTGCTTGTTGGCAATCAGGCACCTCCTTGGCCAGCTCAAAAGGGACCCCGCAACAATGTTGGCAAGCAGGCACCTCCTTGACCAGTTCCGGAGGGACTCGCCCATCAAGAGTCGCCGTCACTAGCTGCCCAGAGGCTGCATGTTTCCTTTGTTTCCCCTGTTGCATGTCCTTGGGAGCATGCACCACAGCTCCAATAAAAGGCCATGTTTCTCCTCCCCCAAATCCTCCTCCCCTCTTCCCTTCCTCTCCCTCCACCAACCTCCAGCCCAGATGCAACCTCTGTACCTCTTTTAATAAACCTCCCACAGGAGACCTGTTGCACGGTATGATTTTGTTAGAACCCGATACTTAGGTCCAGCAGTGCTGGTATATATATTTCTGTAGAAGAGAACTTTCTTGTATCAGAAAAACTTGTCAACAACCACTAATATTGCTTCTTGAGAACTGAAAATACAGAAGGAGAGAAATCAGGAACCAGCTGCCAGCATGTAGGCATAGTAACACAATTTAAGAAGTAGTGTGAGTGTCTATTCCTCAAGATGCTACAGCTCCTCTTTCCACCTTTCTCCATCCCACCTCCGGCTCTAGGAAGACTGCGGCCCACACTTGCTTCATGCGTTAGGTTTGCTCAGTGTTTCCGTTGGGAAACTGGAGAAGAGAAAAAGGTTATGAGAACTTATTCCCTGTGACGTGGCTGTATCCTGATATTGAAAGCTGCATTCTGAAGATGTGGAGATCTAGCTGTGCATACGTGCTTGTCACACGAGCAGGAGGACCCGAGTTGCAACCCAGAACCCAAGTATAAAATGGAGACGCACCTTTCTAAGTCCAGTGCCGAGGAGGCAGACAGGTAAATCCTTGGGGCTTCCTGGTCAGATGGCATAGCCAAATTTGCTAACTCTATGCCAAAGAGAGACCCTGTCTCACAAAGAAAAACAAACAAACACCCTGAAAGAAGAAGAAAAACAAAGTGTGGATGGTACCTGAGTACCAGCAATGACAACACCCAAGGTTGTCCTGTGGCTTGCGCCTCTCTCTCCCTCTCCCTCTTCCTCTCCCTCTCCTTCCCTCCCTTCCTCCTTCCCTCCTTCCCCCCCCCACACCCCTCCTCTCAAGCAGGCTGTCTTTATGTGATATTCTTTTTGTAAATGACCTTCTTTTGTCCTTTTGGGCATGGAGATGATGGTTACCCATAGTCATCCTTCCATAGCAAACCTACACCTTGTAAATAGTCCTTCATTGGACACTCTCCACGTATGTGTTTCCAGTTGGTTTGAAAAGGACTGGGGCCAGTATTGAAGTTTAGGCACACCGCTATGGCCACAAGTGTGTCACTGCAAGAGAGTGCAAAGATTCCTTCATCTTGTATTCTTGCTGAGGCCACTTCAGGTTTAACTAGAGTCTGATCTTCTTGATGGAGAATCCCATGGAAAGTTTCTTTAGTTTGGAAAACAAAGATCAGGATATCCCAGCTAACCTATTTTAGCCTTTGTTAAAACTGCCTGTTTGTGTAGATCCCCCTCCAGCTAGCTAAATGATCATTTTAGCTTCTGTTGAAACTGCTTGCTTCACCTGGTTACTTCATGAAGCCTCTCGCTGCAGCTGCCGAGTGGGAGGCCTCAATGAGGTCCCTGCCCTTAAAAACCCCGTGCTCTACACACTCGGGGGCACACCTAGGTCCCTGAACACTTGGCTGTAGTCCCAGCCATCTGGAATAAAGGTTTTCAATTGGCTATGCTCTGTGTCTGAGTGGTCATCCCTAGTGGTCTCCTTATAACATAGGAAATGAACTTCTGAAAGGTTTGGGAGTTTCGGGGGACACTGAGATGGATTGTTCTTTTGGATAAGAGGTATGAGGATTCTGTCTAAGCTCCATCCCACAGTTACCTGGCAACAACCAGGTATACCCCTCCCCACAGTTACCTGGCAACAAACCCAGTAGGAAATTAACAAAAACAACAATAACTATCCTATTGCACAGTACTGTAATGGACAAGGCCAAGAGCACGGTGGTCTGTCTTCAGACTGGGAAAGGCTGGAGAAGGAATGGCTACAATGAGATATGCCGACTTCTACTCTTGGTAGTGGTGGAGGCGGCACATTCTATTTACAGCTTGACGAGTTTCTCAAAGGTGTGCTGCTGCCTGTCTCACAAGCCCTGAAAGCACGGTGCATTTGTTGTGTGGAAATCTAGACTCCTTCCTTCCCTTGGGAAGCCTGCTCACTAGTGCAGTTAGGGTGGGAGGTAAGAGAATGTCTCAGGTGGGATCAGGGTGAGCTGAGATAGAGTCGCCTCTGGGGCTGATGTCTTGGGACTGCAGAGTCCAGCTGCCGGTCTTCTCTTTCCCTCCACACCAGATGAAAGGAAAAATAATGGGGGCAGAGGGCGGAAACCACTGTGAGGTTTCATGAGTTAGCAGGAGTTAAGTAACCAAGGACAATGAGCTCTTCCCTGCAGAGCCAAGCCTGAGTGTAGAGGTGGGCGGGGCTGCGCAGAGTGAGAGAGAGGGTGTTCCCTGCTCAGTGGAGGAAAGGAGTCAGCTTCTACCTGGAATTTTCATCCTTGCTTGTATTATTTGCTTTGCTGACTTCTTCCTTTCTACAGACCCCCTCCCCCAGCCCCCGTCAGCAGTTAATCCTGTGTTCTGGTGTTGACACCCCAACGCCACATCCCAGTTTAGTTTGCCTTCCCTGGACAGCCTCCATGTCCCTGTTTCCTCGCACTGAGAATGCCGTGAGAATAGGTATTAGGTAGATTATCATTTGGCTAATCTACTTGAGGCTGAGGTGTGATTTACCGATGGGAGAGGTGGGGAGGAGTGCAGAGGTATTTACCGAAGTCATTTAGATTTAAAAAATGCACCTTTGATCTGAGAGGAATTTGGGGCACACTGGGGGCGAAAACCTGGAAGATGATGGTATTTTTCTATATTATTTCAATTAATACAACTTGACAGTATGGCTTGCTGTGACAAGGTAAGGAAAACCTTTTGTTGTCTCCAGTCCCTTGCGCCGAAGGACAAGGACAGGAGTTGACTCCAGTTTCCTTTTATTTTTTAACTTCTTTTTTTTTCTCAATAATTTTATTTTTTTAAATTTTGCTATTTTCATTTCCCATAGCACCTCGGTAATGTTGAAAACAATACAAATACAAAGACACTCATTTTAACAGTTTATGCATGAGTATGTGTCACAACATTGGGGGCGGGGGACAGTTTTGACAATGGAACAAATCTAAGCTATGGACAAAGCAGAAGTCAGAGAACTGGTTCTGACATTCCACTTCCCCAACATTTAAGAGATACATCACTCAATGGACACTTGAATCAGCTGGAAAAACAAAAACAGAACATCGATGTGGGTATGTCTTTACATTTCTAATCAGTGTTCTGAACTGTAGAACTGAAAACAGAATACTTGGCCCACAGCTCACAGACATTAGAGCTGCACCTTTAGGTCTGTGCAATGTGTAATAAGATACACAAATTGTTAGTTTAAATAAACATTGCTATTTAATAATCAGGTGACTTTTAAGAGAATTCAAAATGTCTTCATTTAGCTAAAAAAACCTGAAATGTTCATGCCTGTTCTTCAAAGCCCAGACTAGTTACTTAGTATATGCCAAAGAGTTTAAAGTTAGAGTAATAGCCACCAAATTGTAAGGAAATATAAGAAAATTAGAAAAAAATCGATCATATATTTATATATATTTACATATTAAAAACCCCTCAAAAGGAATATACTGTTTGATTTTTATCTTTTCCATAAAAAGCCAGAATGATACTCTTAAAATATGGTTACTATATATTGCCAACACAAGCATCAGGAACTGAACCCCAGTGCTGTTCAACTGTGTCAAAGTAAAACCAGTGAACATTTAAGTCAAGAGATTGATTATTAAGGCCATACATAATTAACAAAACTAGGCAGAGGGCTCCTAACTCTTAAATAATATTTTCTTGTACTCTTTACCCTAAGTGAAAGATACTAACTTAATTCCGCCCCTAAGTCTTTGCAAAGCAAATCTGGTTATTTAAAAAGAAAAAGGAATGTGAGTGTTTCAGCATAGAGTTATGCCCCCCAACTTCTAAAGGTATGATTGAAATCAAAGAAAAGTTTCCTCTTAAAGCAAGTATATTCATGTTTTTTTTCTCCAAATACTGAGTGTAGAATTTTTTAAAGCATAGGATTTTTATTTCAATTTTCCTCACTATTTCTAAACAGCTCCATCTGATGGGGGTGTATGCGGGGAGGAGTAATGAATGTGAATGTGTAATATATATTCGCAGTGTGTATTTGGCAGTTATTCTATTGCAGTGTGTATAAATGATGCCCGTGAGTTATGTGAAACCAGCTTTAACCCATCAATATTACTCAAGTCACTTGGGTGGTGGTCACTGTACTTCAGCTATTTATTGGTTCTGTAGATGGGAGAACTTAAATGTCAAAGTTTGTTCTTTACCTTATGACTTGCATTACTGAAGGCCAAGAGTAGATAAAATGATACTGAACGTATCCTACTGTAGTACATCGTAGTTCCCACTGCATGAAGAGAGCAGAATTCACACAAGTTCATCACGTTGCACTTCATAGAGAAGGGACTTAGAGGGGCTGGCATGGCAAAACCTTCTTGTCTTCTGCCTTGATATTTTTAACTTCTTATTGATTCTTTGTGAATTTCACATCATGTACATGAATTCCGCTCATCTCCTGATCCTTCCATGTCTACCCTCTGCTCTTGTAACCTCCCCGCCCCCTGATTTTCTGTTCTTAACTATTTATGAAATGATAGTTATTCTTATTCTCTACACGTGTTATGTTGGACGCTCTACCCGGGTCAGCAGAGGCAAAGGTGAGTGAGACATCCTCCTGTCAACTCTTCCAGGAGCGAGCAGAGAATGAGGCATAAATAAATGCTGGCCAGATGAGTTTCCTAATACAGATTTGTATAGAACATGTGAATTACAGCTTAATAGAAAGCAGCTCCTGGGTGACTTAGGGAGAAGCCCCGGGAATTGCACCTTTAATAGCGAGTGGGAAGTCATTGCATAAAACAACACACTAGACAAAGAGGCCTCGTGTACAGAGAGATGGAAACCCACAGAACGAAGAACTGAAGTTTGGCTTGGCATAGAGTTGATATGCATGAGTGCCAGGTGATAAGTCTGAAAGTAGGTTGGGGCTCCAGTGGGAAGCTCCTTTCACGCCATCTTAAGGAGTTTGGACTTGGGTCCAGAGTCATGGAGCTGACAATTGAGAACCTTCAAATAGGAGATGAGTGTGGCCCCAACGTTTGGAAGAAGTTTGCACTAGAAGGATTTTAGGGGATCCGGCGGTAGGAAGGCAAGATAGGATTTTCAAGGATCTGAGGTGGGAAAAAAGACAAGGAGACACCAAGAAGGTAGCGGTGGTGTGGGAAGGAAGGGAAGACAGGAGCTGAATGGTGGCATTTAGCTGTGACTGCTCACAGGCTGATTGTGGGAGAGTCTAAGATGACGAGGTTTCTAGGTTTGGGCTTTGAGGAACTTCATTAATTATATGAATACAAAGGAGGGGCAGTCTGTGTAGGAAAGCCAGTGAATTTGGGACAGGAAGACTGGACCTAAGTATAGCTCTCCCATGGCAGTGTGTGTCTTGGGATCTAGGAAAGTGTTTATGGCTGAGTTTGGAAGTTACTGGCAAAGAGGAAGCATGGGTTGTGCAAGATACCACGGGGAGAAAGGAAGAAGGCCAAAGGATACCACAACATGTGGTATGTTAACAAGCTTGATGGTTAATGGGGGAGGGAGGGAGAGAGGGTGGTGGTGGAGGGGGGGCGGAGAGACAGGACCAGGAGACAGAAGTTAGAAGAAAGTAAGGAAGAAGGGAATTTCGAGGAGATGGGCTGGCCAACAATATCTAAGATTCCAGCTTGTGTTTCAATTAGGCTGTTCTAGAAAGATCCTGTAAATTGGCATTATCTTCTGTGACTAGGGAGTGAATCGTTCCAAGGTATTAACTAAAATTACACTCACAGCCTCAGTCTTCATAATTTACAGGTTGTATAATCTGACAGCTTTCGCAAAGGAAAAGAAACACTGAGGTTGATGGGAGTTTAGGAGACCGCTGAAGGCTGAGTTGATCCACACCGAGGCACCAGGGGAAGCCTTAGGACACCTGACTTGTACAGAGAAGAGCAAACTAAAGGTGAAGAGTGAAGGGGGGGAGGGGCTCCAAGCTAGGTTTGTCTTAGAGAAAAGCACCCAGTAAGAGAAATGAGTAAGGAGTGGTCTGGAAGCCTAGGGAAGCTCAGGAAACCACAGAGAGTTTGGAAGCATGGTGATTCACCCGGCAGACTCCATACTGAGGTGCTTCAAGCTTGAGTTTCACATTTTGTAGAGAGAAAGGGGTGGGGGTGGGGGGGAAGGGAGGGCACCATGGAGAAGGAGAGGAGAGCTAGGGGAAAAACCATCTATGTTATTGCCACAAGATCCTTGGAGATCCAGGAACAACGATTTTCCAGATAATTTAGGGCACAGAAGCCAGACAACTTAACATTAGGGAAGGAGAGGGTGGAGAGAGAATGAAGTCACCTACATCCTGTGTTGCTAGAACATTCCAAGTGACTGTACAAGACAAAGGAACGACAAGGAGGAAAACAGGTGTCATTAGGACAATGTACGGGCATCCTGGCAAATGGAAGCAGATGGACATTGGAGTCTTCAGGGTATTTAGGAAACATTTCCCTCTAGGAACCAAAGAAAGGAAGATTCAGGGACCCCAGAAGTGAGATAGTACAGGCAGGAGCCTGAAACATGACGAACACTAGAAATAATAGCGACACGGAGCCCCGGGTGAGGATTTGAGAACACCAGTCTGTATCTCCCCATTCCGTGTGATGATGATGTCCCTCTTGGTCTCCTAGCTTAAAACCCTCAAAAACATAGTCATGTAAGGATAGGGTGGCATTTTACCTCTCTTTGTATTCCCCAAACCTCAATTAAACTAAATTTTGGATGGATAATTTAAAACTTATTACATGGAATTTATAAAAACCTGACATGTGATATCATTAAAAAAAACTAAAACCAGGGCTAGAGATATGGCTTAGCAGTTAAGAGCACTGACTTCTCTTCCAGAGGTCCTGAGTTCAAGTCCCAGCAACCATATGGTGGCTTACAACAATCTGTAATGGGATCTGATGCCCTCTTCTGGTGTGTCTGAAGACAGCTACATCATGGACCATGACAAAAATTTCAAAGTGATTCTCATTTGCATCTTAAGACTCTCTTGATGTAGTCTGTGAAGAATCCCTTGCTTTAGTAATGATATTAATGAGCATTGCTTTAGCTAGTTAGTTGGTAAAAAGAATTTATTTCCTGTATGCACTCAAGAACTGACAACGAAAAATAGAAAGATAGTTTTAGGGACTTGATCAGAGGTAACAAACGCAAAACCCCAAAAGTCCCCCTCCCTCCTTTCTCCTTCCCTTTTGCCATTTCTTCTGATACAACATCACTGTGTGTCCAGGCTGACCTCACACTCGCCATCCTCTTTTTCAGCCTGTGGAGCGCTGGATCACAGGCATGGGTCGGAGCATCCTACTAAAGCCTCCCTGATGCCCCGGAGGAGACGTTACTAATTGGTGAGGACATAGCTTCTTGATATAACTAGACCTGACACAGATTGCTTTTAATAACAGTAGTCAAGGAAATCACAATTGGTTTTCTAGGTTTGATCTGTGCAAACTGAAACTGGCTCCCTTTCCAGCTTTCGATGGTTTGGCATCGGCCATGTGTTCATGAAATACACAAATCCAGCTGGAACAGACCTAAGGAACAGTCTAACTTTTGAATTTAATAGCATGGAGAAAGCTGATACCTTCTTCCTTTTGTCTCTGGATAGTTTGACGGAAAGAGTACCAGAGTGGACGGACAGACATGGCCACCAACGAATGCATTGCCATGGCTCAGGCTGTAATAGAGTTGCAAGGGACCTCAGAGGGTGTCACATTTTGAGTTCCTGCTGTCTCTCTCGGGACTATGCTAAACAATGCAATCTCTCTTAATCCCTGCAAAAGAAATGCTATTCAATTCTTTTTAAAATCATTTATTTTTATTTTATGTGCATTGGTGTTTTGCCTGCACGAAGTCTGTGTGAGGGTGTTGAATCTCCTGGAACTACAGTCATAGACAATTGTGAGCTGCTACGCGGATGCTGGGAATTGAACTCAAATTTTGTGGAAGAGCAGCCAGTGCTTTTAAAGGCTGACTCATCTCTCCAGCCCTCCAATTCTTTTTTAAAATGTATTTTCTGGAGAACTGACAGAGCTATTTTTTTTGAGATCAATAATTTAGATAACACAAAACATCTGCACTCAGCAGGTATTCAATATTAATTTGCTTCTTTTTTGTCTTGTTAGATATTCAACATTAAGAAGATCCCCTTATCAAATATCTGCAATCTCAGCTTGAATATTTCAGGTACAGGGAAACTTACTGACTTACAAGTGTTATTTGAGATGTTACAAATGATTCTTAACAATCTTTTTTATCTTGGCTTGAAATCTCTTAGACAGATAGGGCCATGCAGCCAGAGAGTCTCCTAAAGTCTTTTCCACCAGCTCATTCACCTGTTCCTCAGGCGACAAGGCTCCTCTCTATGGCATCATTGGAGCCATGTTTATCCAGATCACTTGTATATCTGTAGTTTTAATCTGCTTCCCTCCCCCACTCCTTTCTGTTTACAGTATTATCTCAAGGGATGTTGTTGGATGTGTGCTGTGTTTTATGCCACTGTGCCTATCTCCAGAGCAACACTGTATCCTTTGGAGATACAATTCAAAACAGAGCCTCTCATTTTCTTATCTAAACTTGTGGAAGTTATTTAAATGTAATGATCATTGGGAACATAAATGCACCCCCCCTCCAGTCCCCGGTTTCAGGGCGTGGCTCGAGGGTGGCTCCTGTGGCTCCCGCACATTTGTAATGGAAACTTGCTTTATTCACTTTCTGGGTTCACCCTTGCTTCTTGGGTGTGGGGCCAACATTTGTCACTCAGACTTTTCTGATTGTAATGTTGATTAAGTAGTTGGCTCTAAGCTGTAATTATCTTCCTCTTCAATTAAAATCACATTTCTTTATTGCAACACAGCCATTGCAAAATCTAATAACACATATTGGGTTTTCTTGTTTCACTCCAAACAAACTTTCCCTGAGTATTCACATTCTGGCTCTCTGAGTCGCTCAGCTGTGAGGGATCGCCGTTCCCTGTGTGGGGCAGGCTGCTCATCCCAGTACTGTTTGTTTGCTCGGTCAGTACTTTAGAGTGTACTTGGTTTCCTAGTCCACGCTGCAGTGCACTACAGTCATCTGCTGTAGGGTGGTGATTAAAACATTATGATTGTTCCCAGATTTTATAATTCTGGGTGACTCATATACTGGAGCCATATGCATAAATGACAGCCTAATTGGGACCAAAATGAAAAATTCAATCAACATAAGCTTTTATTGGAAAATGCTCCAAATGACAGACCAAATAGTTTGATCACTGGACTTTAGCCAATCTTGTCCTCTAACCATATATTCTTTTTTATATTAATGGATGGATTTGGCAAATTGCAGATGGTAAGTATGGGCTCTCTTAGTGAACCATGCCCCAAATTCTCTTTCCTGGGAGCTTTTCCGTGGGATGTAAATGATGGACCAACCTAATGTGATATTTCCAATTCACATGTACATGACATACTCACCTCCTCCCGGCTGCATCAAGTACTAGGGATTTATTTCTAGATAGGATTTGTTTTTAGATGGCTAACGGTACATGGTGCTACCTTTGCATTGGTCTGGATGATGCCATTTGCAGGAAAATGGGTGGTATTGGAGGTCAGCATGCCATCGGGTAAGGCAGTCTAGAAAGACAGATATTGCATGTTTCTGTCATAGGCCAAATCTATATTAAAAAAATATATAAGAATTATTTGGGGAGAGGATGAGGATCAGAGGAAGTGAAAGGGAGATGAGAGAGTGTGAGGCAGATGTTTGACTGTGACCCAAGCCATTATACAGGCATGACATTTTCATGACGAAGTCCATTATATAATTTGATATATGGTAATACAGATCCTTAAAGAATCGGTTGGCAGCATCATGGACTTCATGGGTTGATTCTGGGATGGCCATTCTGGGTTGTGTGTCTGTGTGGTTTTGTGCTGTGACATGCTGTTTGTTACAGTGGCTTTGGCAGTGTGACAGACACTTGAGCTTTGCTCCTTTTAATGAATGGCTTTGGCCATTTTTTTTTGCATCTATATGAATTTTGAGATTGTTTTCTCTAGTCCCCTGGAAGATTTCATTGTAATTTTGATGGGGATGGTATTGCACCTCTAATGGCCTAACTCCCTGAAATAAGAAACCATTCAAATAAATGATGGTATATTCATTAGAAAGAAAAAAAAAACAACAACCCATCATCTTTGGGCTGAAGAGATGGCTCAGCAGTAAAGAGCCCAGGCTGTTTTATCCAGGGACCAGTGTTCAATTCCCACCACTCACATGGTGGCTCACAACCATCTATAACTCCAGTCCCAGGAGATCCGATGCTGTCTTCCGGGTTCCATGGGCACCCGGCTCACACATGGCGTAAATAACATTTTTAAGAGTTCATCTTCTAAGACTGAAGTCTAGATTGCCGTGGCCAAGGAGCTTGGGGTTTTCTGAGTCAGGTGCTCTGGTTTCAGTCTTGCCCATCACCTTGCATTTCGCACCGTGCAGGGAGATGTCACACTGTTGTAGTCCTCTGCTCAGATGTGGAGGCTCCGCTCAGATGCTGCTCCATGAGACAGGATTCTCTTACTCAGCCCTATGCATTTTTTTTCTCCGTCTTACAAAGGTCTGCAGCGTCCTGTCTGCATCGTCTCTCCTAGGTAACTCATTTTATACCGCAAGGTAAGAGGGTCTGCAGTCATGCCCATGACTGCTCACACTTGCCTCTATAAAGCTGGGTAGATATCCATTTGAGAGAAAAGTAAATTTTAGAGCAGCCCTGATGACAAGGGCTGAGACACGCCCATTCTATTTTGATCTAGATTATGAGGAGTAGTCTGACATTAAAACCATGGGATTTTTTTTCTCCTTCTTTCCTATAAACCTAGTCTTCCCTCAGTTACTTTAGGAGAATTCTCTTTTATACCTACAGTTTAGTTATTGTACTCTCTAAGAATGAGTTAGGAAATGCCAATATTGCTTCTATAAGTGAACGTCTGTGGGTGTATTTTTATCCGATAAATACCGAATAGAAACCAAGTTACTTTATTTTGTCAAAAACAGCTTCCTGGCATTCTTGATATGTGTGGGAAGAAATCTTCAGGTGGCTTTCCTCTTTCCTCAGAAAAATGTCATGCGTTAGAAGCCTGCTTGTTGAAACGCAGGAGCCCTTTCTACTGGATCACCAGGTGTTGAGCAACGTGATTTCTATCAGTCAGCGTGTGAAAGCACCAAGCTCACGTTTGCATGCTTTAGGGAAGTTTTCTGTCCCCACAGAGTGCACGGAAAATATTCACCAAACCCAACGACAACGACTACCTCGGCAAAATGGAAACACTTTTCTCAGCGCCTTTTAGTCTGCAGCAGTCAAATCGTTTGATTAAGAATTAAGGAGAGCAAAGTCAGAATAATTAATTTCCAGGGGACTAAATTTAAATATTTAAACATTAAATAAATCAGCATTGCATATTTAATCACAGGTAATACATCTAGGTAGAAAATACTCAAGGCATCCTCTTAATGCCTCCCTGTATTGGATGCCTGCTCATCGGTTGTATCTTGATAAGCGTGGGTTTGTTCACTCAGCATCAACAGAGGTGAGGTGGAAACTTGAGAAACAAACACAGCTGCTGTTCATGATAGCCGTGGTTGTCTGACAGCACATCACAGCTCTCCTTCAGCTCTTATGGCCTTTATGACTTCTCTTCTGTGATGGTCCCTGAGCCTTGGTGGTGGGGGCATAGAGACGTCCTGTCTAGGGATGAGCACTCGGTCTCTTATTCTCAGCACATCAGCCAATTGGGCATCTCTGTACTGAGCTGTCCACTGGGGGGAATGGTGGAGGGGGGAGAAAGAGCTTCTCCAAGCAAGGTTGAGAAGAGCCTAGATCTCAGATCTGATGGATATTTCTAGAAAACAACATTCAGTGTTTATGTAAGAAATGCTTACTGAGCACTTTTAGCATGGTACTGGAGTTCCCTAGAGAGCAACACGGACGTTCCAGCCTTTATTCAGGAGTTTGACACTGGTGCATGATTTTATGTGTGTGTATCCAGCAAGTGCTGACCGCCTCCTGCAGTGGGCTACAAGCTCTGTTTTAGACCCTGTTCTGGGTGTCAGTACTGTGCACATGTTTGTACGTGTGCATATGCCTGTTCCTGTGTGTGTGGTGTACATGAGTGTGTACGTGCACATGGAAGTGTGTGTGGTGTACATGAGTGTGTGCGTGCACATGGAAGTGTGTGTGTACATCTGGAGGCTAGAGGTCAACTGTGGGAGTCGCTCCAGGACTTGGCCATCTTGTTTTTAGAGACAAGTGTTTCTTACTGGACATGACGGGGTGATGGAACTATGTTTTTTCTTTTAAAGATTTATTTTTGTGTATGATTGTGTGAGTGTATATGCACATGAATGCGGGTGCCCTTGGAGGCCAGAAGAGAGTAGTGGATGCCCTAGACTGAAAACAGATACAGCCCTGTCCTTAAAGAATTTGCTTATATTGTTTCAATTGTCATACAAATAAATATAGAACTGCAAATTGTGTGAAGAGATATGAAGGGAAATTTTATATATATCTATACATATATATATCAAGAGAAGCTGATTTGGTTAATGGTGGTGGTGGGATAGAAGATAGGAAAAGGCCAAGTTTTTTCAGAAGGGGAGATATTTGAGCTAGACCTGTAGACCTGACTGAGGAGCAGGGGTTAGTTTGGCCACGGCTGGGCAGGAAATACCCCTCTAGGCAAGGGGAAATGTCTGAAAGGAAGCTGAGTGGGAAGGAAAAGAAGGTAATGTTTTCTGGACTGTAGTACTCACTACATGTATGTGTATGTATGTATCGTCCTATCATGTTGTCTACCTTAAATACATATGTGTAGTACTTAAAAATCACTAAGCAGGCCAGCAGAATTGGTGAAGATAACAGAGATTTCCAGTTTGAGAAAGCGCAGACTTGATTGGGATGGATTTTTGGCATTTATTCCAAGAACACTCGAAGTCTTTGAAACGTTTTGAGCAATGTGGTGATGAGATCAGCTCTGTGAGCAGAGAACAGGAAGCTGCTTGGGCATCCAGCTTGGAGGGGGGCTGTGATGGTCATGGTAATAGAGAAAAATAATCAGATCAAGGAACTCAGAGACAGATATGCTCACAATGAACTTAGTGCATTGTTGGATGATGGGAATACTAGATCTAGATGTCTATAGTTTCAGGTTGTATGGGGCATGATGTGGGTAAAAAGCCTCAACCAAAGGATGTTTAGAGAGGATGTAATACGTATGTATATGCATATGTAATGTATATGTATACATGTGATGAAAATTCACACAGATAATTTCTATAATAGTGGCAATAAAATATCTCCTGTGTAAATTGACAAATAATTGTGTAACTTGCTATTTTAGTGTGTCTTGGGAAAGACAACCTGACGTGCATTGTCCCTTTACTCCTCAGAAACAATCCCCTGTCATGCAACTGTTCCTGGTGTACCCTTGAGGTGACAGATAGTCTCGATAAGGATGACTCAGGCTCCCACAGGTCTCCTCCCTGCTGAGCCATGCCCTTCCCCTGGGGCGACTCTCATCCTCCTGTTGGCCAGCTTTCAGCCTTCCAGTTCCCTCAGCCCTGCAAGCTGTACAAACACTGTTCAGGGTCACACGGGGAAGAGCCCTGCTGCTGGGGACTCCAGTGGGGAACCGAATGGGTTTTCAGCCAGGTAAACTGCCCTGGGAGATTTCTGCTGACACCCCCCCCCCCCCCCCCGGCCCAACCTCTGAACAAGGAGAACAGGGGACTGAGACACACTGCTGTGCTTTTATCTATAACCAGGCAGTGAATTCTGATCAGTGTAGATGGCAAGCCACAGATTTTGTTCCTGGCTTGTCTCTTGCTTGGATGCTGGCTGCCTATATATATTTTTTTTAACTGATAAAAATTTATCTGCCGACTTACCCAGCTGCTCTTAGATAAGATAGGACATTTTAACATTGAAATTACTCCATCATCCAGCACATTGGATGGCCTAGAGTAGATGTCCCCTAAACATAAAGCATCCTGGAAGTCCTTACATATAATGTAAAATGTAACAAAACATTTAAGAGTGTCACACCATTAGAAAATATGCCCTAGGAGTATCTGTTTAGTAGTATGAGTTGCTTCTTTTAAAACCAATAAAAAAGGAGTGAGAATTGTTGTATCTTCCACAGGAAGAGCCTCCTCCTCATACCTTTGTTGAACAGTCATGTAGATTAGGTGTGGGGCTGTGACACTTGCCAGTGAATGATGTGATGCCTTCCTCCCTTTGAACCAATCTGATAAGGAAAGCAATGTGTGGTGCTGCATCGTGCATTCGCATCTAAGGTTGACATTGTTTTCAGTAGAATACATAGATACTTGCAGGTATGCGATGGCAAATAAATCTGTTGAATCAATATGCAAATAAAGGAATATAAAATACTATATAAAACTATACCAACTGGGCGTTGCTTAAACATAAAATTCACACTTGAACTGGTTTAAACATTAGATTTGTGGCTCTGTTCACTTGAAAAGTGAAACTGTACCCTTAAGTGAATTCTCAAAATCCCATAGTGGTTCCCAGTAGATGAAATATTTCAAAACAGATACACTATTCTTGGTAGAAGCTTCATGAACATGTAACTGTAGGAGGTGGGTCCCAAGGAACAGCCTATCCATCCTGTCACAGTGCCCTGTGCTTATGGCGTTTCCCCGTTGTTCCAAAATGCCGAGCTCCTGTGAGTATGCATCGTGTCATGAGAGTGAAGTAACGTGCTCAGGAAAACAATTCCCCCCTGAACAGAGCCCGAAGCACCATCTCCTTTCAGTGTTAGACCCTGCTGCCCTTTGTGAATTGTTCCATCAAACAAAGGTCTGCTTCTAAATCATGTATTTGTTCCCATGGTTTTGAGGAAGAAAGTAGCATCTCATTAAAAGTGAATGCAAAGGGCTGGAGAGATGGTTGAGTGTGGGAAGTGCTTGCTGCACAAGCGGGAGGGCCCCAGCTTAGATGTCTAGCACCTAGGTTCAAACACACACACACACACACACACACACACACACACACACACACACACACTAAGCTGAGGGCAGCACTGTGCACCCGAAAGTTCAATGGCTAGGTCCCGGTTCAATAAAGAGACCTTGTTTCAAAAAAATAGTAATAATAAATATAAAAAATAAGGCAGACACACCAACCTCTGATCTCTACACTATGTGTAGCAGCATATGCATGTGTGTGCGCACACACACACACACACACATGCACACACACCTATGCACACACACACATGCATGTACACGCACAAGCACACCCCCCCCCACAGAACACAAAACATATGTGGAACACAGCATCAACGGTGACATCTTTTAGCAACTACAATTCACAATGACTTTTAAGAAGGACCTGAGTATAGAAATTATTTCTGAATTGCCTAATGTCCATGCTTCTGCTTCCGATGAAGCTTGAACATATCTATTCTGAATTTTGCCAGTACACCATTGCGTGCCTGTGAAGTTGTGGATTTATCCATGACTTTAAGGTATGCCATGAGCCGTAATATCACAAGAGCTAAGTCCTTGAGCGCACTAAGATTCCCCTGAGCCTGTTTTATAGGTCACAGGGTGTTTCTGTGTGTGAACAGCTGCCTTAAGGTTGTCATCTTACAGTTCTCAAGGGGTTTGCTGCTCACAAAGCTCTTGCATGGAAATTGACCTCTCCAATGCTGACAGTAACCTGTGGGACAGGGAGGTGAATACAGTCGACCCCCTGCCTGCGTATCAGGTCCAGAGTATTTCAGATGCACAAGAACATTACATATTTCTTTTTCAACATCCAAATTGTTTGGGAGTGCCTATGAGGGGAAGAAAAAAAATATGTGTCAAGGGGATGATATGCGAATTAGCTGGTGTTCTAGTCTCAGAGTTACTGTGTTTTTATTTTCTCACTGATAGTGACTAATATTGAGTTCGTGCCATAGGTGAATTAACTCCCTCAATTCTGATGATAATTGTGGGAGGTAGGCATCTTATTTTTTTTCTGGCAGTGGGGATTGAACTCAGGGCCTAGTAACACGACACAAGAGCTTGGCCGCTGTGCCACACCCCTGACTCAGTAGGCATTAGTCTATACCATGGTCTTATAGATGAGACTGATAAACAAAACCACCAGCAAGTGATAGACCCCAAACCAAACTCAGACCACTGGCCTCTGACTCTGTTCTTGCCCACTGTGCTCAGTGGACAGCAGGTGCCCGGTGTCTCTGGTGTCATGCATAAGGAACCCTGGGCTTGTGCCATAATATTCCAAATCCCTGAAGAGTCAACCGTCAGTGCTCAGAGCAGGTACGGGTTCACTCAGGCAGGCCCCTGCTGATCCCATGTGGCCCCCATGCTTCCACAGCTGATCGCCATGAAGACAAATCAACCTTCTGGACACTCTCATTTTAGGGTTGTATTTGCAGAGACTGTATGCAGATACATTGCTCTGTACATGTGGAACGATTCCACTTAAAGCTCCTGCTCTGAAGATTCCCGAGAATTAGATATACTGATGTCACCGTCACACTGTCGTCAGTAGGTCTGTCAATGCCAAAGGCTGCCTTGGGACCCCAGTAAGCCAGTTCATTTATTCTCTTTGACCTTTCATCCCAGGAGGTCACTGACCTGCTGTTATTGGGGAGGAGGCTTGCTTTTCCTAAAGTTTCATATACATGGGATTATAGAAATGTATTCTTTTGTGCTGGGGCTTCTTTGGCTTAGCCCAGTACTGTGCTGACCTCAAACTCTGGGACTGAAATGGTCCTCTTGTCTCAGTCTCCAGAATAGCTGGAATTCAAGTGGTATGTTACCGTGTCCTGCTTGCCATAGGGTTTCTATATCAGTATTTCTATTCTTTATAAATTGGTGGGTTGTATTCTAGTGTGTGAACCTCACCAGGTGATTAGGTTGGACTGTGAATTCTGGTTGTAATAATCTTCTGCTAATTTGCTGCGAGATGATGCATCCAAAACATTTAGAGCTAGTTGTGGTGATGAAAAAGATACAGACAACACACCATTTTTTAAGTTCTGGAGTTGATGATGCCAATCTGTGTGCGCATGCGCACATGTGCATCTTCGAGCAAGCATGCCTGTGTGGACATGTGCATGTGCACACATGTGTACAGAAGCATGAGCATAGGTATGCATGTCTGTAGAGATCAGGGGTCCACCTTAGATGTAGTTATTCAGTCACTGTTCACCTTGTATTTTGAGACAGGGTCTCTCTTTGGACTGAGGCTCACCATTAAGTTAGGGCTCGCTGACCAGTGAGCCCCAAAGATCCACATGTCTCAGTCTCTGAGACTCTGGGAGTTGGACTTGGCAAATACTTTATTGACTGAGCCATCTTCCCAGCCCATGATATTAATCTTAATAAAATTTAATCTTACAGTCACGTCTAACATTTAAGAAATATTTTACTCCACATGAAGTCATTTATTCAGGTATATGACTATGTTTTCACTTTATTTGATATTTTAGTACATTTTTAAGCACTCAAGAAGATCAGATTGCCTGTCTGGTATTCTAAACATTGATTACTAACTTCATTTTACACCATAGGAATCTGTCTAGTAGACCTGCTGAATGATTACTAAGACAGTCATAACTCACTAAGCTGATAATGAAAAAACTCTTGTTCCTCTTCCACTCTCTCGATTTCCTTCTTCCTTTCTAATAAAGGGATAACCTAATATCCTAATCTCAAATGATGTCAACAAACAAGGTAGCTTTTTTAAAGTTCTTTTTCTGATGTTCCAGCAGGTGGCGGTGTCACCAAGCCAAAAGGAGTCTTGCTTTCCATCCTAAGTGGGTATTTCTAGGTGGTTTCCATTCTTCAGTTAAACTATCACCAAACACATTAGTCTAGATGACTAAAGTGCATCTTGTCCTTGATCATTAGAGTAATAGATGCACTTGTTAAACTTATAAGGCACATGCAAAACTCTTGAAACCCTTAGCAGTCCCTGTAGCAATGCAGTGTAGCCCACATTTCCCAGACCCTTCCCGAGTTTTATACAAAACAACCACACACACAGTAAGTACTTGAGTTTGTAAAATTGTAGACGTTAACGTAATTGCAAACAACATGTTGTTGTTTTTATTTATTTATTTTTAATCCCGACTTGAGTGTCTTATTTCCCCTAAGGACATTTTCGCAATTTGCCTCTTGCAGAGTCCAGAGGGCCCTTCACGCCTGTGTTGAATCAGGAATTGTGATCTGGTGGCAGAGGCTGGAGTCTCATTACGTCATTGCTGTGGCCTGAGAAAGTTCATGTTCTCCTCGAATAAAATCTAATCACCTGTGTGGTGACATCAAGAGGTGGGACATTTGGGGTTTTTCGGGCAGAGCCCTTGCAGGTGGGATGAGTGTATTAGAGAACAGAGGTCCCAGGAGTGTCTTTCATACTCTCCCCTCTGCCCAGAAAGTGGGCGCTGAGCCGACACCCAGGCTTCCCACAGAACTTCGAGGAATCACTATCGGTCATTTATCTGCCCTTCCCCTGGTCTAAAGTATCTTGTCACAGCACTCCAAATGACTAGGGTGGGTGCTGTGCTAACCGCATCTCTTGCCAGCGAGAACACGGATTTCAGCCTTTCATTGCTAGGTTGGGACTGGAGAATATCCCACAAAGATTGTGTGCAAGAAAAGACTGTGATTTGGAACCCGGTGCCAGCCCATGAAGTCCAAGCCACTGGAACCTCAGTGGGAGAATTTGTGAAACCACCAATATTTTTTAGACAGATGCCTTCCCTGGTTGTACAACCTTGTAGGCATCTGATACTTCCTGAAACCAAAAGCACTGCACACCAGCATTCTGATCCCTATTATTATGTAGTTTGACCACATTCACTTCCAGGGCCTTCTCCTATCTTTACCCTCCCCCTCCTGCCAAGGTGGCTTTGTACTGCTTAGGTTGGGGTAAGGGTTAGGATCAATGTTGGGAAGAGTTGGGGGTTGAGTAATTTTAGGGGTTAGGCTTGTCCCTGGAGGTTATGCTCTGTCACTTCCTTCCATATGAGTGCCAGGAGGTGATAATTAATTAATTAATGGTGAGGGATCATTAATGGAGGCCACTCCAAGGAGTAATCGACATATAGACAACATTTACAAACACGGGACTAGATGAGATTACTAGGAAGTGAGTGGAGAGAGAACATGGTGGTGGTGGGGGGGTTGGAGTGAACATTTGAGGTTCAAAGAGAAAATCATAAGAGGAAACTTCTAGCAGGAGGTGGTGTCTTGGAGCCACATTTCATGGGTGGAGCGGGGACATTTCCAGACGAAGGGAAGGCCGGGAAACCAAGATATCTCAGGAATGAACATTAGGTTTACACTGGATCAATACCTTTTGAAATCCTTAAGTCTCTCACTACTCAGACATTCAGATACAACTACAAGGAAAACATATTATTTAAAGCAGTAACTATTTACAGGCATTTGGGAAGAAGCATCAGTTTGTTACTGGGGACTGGAGACCTTGCTCAGGAACAGACCTAGGAAGTCTCTTTGGGTCTGAAAGTTCAGCTTCATCCAAGGCAGGTGCTGGAAGAGGATGCTTAGACAGAGATGAGTGCACGCTAGAGAGAGATGAACAGAGGACCCAACGATGCCATGAAAATCTTTTGTTTAAAGATTTATTTTATTTATGAGTACACTGTAGCTGTTTCCAGACACACCAGAAGAAGGCATCAGATCCCTTTACAGATGGTTGTGAACCACCATGTGGTTGCTGGGAACTGAACTCAGGACCTTTAGAAGAGTAGACAGTGCTCTTAACCGCTTAGCCATCTCTCAAGCCCCACAGAAATCTTTAAGGGGAGGGTGACTTCGGATAGCTGCATACAGAAGCCAATCATCTAAAGACAGGGGAATCCTCTGAGGTCTTTCGTGGCTGTAGGAGTGTCCAGGCTCAATTTTTCTTCCCTCCTCTTTGATATTCCTTACTAATCTTTCTCTTGGTTTCTCCATCCCACTCGATTCCAAATAGTGGGCAATAATGCGACATACACACTGAGTACTTTGGGGCTAGAAACATAGCTTAGTCATAGATCAATTGTTGTATATGGAGGTCCTGGGTTTGATCCTGAGCATTGCAGCAAAGAAAAAGAAAGAAAGCACGCTATTGCCTCCTTTGCCTCAACTGGGCACTGTCTAGGGCTAACAACCTTTTAGGCTCCTGGTGTTTGATGTAGATTTAATCTTCACAAGACTGGAGTCTGGGGAGATGGTACAAAAGGCCAAAAGAACCTTTGTTCTGCAAGTATACGGAGTTGAATTAGAATCCTCAACACACACATGAAAAGCAGGGAACACACACACACACACACACACACACACACACACACACACACACCCAGCATTGTGGGCCAGA
Source organism: Tokudaia tokunoshimensis (assembly GCA_036184795.1). NCBI lineage: Eukaryota > Metazoa > Chordata > Mammalia > Rodentia > Muridae > Tokudaia > Tokudaia tokunoshimensis. Next base: position 22,528,280 of record BTHU01000010.1, on the reverse strand, counting down.
GAACTCCATGGCCAGCCCACCTAACTTCCAGTTCAGTGAGAGAACCTATTTCAAGGGGTGAGGGAGAAGCCCAATGCTCTGCTCTGGCCTACAGATGCATGGCTGCAGGTGTGTGCACCTGCACGGTCATGTGCATGCGACACACGTGTAGGCAACAGAAGCACGCAGAGAGAAGTTTCTCAAGATTAAGCAACAGAGCCTGGACCTGAACCCAGTCTGACTTCAGAGTCCTGGGGCTTCCTTACAACGTCCTAATCCTTGTTTTCTTTCCGGAGCTTTGGATTCGGTAACCTAGGTCAAACCCCCATCTACTCTGCTTTAGACTTTGGTTGTCTTCTATCTCAACTCAACCTGACTTCTGCCGTTGGCTTGTGGGTCTGACTCTGACTCACTCTCATAAAGCCCCACCCAAGACCTCAGCACTGCCAGACAGGACAGAGGAGAACGACGACGCAGTGGAGGTCCCCACCCTTGCATCTTGTTACGTGTATACGCTTTATTCTTTCTCTCTGAGCCTGTTTGATTTCTGAATGAGACAGTTGCCCTCCAATAACTTGATCCCTTCTTCCTCCATTCTTCTTCAGAATGTCTGGGAGCCTCCTGTCATGTGTCACCGAGCCTTGACCCTCAAGACAAGGACCGAGTCTTATTCACCATTGAATCTCCCAGCTTCCATTCTCCGGCACCAGGTCATCATTAGGAGAGAAATCAGCTTTCTTAACTTACAACCTAGGGTTCTTCCCTCTGGATCTGGCTGCTGTTGTTGATGGCGGGCTTGCTACCGTGGGACCCAGGTGGTCCAGATGGCTATGATTGATGCATAGCCCCTAGCATCAGGTCATCATTAAGTGCATGTAATGAAGTGGGTAGGAACCCATTGACTGTATGAAAGAAGGCCCCAGAAAACAGATGGAACAACTGTTCTCTCCTATAATGGAAAATATAAAATTTCATCAACCCCCGAGAGGATGGTCCCTTAAAATAATCTTAATCTCCAACCTCAGTTTTTTTTTTTTGGTCTGTGTGCTTATGTGCTTCATTATCAATATCTTAACAGCTTCTGTCTATGCCCGTGACATTATTGTTGAAATCAAGGAGAGGCACACACTTCATTGCCAGTAATCTTTAATTAAAGTTAGCGCTATTAAACCCATACTGTTCCATCAAAGCTTTGGTATTAAACAAATGGTCCAGACGACCAGAAAAACCTTAGTGGAAAGACTCCTTCAGGCCCGGGAAGGTGTAAGGTGATCTGGGGTTGCAAGGAAGATCAGCACAGCCACAGAGACTTGTAAATTGGATATTGTTTCAGAAGTGCTAACAAGACCCAGCATGAATAGAGACTCCAAGGAAAAGGAAACTGGCCAAAACCAGATGCTGAATTAATATAGCGCACAGAAGCAGTAACTCCGAGCCATAAACTTCGGATTCCAAAGGAGCCCGTGAGAGGCCTTACATTGCTTCTTCAAGTTCCTGAACCTGGGATGAGACCACTTCGCCATTCACTATCTCCTGCACGACTGTCTTGATTTTTCGAGTTTTATTTGGGTCTAAAGGTGAAAAGCAGAAAAGAGGGTAATGATTATTACTAAGCAGTTATCAACCCAAAGTTTATTCTTGTTCATCTTAAGCTTTTCATCAAATTCAGACTTTCAGAAGTGACTTGCAATCCAAACCAAATGAGTTTTACTTAGTGGAAATTTATTCAGGACTGTCTTGTGCACAAATCAAAATACTCAATGTCTTCCTCCATCTCTCTGTTCCTCTCTTTCTTTTTCTTTCAGCTCAGGGTCTTGCTAAATATTAGCCCAGGATATCCTGGAACTCACTATCCTCTTTTTATTTATTTATTTTTATTTTTGGCCTTCCAAGAAATGGGTTGGCAGCAAGCACCTAAGCTGGGTGTACTTTAAAGCATTTACGAAGTATGCATGGTAGTGTATGCATGAGTGTAATCCCAGCATTCAGGAGGCAGAGGCAGGTGGATCTCTGTGAGTTCAAGCCCAGTCTGGCATCTGAAGGCGTTCCAGAGCAGCCAGGGCTACACAGAGAAACCCTGTCTCACGGTGCTCATTTTGTCTTTCTAGGTTAGGATCTTCTTACCTGAGCTTGCTGAGGATTTTAACACACTACCCCACTGCTCAGTGTGTTTGAGCAGAGACAGTGATACATCCCCTGCTCAGAGCACCAATATATTCTAAGTTATTTACATTTAGTTATCTCAACATTCAGTGAGGCCTATTCTGACTTATTTAGAATGATTCTTACATCCATACCTTTAGAGGAATCGACTGATGGTGTCTGAAGTTTGGAGACAGTAAGAGATGAGCTTTCATCAAAACCATCACTGTAAAGAAAATGAAAGCTGGGCTCACGTGATTGTTGGATGAGTAAGGAGACCTTGCTGCTTGAGTTTAAACATTAGAGACATCTACACAACCACAGCAAAAAATAGAGATGCTAATGCAAATTTCTTGGCTGAATGATGCACCATGAGGGTAACCAATTGGGTCAGCACACATTTGCATCCAAACCACCTACAATGGGCTCTGAGGGGAGGCAGCTTGGTCTCAGAAATCCCTTGTCTTAATTACAGTCTGGGGCTCTTCCCTCCAGATCTGGCTGCTGTTGTTGATGATGGGCTTGCTACTGTGGGGCTGGGGTGGTCCAAGTGGCTACTACTGATGCATTATCCTGAGCATCAAGTCACGAGATGGTTCTTCTAGAACATGGAAGTACTCATTTACAAGGAGAATTTTATTAATTAGTATCAAGTGTGATAATGGCTGAATACATTTTGTATATTATTTAATAAATTCTAGGCATGCATTTTCTAGATTTGTTGTTTTATCTTTTTTTCCGCTCCTCTTCAAAAATCTGTGTGTGTGTGTGTGTGTGTGTGTGCACGCGCGCGCGTATATGCATGCATGTTCATGTGTTGGTTCTGGATTACACCTTGTTTGAGACACACTGGGCCACAAATTTCCGGGGTATATTCATGCCTCTACCTTCCTTCTTCATCAGGAGCGATTAGGTTAGAGACACACCTTATGTGTGGGTTTTGGGGCTCTGGACTCAGTTCTTTATACTTGCAAGCTCTTTACCTCCCCAGCCCACTCCCTCTTCCTGCATGCAGTATGCTGATGTATCTCAGGTTGGTCTGGAACTTGGGCTTCTCTTGCCTCAGACTTCTCAGTGCTAAGATTACTGGCAAGCTTTGTTCCTTGTTCAATCGACTACAGCCCTCTTCTCCCATTGCAGAAAAAAAAAAAATCTGCATCAGGTGTCCACTGTCTTTCAGCCCCTACCATGGATGTTTCCAATCTTATTGTCTGCTCACCCTTGGCTATCCCCCTCCAGCAGCCGGCGGTAGGTCTCAATCTCCATCTCCAGACGAGCCTTGACGCCCAGCAGCCGCTGGTGGTCCGCATTCTGGCGCTCTGCGTCAGCCCGCAACTGTTGAAGTTGCTCCTCCAGGCTGCTGATGAGCTGCTGCACCTGAGACAGCTGGCAGCAGTAACCACCCTCGGTTTCAGCCAGCGAGCCCTCCAGGGACGACTTCTGTGAATGGGAGAGAGAGAAACAGAACTGGTGTGGGGATCTGAGAACAAGACGGCGGCAGCCCACGGTCCAGCTGGGTGCAACATCTATTTTGGAAGTTGAAGGATGCGTCATCTCTCTCTGCATGTCACGCTACCATGGCGAGCTGGGATTGGAGTTCAATCTCCAGGTTCTGCACCATGCGCTTCAGGTCGGTCACTTCGCTCTTGCTGGCCTGAATCTGCTCCGTGTTGCTGCTGATCTCCTTTCTGAGCTCTCCGCTCTGCAACAGCAAAGTGCGTGGATGGGGTGAGCTCTGTGCTGGCTCCAAGGGCTTTCTGGGAAGGCATCAAACGTCGTGGTGTTACCTTTTCAAGGAACCAGGCCTCTGCATCTTTCCGATTTTGGTCAGCCATCGCTTCATACTGGGCTCTCATTTCACTGAGGACCTTGGTGAGGTCCACTCCAGGGGCGGCGTCCATTTCTACATTGATCTCACCTGGACCACCTGCCTGGAAACTTTGGAGTTCCTAAGGACAGCAATGGAGAGAGAAAGACAGGAGCTCATGTGACTAGTGAGGCCCCCAGGTACTTTTGCCTTTTTGGGTCTCTTCATGCACGATGATAATAATAAAATTAGATTTTTGAGTGAGTTGGTATAAAGGTAATATATTAATGCAAGGCATTATTAAAACGTTTTTTTAAGCTTGAAAACCTGTTTCTCTCCAGATTAAGAAAAATTCCAAACCCCAAACTAAGATATTTTCTCAGGTTTCTTGAGTGACCAAGGGCTCCATGTTCTGGGCTTGTGGTCACTGACTCTGCTTCTAGAACATCCACTTTCTCTAGTTTACAGAAAGGAAAGAGACCTGGTGCGCAGGTTGCTCCAGGAACTGCTGCAGAGCTAGGGCCTCAGGTGGCACCTGGGGTCATGCACTGTTTCACACCACAGTCACTGAGAACCCAGCAGAAACTTCCTTAGAAGCCCATTGCCTGTGGTCTTTCTTCCTGTCCATGCCCCAGCCTCTGATACACACATCGGATCTCCATATGTCTTATGTTGGTCACACTTCTCTAACATACGTGGCTGGCATATGTATCAGTTGCAGACTTTTGTTTTCACTTTTGAAACACTCCATATTTAAAGACAACGTTTGATGAACTGTTGATGACGTACTTAAAGTTCCTGCCATCACTTAATAATGGAAATAATAAAACCAGAATACTCCCTGCCATCCTGAGTCTAATACTCTAATCCATTAAACCTTAATAAAAACTACCATAACACATACACAAGAGGGTGGGGTGAGGTTTGGGGACACACATACAGGAGCACCAAAATGAATAGTCACTGTAACACAGAGATAATATATTCTCTAGCTTTGTTAATGCGAAATTGCAATTCTTGGGTCTGGGAGAAAAAAAAAATAAAGCTATTGCTGACCTCCTCGTGGTTCTTCTTCATGTAAGCCAGCTCCTCAGTCAGGCTCTCAATCTGTGCTTCTAGGTCGGCTCTGGCCAGGGTCAGCTCATCCAGCACCCGGCGCAGCCCATTGATGTCGGCCTCCACGGTCTGGTGCAGGGCCAGCTCATTCTCATACCTGAAAATCAAGTGCCCACAGTTTAGGAAGTCAGCATTAACATAACCATTGCCATGGGTCCTGGCCATCTTCTGGGCTATGTGGCCCATGTCTGTAATCCCAGTACTTGGGAAGTAGAGCCTTGAGTTCAAGGTCATCCTCAGCTACATATTGAGTTCAAAGCCAGCCTGAGAAAGTGCCCCTCCCCCAAAAAAGGAAGGAGAGGAGGGCAGGGAGAAGAAAGAAGAGGGGAAGAGAGGAAGAGGAGGAAAGGAAGGAGGAGAAGAAAAATACTGTATTAACAGTATATTATTCAAATTTTGATTTTGTGACTTTTCCTCTGTGTGTATGACTTCTTACTGTTCTCTTGGTAGAGAAGTGAAGAAAGATGAAGAAACAATGAAGTGGGAACTGCCTACCAACAGTGACCCTTGCCTCCCAGGGAGAAGGTTCCCTGTGGTTTGACTTTCTGATGATATTCTAAAAGTAACTGGAGATAAACTGATGGTTACTCTTTTTGCTTGATATCTTTTGTGGGTCGTTTTAAGATTTGTTACTTCATTAGTAGCTTTTACTGGGTCTTCACAGGCTCAGGACTATATAGACATTACAACTTCCTGTGGGGACATTTTGCATTAGAAAAAGGAAATTAGTTTGTATTCTCTCTGCATAGGAGGGTGGGGTATGGGAAAGAAGCTGGGATATAAAAATAAATGCACGACTAAGCTTTCAGTTGTATGCGTCATCAGGGACACAATTGTTTCATTTAACCCCTTGGCAAAAATATTGTTAATTCACTTTGATACATTGAAAATTCAGGTCTAAACATAGGCACAATTATCAGGTTGAATTATGACTCATTACAAAGGGATGATCTGTAGCTCCAGGTGGAAGCAACTTAAAACTTAAAGCTGTGTACGGCGAACGGCTTGACTTTCAGTGTGGATTCCATATGGACTGCCGGACATTCGAATCGTTTGCCGTCAATGGAGACAGGTGGGGAGTGGGAGGAGGATCTAGTTACCACCAGCGGACTGGGAGGAGGAGCTAGTTACCACCGTCAAACTCACTTCATCCTGAAGTCCTCGGCAGCTAGCCTTGCATTGTCGATCTGCAGGAGGACCTGGGCATTGCTGACGCTGGCAGAAACGATCTGGGAGAGCAGAGGGAGACACAGGAACACGGAGTTCTAAAGCACTGGTAGTTCACAAGTGTCACTTTGCACATAAGAGTAAATGGTGATGCGAAATACATTTCCCCCCCATCCAAACTCTTCACCTTTCAATCACGTTTCTTTCGGCTTTTCAAGTAGTAAGTTTATGGCTCTTCCATGAATCTTTAGTTTTGGTTGGTCTTCTCTCCTCACCCCTACCTTTCTGTCCATCCCCATCCCACCCTTGTTTAAACCTTCCTATGTCACTCTTCCCCCTTCCTTTTTCATATCACCTATGTTTTCCTACACCAGTTTAAGCACCTCCTCCCTGTCACCAGTCCTTTCTGGTCTCTACAGGCACTCACTTAGACTCAGACACAGAAACCTAAACATTCCAAACGAGAATCCACATCTGAAAGAGAGCAGATGGCGTTTGCCTATCTGGACCTGGGTTACCTCACTCGGTATAATGGTCTTCAGTTCCATTTTTCTAAGGCAAAGTTTGTGACTGTAGCTCAGTGGGAGAACACTTGGTCGCAAGCCCAAAGTCCTGTGTTCATTCCTCAGCACCACAGCAAAACAAAGCCAATAGCAAAGCCCAAAACTCCGAAGGGTTTGTGACAACTTCACTTTAAATGCAAATGTATTGATTAAAAATAATGTTGATAAGTTAAGAAATGCACTTTTCTTTTAGACAATAGAAAGATGGCCACTTAATGATGAATGGAGCCGTACTTCTGTACTTCCTGAGGGGAGGAAATTCTCCAAGTACAATCTAGTTTAAAACTATCTAAGTTCAGGGGGATTTATTTTTTATCAAATATTGTAATAATTTTAAAAGTTCCCCTTACCTTATTCTTCAGGTCTTCAATCAGTGGGTAGTATTTACTGTAATCACTCCGGGACCCGGAGTCTCCAGTTTTTCGCGTTTCATACCACTCTCGAATTTTGTTTTCCAATTCTGCATTAGCTTCCTCTAGAGCTCGAACCTTACCCAGGTAGGAAGCTAGTCTATCATTCAGATTTTGCATGGTTTCTTTTTCAGAACCAGAAAGAAGCCCGCCATCATTGCCCGAAAAGATACACAGAGAGCCACCGCCCGAGCTTCCCCCCATCCCCATCCCTCCCAAGCCACCTCCCAGAGGGCCCCCATAGGCAGTGCCAAGCCCTGGCAAGCAACCTGCAGAGCCACCGCTAAAGCCAGAACTAGAACCAAACATGGAAGCAGCAGAAAAGAGCCCCCCACAACCAACTCCAGAGGCCATTCCCCCATAGCCGCTGGCAACACTAGAAGCAGATGCACCCCAACATCTGCCTGCTGCCCCATTCTGTGAGGACGACCTCCTGGACCCAGAGGTGTGGACTGGAAGCGACATGCTTTTGCTGGAGAGAGAGTCTGGCAAGGTGGTGACCCCAGAGAGACCTCGGTGCTGGTACGCCAGAAGGGGTCGTGCCTTTATAGGCTGTGAGGTGGGTGTTGCAGTTAAAGACACTCTCCGCATTCCAGCTTGGATGCCCACCCCCACCCAGTCGGCCAGCTCAGCCGGTATGTGATTTATACATCATGAAAATTCACTGATAAAGCTATAATTGAATAACCATTTCCTCTAGATATCTGACACACAAGAGAGAAGGCTGGGTGGAGCAGATAGGCTGTCACAAGGAATCTGTCACTTTCAGTTGTCCTCAGCACTGCCTGTATCTTCCAGACACCAGAAAAGTAATGTCTGGAGTGTTAAGGAATCCCCCCGAAGCCCCATGCTCCCCTGAAGCTCTGTCCTCCCCTTCCCTGACTATTTCTTTTGGAAACATGATATAAGCCAATGACCCATGCTTGTGGTTTCCTCTGTAGGAACAGTTTCAGAGGCAGATGAGCAGTGCATTCCTGGAAGGTGAGGAGAGGTGTTTTCCAAGTGGACCTTAGAATCTGAGCTTGCAAGGTTTTGCAAACATCTGCTGTAAGGAACTGCATGGTTCTTGTTTTTCTGACTTGGGAAAGCAGAACAGTTAAACATGGGAGCTAGCTGTTTGGAAGTCGAACATTTATAGTTACAAAAGGATTGGCATTCTTAGTAAACCGAGACACTGGGCTCTAGGTTGAATGCTCACTGCTATTTCTTCAATGGTGCTACCCATGAGAATTTTGTAGTAAATCCCTTGACTGAATGGATTGTATATCACCTAGGCTGTTTCACCATTAACAAAATGTGCCTGCACACACACACACACACACACACACACACACACACACACACACGCACACACAGCTCCTAAGAATTTTATCCAGGGGTCGGAGAGACAGCTCAGAGCTCAGGAACACTTGTTACTCTTCCAGCGGACCCAAGTCCAACCTCCTGCCCCCAACACACACATGGCAATCGATCTAATACTTCCAGTCTCAAGTCCAACCTCCTGCCTCCAACACACACATGGCAATCGATCTAATACTTCCAGTCTCAGAGGGTACCATGTGTATGTATCCACAGATACACACAAGTATACATTACTAAAAATATAATAAAAATACATTTTTATGTTGTGTCTTCATTTCCTAAAAACTAACGTTCTTGTTATACTTTCTTCCTTGACTATATATAATATATATGTACATATATATGTGTATATATGTATATATATGTGTGTGTATATATATATAAATATATATATAAATATATCTATATCTATATATCTTTTGACAGTTACAGCTCATATACGGGGCATGAGAACAATATTCTGATGGAAGTGTATTAACTTGAAAGGTTAACTGGAAAGGAGAGAAAGCGTTGATGACCAGAGGAAACCTGTTGGAGCACTCTCAGGGCATGGAGAACCCTCCAGGAATTTAGGTTACAGGCATTTCAGTTGGGTGAGAAAGGGAAGGGGCTTTCTTTTACATACTTTCTTCAAATGTGGTCCAGGTCTCTATATTCCTCATTGTGAATTAATTCTATTATTGAAAATAGCTCTCTATGTGCTCTATGTATATACAGAATACAAGAACTGTCCTAATATCAAGACGATATAGATGTAGATGACCGGTTTTTATATTTTTGAACATAATTGGTTTTATTATTTAATAAAGATTATATAACTAACAACCACCTGGATATCATCCATGCCTGGTTCATTTGTTCGGTGTCTCACAAAATCAGCATTCAAGATGCATTAGGTTGATTTTTCTCTTGATAAGTTAAACTGCTGAGTCTGTGTATTACAGACTTAGGAGAGCATCAACATAGAGACTAGCAGCAGGATGCATTGAGTGTTAACAGACCCCAGCATAGTATATGGAGGGTTGAGGTGTTACTGTCATCCTAATGAGAGCGTTTGCATATGCCCAGAAGGCTCTGGTGCACAGGTTCCCACAGTAGAGCCTTTAATAGTAGCTCCATATTTCCTGGGAGCCCTCGTCCCAGAGAATGCTTCCTTCTCTGGCCTTTATATCATCAGAGTTGGTCTCAAGGTCAGTACTTGCTTTGTAGTGATAAAAGTGCAGATTCCGCCTCCTTCAGCATGAGCAACACCCACCTAATCCGGAGAGTGTTTGCCCTTATCCAGCCTCCGCAGAGGTGAAATCTTAAATCTGGAGTCATACCAAGCCAGAGTGAGAGCTGTCCACTGGGGCCTTGGGGCACATGCAGAAGGTCACACCTGAGCTTCATGGAAGGCCTCCATAAGAAATACCCAGGACTGGGGCTGGAGAGATGGCTCAGCAGTTAAGAGCACTGACTGCTCTTCCAGAGGTCTTGAGTTCAATTCCCAGCAACCACATCATGGTGACTCACAACCATCTGTGATGGGATCCGATGCCCTCTTCTGGTGTGTCTGAAGAAAGCTGCAGTGTACTCACATAAAATAAATAAATCTTAAAAAAGAAAGAAAGAAAGAAAGAAAGTAAGAAAGAAAGATGCCCAGCAACAGACTGCAGCTTTTCAAATCACTTTCCCAGGGTCAGGAACACTGAACCCGTAATGACAGCCACTTACGACTCCCCTTAACCTTGTTAAATAAGAAACATGTGCCAGGGACACATTCTCCTCCCAACCTATATACAGTCCTAAAGAAAGAACGGGGCTTCAAAGCAAAAGGTTGGCAGAAATTATACATTTATACTGAAAAGTGGAAGATCAACAATCTCAGGCCGACAAGGATGCCCGAGAGAGTCTGCAATCACTTGCCTCACTTCTTAGGAGTATGCAACGTTGTTAACTGGGATGCCAAGAACTGCGGTCCCAGATGGAGGCGCCACGAAGGGTTCATCTGATCTATGTCCCAAGCCTGTTGACTGAGCCTGTCCTTGTTTGGACTGACATCAGTTCCCAGGTCCCTGCTGTTGTCCAGACACTGGACCAAGCAGGTCCCAGACCGTGTGTTTCAGAGCGCTCCTATGGTGGTACCTTTATCCCCTTTTACAACAGAACCTTCTCAGTGTCCAGACATTGATTTATTTAAGGCAGAGAGAGAATTTGGGTCTCCAGTATAGTCTACAGACAGAGCAACCCTGATGCCTCTCTCGGTGAAACAGGAAGGACACCAGGTGACTGTGACCTCCCTAACTGTGAGACTGGAGGTCTCGCCCACACGCCATCCAGAAACTCTGACTCTGCCCTTCCTGAAACCTCTCAGGGCACTGCCCAAGACCGCAAAATGATTTTCTGTGGCCTACGAAAACTGACACCATGTGAGACTCTGCCAGCGCATAGGCAATGTGTCTTTAGTTTGGGTCTTGTTCTCTGGCCTCATCTCCAGACATATTACAAAGCTTAAGTGAGTGACATTGTGGTTGTTTCCTATGACTCACAAGCAACACTCTCACAAGGCCGAGTGGCTCCATTTTACCACCATAGAAACAAAGCAGAGGCCGTTGCTTGCTTACAGCGTCAAAAAGGCTGTACCCCAAACAAAGCGTCCACTTAGCAGTTACAAGCACCTAATAATGTAATGTGAATAACATGTATTTTTGAACTCGAAGTCAATTTTGTCCTGAAATGCATGCTTTACATCCTTAGTGCTTATATGTATATATTTATGTATATTTAATTTTAATTTATTTTGAGACCGGATTTCACTGTGTAGCCTTGGCCATCCTGAAATTCACTCTGTAGATCAGGCAGGTCTTGAACTCTCGGAGACCTGCTTAGCTCTACCTTCCAAGGGCTGGAACTAGAGGCATGTACCACCACTGCCTGGCTGTATATTTTAAGTAAATTTGCTTCATAGCCTGCATTAGACTTTCATAATAGACATTTCTGTTTCTACACGTGTGTTCTCCTGAACCATAGACGTCTAAGGTAGAGATCAGGTGTCTAACTGATGTTTTACCCTGAGTCCTAGCCTATTGTTTGACTACAAACCTTCATTTTATACCCAGAATTGTTTTGCTTGAAAGAATTTGTTTGTAATTTGCTTAAATGTGTCACTGAAAATGCGCTTCACTTAAAAACCACCATTGCCCCCCAACTCTCTGGAATGCTAGATTAAAACTTATTCCAAACTTGTGTACAAGGGCACAACTTCAGAAGTTAGAAAGAGGCATATTTCTTTTTCAATGAGTATTTGGAAAGGCCGGATGCTGTGTTCATTGCTTGCCCTCTCCCCTCTCCCCCACCCCCACTTGCTGTGGCCTGTTAGCTTAGTTGATCAGAGGGCCGCTGGTGCTAGTCATTGAGGTTTTAGAGGTGAATGTAATTTTATTTGACGGCCATGTGAATGACTCAAAAGGCGGAGATGTTTCCAGTGAGAACAATCCTGGACTTGTTGGCTAAGTGATTGCGTAAGTTGAGGCACTGAGAGAAAGGACGAGGGTTAGTGTGAGTTGCTAACAAGAATTGAAGTTTTGCTGGGTGTGGTGGCCAGTGTCCCTAATTAACAGCACTTGAGAGACTGAGGCAGGAGAATCATAAGTTGGAGGTCAGTCTGGGATACATAGGAGATTGAGAAAAAGACATAGAGTAGGAGGGTCAGAGGAAGACAGACAGACACACACACACATACCCATACATACACACAGAGAGAGGGTGAAGGAGGGGAGGGAGCTAGAGAGAGGGAGAGAATATTAAGTCTTTTTGATTTGGTGTACAGCACCTGCCTAGCATGCATAAGACCATAGATTTGATCCTCAGCACTGCAAAAATGAGTGTGATGAGTGTTTTACTTTTTTTTTTTTTTTTTGGTTTTTCGAGACAGGGTTTCTCTGTGTAGCCCTGGCTGTCCTGGAACTCACTTTGTAGACCAGGCTGGCCTCGAACTCAGAAATCCACCTGCCTCTGCCTCCCAAGTTCTGGGATTAAAGGCGTGTGCCACCACCGCCCGGCTGTGATGAGTGTTTTAAATATTATATATATATATATGATATAATATATATATTTATATCATATATATATCATATATATCATATATATTATATGATATATATGATATAATAATATATATTATATATATGATATATGTCACATATATGATATATATCTCACATGGCTTCTACTTTTACATAATTCATGGAATATAACTTATGGACTATTCAACATGGGGAAAATGATGTGCCGTTTCTAATCTTTAGATTTTATGAAACCTAGCCTTTCACAGTGTCTTGATCACAATTAGTTCCCTGATCTCTGACCGAGCTGTTCACATCTGAATTCACCTCCTGAGAATTAGCCTCAACACTTTCTGCAATTCACTGGTCATTTTCACAGTAATGCCTCTGGCAGGGGATTTACATTTTAAAATGAGTAAGTGAAGATTATGGGGTTGCTTGGGTTTTATGGTGGGCTCCTGGGCTAGGGATGAACATGACTCCCAAAAAGGTGTGGCTGAGACTGAGACTGAGGGTTGGGCCCCAGAGCTCAATCATTATGAAAAACAAGGAGGATGGGTCTAGAGGGGGTAGTGTAGTGTGGCGGGGGAGAAATAAATAAGAGAGTAAGTCCCCTGGCAGAGGGACTTAGTGAGTTCAGAGGAGAGTACACAAATGCTCACAGGGAGGTTGGCACAGCGAAAATCACCTCCCACATGTATGCTGGAGCTGTTATTTGGGGGTGTAGTTAGAGATCTGAGACTGACACCTCAAGTAAGAGGGAGGACAGAGGGTCTTAAGGGTGTCACTGTCATGATGATGATAATTCTGATGTCATCCTATTTCAGAACCACTCACTTCCGCTGGGCTTGTGTTCCCATCAGACGCAGGACCAGGCTGCTCTGTTCTAAACCTGCACACACAGCACAAACTCACACAGAGATGAGCATGTCTCTCTTGCATAGAAATTACTGACAGAACTGGAAAGCGGGGCCTACCATCCTTCCTACATGCGTGTGTGGTCTCCCGTTATTTTCTTTGAAAGATTAACTGGGAGGGGACCAGAGATACACCAAAAATCAAGAGGATATGAAAATGAGTGAAGATTCTCAGTTCTACCTTTTAAACAAACACTCTGCACACTGGAAAGAGCAGTGACAGGCCTTTGCTTTTCTCTCTCTCTCTCTCTCTCTTTTTTCTTTTTGGTTAGATTTGTAGTCTCTGGTATTTGCCAGTCAAAGTTTCAGACCACTATGGAATTCGTGATTGCCAACTGCAATTCTGGGAATCCATTTATCATTTATATCTTCATGCATAACACTCGTATGTAAGGGAGAGATGTTCTCATAAAGTCCAATTGTATGAAAATGTTAGATATTGCATACTGACAGGTTCCGTGAGTCTACTGGAGAGTTTCCACCTCATCCCAGCACTGTGAGACTGAAATGAGACCCTATGAATGCTTGCTACTGGCAAACTCACAGTGAGTGTTCAGTAAGTGCTAGACAGTTTTAAATGAGCCATAAGACCATCTTCCATATAATGGTCAAATCTAAAATCATAATCCCATGATAATGTTAAGTCTTATCAATCTGTTAAGAAGGAAACAAATGATACAGGGCAAATTACAATTTCCCATTAGCAGGCAAAATAGTTATTTTTCACTCAAATGCAAAAGAGGTGAGAATACAGTCTGTGTCATCTACTCGTGGCTTCTTTAGTTTCCATTTTCACATATATATGCATGTACATTTGAATGTGTGTGGGTGCATGTGCACATGTGTGTGCATGCATGTGAATGTGTGTGTGTGTGTATGAATGTGCATGTGTGTACAGGTGCATGTGCATGTGGGTGCATGTGTGTGACTGTGTGGACCAAGGTGTATGTGAATATGTGTGTGGGTGAATATGCATGTGTGTGCAAGTGCATGTGTACTTGGTACATGTATGTGTGTGGGTGCATATACATGTGTGTTGCAAGTGCACTTGTGTGTGCATACATGTGGGGACCAAGGTTGGTGTCAGAAATCCTTATTCACTGGGAATGACTGCCAATGGGTACGGGCTCTGTCTTTGGGGGTGGTGGCCATGTTCTAGAATTAGTGGTAATCATTGTACAACCCACGGATGTACAGGGAACCACTAAGATGCCCATGTCACAAAGGTGAATTTCCCAGTTTGTAGCTGTGTCTCACTAAAGCTGATTCTGAAAAACTGTGAGAGACATTTCATACTCCAGATTCACCAAATAAAGTGACCTTCAATGAGTTAAGCAGTTTATTATGAGAAGACACATTCCACCTCTAGGCTAGTTTGCTCTTAACTGAGCCCCACGTCAATCACCTTGTGTCCTGTTCTTATTCTCTTCAGCATTTGTGATTGGAATTTGTTTTAAATTATCCAAAGACTAAGTTGAGTTTTGAGAGGCAGTGGAGACAACTGGGTGGGATGGGGAGAAAGGCAAAGGCAGTTTAAAGACAACAATAAACCAATGAGATTGACTGGGAAATTGCCTCAGTGGAGAACCCATGCTCCCTAAAGGGGGCTTTTAGCAATTCAGAAACAAGAAAAACAAAACCCAAAGAGAAAGAGAGGTTTATTTGCAATTTGCTTGAACTCTTTCACCCCAGAGCTTTAATATAACTGAACTGGCCTGTGATGGATGTGTCTTGCTATGAAGATGACAGTGATGATGGCTTAAATATTCTAGTACTCACTGGGTTTAATCTTGCAAGCCCTTTATAGCTCCTTGGAGTGAAAACATTTATATTTAATTACAGAGCATGAAAAATAGACCCCCCCCCACTTTATAGTCACTACACAGTACGGATGATGTTTCTGGATGGCCATTGCTGGATGGCCACAGCTGGATGGCCACAGCTGGAGCAGTCGCCTCATTGGAAGCTGGTTAGGTGCTTTCTTCTATCTCCCTGACTTCAGATGACACCACCTTGCCATCCACCACTTCCTCCACGACTGTCTTAATCTTCCTGGTTTTCTTGACATCTGTGTGAGTGTCAGACATCAGAGGTTGGTCCAGGCCCACAGCCACCCTGTCAAACCACTCAACTTTTTCTTATACAAATTTAAGTTGATATATATATATATACATATATATATATATATGTATCACAGAACAATGTATATCACTCTCCCCAAATTTATAAAGCCCTCACGTTCTCACCTCAGATAGAAATAGACCATCTTGAATAAAAATGAAACCCACATTTTAGTTGAACATTTTTTTTCCCCTCCAGGACCTGAGACTGTTCTAGTGATAGTAGCGATAGCATAGGCTAAGAAAGTCACCTTGTCATAGAGAGTGTGCGGACATCCTCACTTGGATGCACTCTGTGCATCATATCCAAGCTTTTTAGAATCCTAACGTCTTGGGGCTGCTGAGATAGCTCAGCCAATAAAGCACTTGCTAAACAAGTATGGAGATGATCTGTGTTCTGGTGCTGAAACCCATGTTTAAAAAATAAAAATAAGCTGGATTGGTGGTCTACATGAAGTTGTCCTCTGACTTCCATATGTGTACTAGGGCATGGACATTCCCTCTCTCTTCTCTCCTTTCTCTGTCTGTCTCTGTCTGTCTGTCTGATTCTCCCCCCTCCCACTTTACACACACACACTAAACAAATAAATACATAGAAACTTGGTTCTCCATTGTGCTTCTGAGTTCCTCCACCTTTTACTTTTCCCCAGTGGCAGACAGTTGCCCAGGAGCTGTTGAGCTTTCCGCCCTGCAGCACATGTGCCCAAGCACAGAACACTTACCCTTCATTTCCAAAGTGCTCAGCTGGTACTCTGTGGTTCTGTGTTGTGAAAGAAGCCGAAGAGAGACAGCATTATTGCCTGGTCAAAGCTGGGGAGCTCCCCTGCTTGCCCCTTTGTTTTTCAAGGTCTGGGTTGATGTGTGGTTAAAGGTTATTTTCCTATTTTCTGTCCTTGGGTTGTGTTTATCTCACACTGGCATGCTCTACTTTTTATCTCAGAAAACACCAACCTGCTTATCATCTGCTAAAAATGTGTCTAGTGAAGACTACAATTAGGATAGGAGTTCAAATCTGTCGGTGCTCTTGTTTATTTTTGGTAGGGGAGGTTTACATGTGAAGGCGGTTGCTGCTCCAATTCTGTTCATTTACATACTGGTTCCTGTGGGCCTCTGTGGCCCGTGGTTTAATTCCTGAGCAGTCAGTGAGAATTTTCAAAAGGTTATTATGTTTCCAGTTATACATATTAACACAAGAATTAACACAAATGTGATTGGTATCTTCTGACTCAGTCCTGCCACAGACCTCGTTCAAAGGCTGTTGATATTTGGGGTGTCTTATACTATTTGGTGTATATTTATCTCATTGTCTTGTGTGTAACATTGCTGTTGTGCTGGGGATTGCCTTGACAAGGACTGTGAAGGAGAACTGCAGACAGGGACACACATTCCCATGATGCTAAGAGCCTTACTTTATATCCTCTCCTTCCAGAAGGCGGCGGTAGGTGGCGATCTCCTGCTCGAGCCGGGTCTTTATGTCAAGAAGGACGTTGTGTTCTTGGTTCTGGCGTTCAGTGTCACTCCTGACCTGCATCAGCTGGGCCTCCAGGGAGCTCAGCATTTCCTGGATGACTGCCAGCTGACTGGCGTAACGAGCCTTGGTGTCCTCCAGGGTTCGCTCCAGAGACTCTTTCTAAGCATGCGAGACAAAGAGAGTGTTTCTTACTTGTTGACTTGAAGCAAACAGTGCAATTGTTGAATCTTTTTGGGAAGAATTTTTGAAGCCTTTGAGCACCACCCATTTTTTTCCTAGGTCTTTCATTCTTTCTGTCTAGGAAGCCTCAGCCAGCCAGGTCTGCCATCCTTCGGATTTTTGCTTTGTTTTGTTTGAACTTTGTGCCTACCATTCCCTCAGTGTGAGGCACACTGTGCCACAGCATCAACATTTACTTCCTTGCCTGGGAGGAGGTCACGCCTGCTGTGATTCATGGTGTCAATGGAGGACTAGCTCTCTCAACCCACGGGGGCCGGGCTTGATCTTGTAACTCTTTGGCTATTGACATGCAGGCAAAACTGACCAAGACTTGTTTTGTTCTCCTGAGATTCAACTCGAAGAGCTGCCCCACAGCTCAGCCCTATCTCTCTTCTTTCCACCACAGCGACATGACCCAGACTGATCTGTCCCTTTAGCCCTGACCCCTAAAGTCGAATGCCATAGAGTCATCTCGGGAATGTTGTCAACATCACTTGCTGTGGCCTGAAGAATTTGCTCAGCCTTCGATGTCTCTACTCATTTCCTCCAACTTAAAGCTCATCTTTGATTTAAGATCTAGGACAAATGTGATTTCCTTTGTGGAATCTTCAAGATCTACTCTTTCCTCTGCCCTGTGTAGCTCGTTGCCCTTGCCTTGGCTTCTCTCTGTGGTATAGTGATTATTAGCCGTTGGACCTGTTTCCTCTGCAAGGGGAGAGGTTATTTATTACAGGTGTCTGTGTTCACAGAGTCCTGAACATGGTCCCTTGCCATCACAGACCAGACAGAGCAATGGAGGTCAGAGGTGCTCACCATGCTGAGGTGGGACTGGAGCTCGATTTCCAGGTTCTGGTAGGTGCGTCTCAGCTCCGTGACTTGAACCTCCATTCCTTTCAGCTCCTCCCTGTTCACCGTGACTTCTTGCTTCAGAGCTTGACTCTAAAATTCCAAGAATTAAGAAAAAAAATGAGCAAAGAGAGACATGAGAGAGAGGAAGAAAGGAAGGTAAGCAAAGGAGAGGAAAGAAGAACAGAAAGGAAGACAGACAGAAGGATGGAAAGCGAGAGAAAACATCGTCTCTCTCCATGAAACAGTGTTAACCCATCTGCCCCCGGTCTGGAATTACCTGTTTCTCAAACTGTTCTTTGGCCTCTTGCAGGTTCTTCTGGGCCAGGACTTCATATTTCTGTCTCATCTCATTCATGATCTCTCCCAGGTTCAGGCCTGGGGCAGCATCCACCTCTACGTTGACATTGTTGCCCAGCTGCCGGCGAAGGGCCTCAACTTCCTACGAGAGTGAGGTTCCGACTGAGGTTAGTCTGAAATACATTCTCAGATCAGGCTGGGTGGAGGAGGCATAAATAATCCCATGGCTTCTTTCATTGGGGATGAATAAAGATGGAAGGAAATGGGCTGGAGAGATGGCTCAGCGGTTAAGAGCACTAACTGCTCTTCTGAAGGTCCTGAGTTCAATTCCCAGCAACCACATGGTGGCTCACAACTATCCACAATGAGATCTGATGCCCTCTTCTGCTGGAGTGTCTGAAGACAGCTACAGTGTGCTTACATATAATAAACAAATAAATCTTTGGGAAAAAAAGGTGAAAGGAAATAAGAAGGCGGCATCCTGTGGTCTGTGCACTGCTTGGAGTTATTTAACTGGGAGCAACATCACAGAAAGAAGTTGGGGTTGTTGTTACGATTGATATTGTCGTTATCACTGTCGCCGCCGCCGCCGCTTCTTTTTCCCGTTTCTCCTCCTCTCACTTGTATCACTGAAGCTGCCTGATCCTATACCATCCCTGCATATTTCTTACCTCTTGATGTTCCTTTTTGAGGAGGGCCAGGTCCTTGTTCAATTCTTCAATCTGAATTTCCAAGTCTGTCTTTTGAAGGGTCAGATCATCGTAAACCTTGCTCAGGCCTTGGAGATCAGCTTCCACAGTTACACGCATCCCCCTCTCAGACTCAAACCTGGGAATGGGTCAAGATGCAGACATACTCAAGTCTTCTAAAGTCAGTATAGAAGAGATAATTTAACATAATGAGATAGACAATTCATGTTTCTTTCACATATTTGTGAAAATTGAATAAGAATCCTGGAAACCAGATCATTTGCTCTGTAATATAACTTGCCACTGGGGCTAGAGAGATGGCTTAGTCCTTAAGAGCATTGGCTGCTCTTGCAGAGGACTCTGGTTCAACTCCCAGCATCCATATGGTGGCTCATATCCATCTCTGTAAGTCCAGTTCCAGGGGATCTGATGTCTTCTTCTGGTCTTTGTGGGCACCAAGCACACACATGGTGTACAGACATACATGCAGGCAAAATGCTCATACACATATTACACACATACACATACACACATGTATATAAAATTTCTGTTTCTTTGTAGTCTGAAGTAACTTTGAAAAGTTTCTAAATTTAAAGGCTAGGGTGTTGCTGGGTGGTAGAATATTTACATAGAAGCCTTGATGCTCAGGGCTATAAAAACAATAGGAAACAGAGCTAAAAGCCAACACCAAACAGAAAAAAAATCCAAATAATAAAAAACTAACCCCTTCCCCCAAAACAGTCCAGAAACTAAAAACCCAAATGTGAATTTTGCAGGGTGAAGTTTTCTTTAGTATTTTTTAAACAGATGCCCCCAGTGTGGTTCATCTCAGTCATTTCTTTCTCTGTACAACCCTCTGACAAAGGCACAAATTAAAATACACCAAGGCAAACCAAATGGTAACACAGTAGAATACCCAGCTGCTGACGGGGTGAATCTGGGGTTCAGGGATCTAACTGCTTCACCTTCAGATCTGATTTTTTGATTTCCTTCTTCTTCTTTTTAAAAGATTTATTTATTTATTATATATAAGTACATTGTAGTTGTCTTCAGACACGCCAGAAGAGGGAGTCAAATTTCATTATGGATGGTTGTGAGTCACCATGTGGTTGCTGGGATTTGAACTCAGGACCTTCAGAAGAGCAGTCAATGCTCTTAACCATTGAGCCATCTCTCCAGGCTGATTTCCTTCTTTTTAAATCTCTTTTAGTGTCTGAACACTCCTTCTAAACTGTGGTGCAGTTAGTGTGGACACATCTTGCAGACTGGGACCAGAAACCCTACTGTTCATCACCTCTGGGGGAATGTGATCATGTGAATGCATCCAAGAAGGTGAAGACATTTTGAAGTGTATTAATCATAGGTTGGTTCCAGTTCTGTGGTTGGCTGGGTGAGACCATAAAACTCTAGCACACTGGAAGGTACAGAACTCATCTGTGGAATCTGGCTGTGACGTGGGAGTCACATGCCTCTGCGGAGTGATTATGTGGAAGCCACTCAGTGGAGACGTGTGGCTCTCACATCACAGAAGGGCATTGGTGAAGAAACGGAGTCTTGGGTTGCTTTGTTTTTACTCTGAATGATAGAATTAGGTTTAGTGGGTGAAAGAGTAGAAGGGAGGTTACTAAGAAAGAATATTCTAGTGACCAGAGCTGATCAGCCAGAAGAGTGACAGTGACTGGGAGGTGTTCAGAAACAATGGTGGATAAACAAATCTTAGTGTCCTGGGAGAGCAAGGGCTGGGCAGGGTCACGTAGGTTCTAACAGCCCTATGCTCCACCATTCTGAAATAATGAAATAGAAGTTTCTTAACTCACAATAGCATGCCCATCCAAGCATGATACAACACTACTAAAAGCTGAGTTATTTTTCAGGGCCAGTGAGACGGTTCAGCAGGCAGAGGCACTTGCTGTCAAACCTGACATCTGGAGTTCTGTCCCTGGAAAAAATGTGACGGATGGAAAGCACGAATGCCTGCCAAGTGTCCTCTGACCTCCACATGCATGTGGCGACAACCTGTCTCTGTCTCCCTGTCTCTGTCTGTCTCTCTTTCCTTTCCATCTTCTTCTCCCTCCTCCCACACCATATACACATACATGTTAAATAAATGAGAAAAAAAACCCACTAAAAGGATTTCTTTTTCAGAAAGATTTATCATGGTATTGGGTATTGTGGCAGACATCTGTAATTCCAGGTCCTCAGAGACTGAATCAGGACGATGCTGACTTTGGGACCAGCTTGGATTACATAGAAAGGCACTATCTCAAAAACAGAATCCTAAAAAATCCCCCACCAATACATATACACACATCAACATACACACCCCCAAACACACACACACACACACACACACACACACACACACCCCAAGACAAACAGCAAGACACACACATACACACATATATCCTAACACGTACACACAGACACACAGACACACACGCACACACACACACACACACACACACACACCCCATAGTTTAGAGAACCTACTTCATTCTGAAGTCCTCCGCGGCAAGCTTAGCATTGTCAATTTGCAGAACACATCGGGCATTTTGTATTTGAGCATCCTTAATCTGGAAAATGTGAGAGGAAGAAAGAATGACATTTTCCCCTGGGCAGGAGTGTAAGATAACTTTATTAGCCCTCAGAGACAACTGTGATTACATCACAACTGATGTCCATTTCAGGAATGACCCGGGGAGAACAAGAGGAAGGGTGACAGAGGTATTAATGTAATGGTTTGGCCTGGTTCCTTTGTGATCATACAAAATGAAAGCTGAAGCCACCCACATCACTGGACCTCTGTGAGCGCCTTGTCCGTGGCATTCCTCACACTGGAACACTGCTGTTAGCCCTTCTCACTGGCGAGTTCCAGCTCTCTCACCTCTCAGCTCAGACAACACTTTCAAAGCCCGGCCCCCAGGACATCTTCCAGTTCTAGCAGTGAATGTGCCCCTGTGACTGTTGCCCTGCACAGCCTCCCTGCATCTACATCTCTGAGTGATGGTTTCTTTGGTCCGTGCCTGTTTCCAGTTAAAATACTCTATTTGCTGTCATCATCTGCTATGTGTGTGGCCAGTGTCTCTGAAGCAGTGGCTGAGTGAGAACTTACTCTCTGTAGGAGTGAGGAACAGGACAGAAGGATGGATATACCCTGGATCTGTGTGCATCTCTCTCTGTGTGTGCATGCTCCTATGCACAGGTGTATGTATGTGGAGGGCAGAGGACAATCTTGTATGCCATTCTTTAAGTGTTACCTTGTGTGTGTGTGTGTGTGTGTGTATGTGTGTGTGTGTCAGGGTCTCTCATTATCTTGGAACTCACCCAATAGGCCAGGCTGACTGACCAGCAAGTCCCAGGAATGTGCTTGTTTCCCCAACGCTGGGAGTACAAGCATATTGCAGTCATTCTCCAGCTTTGTTTCTTAACTTGGGGACTGGACTCTGGATCTTGTGTTTCAAGGTAAACACTGTATTCTTTAAGATGCATGTAGATTAGAAGTCTACTTCTAGAAGATATTAGAGTGACATATCCCTTTCAGTGGCTTTTCCTGGAGAGAGGTCCCTCGATAGGCCTCAAACTAGTGGACACTAATTGCTGTGCCTAAGTCCTATGGGTAATCCCCAAGTCAATTCAGAAGCATGGACCATGAGAGAAGTGCTTAATTTGAATTTTGTGTTGAATCAAAAAGCCCAAAGTACTGTCCTGTTGATGAGAAGGCCAATGTAAGCACCATAGCTTCATGGGCTGGTAGTTTCTGGGAAGTCTGAAGTAAACTGCATTGATGCCTGTAATACCACTCAAGAGAAGGGGCCTGCGGGTAAGTCAAAGGTCTTTGCTCTAAAGGGGCAATCATTTTAAGATATAAAGAAAACTGAAAGGGAGGCTTTTCTTGATTAGATAAGAACCCTGGAGCTAGGCAAATGATGTGTGCTGGTGCTGGACATCTTCAGTCAGGAGCAAAGTCTCCCACTTTTACTCCATTGGATTTATAAAAAGGGAAACCCCACCTACCCTGGATGACACGGGAGCAGATTGTGATATGACTGTAATAAACTTGAATTGGGGGCAATAGAACATTTTATTATCACAGAGGTGCATTATAAAATGCTTAGTGATAGTGAAGAGATAATTAAACAAGACATTAAAAAATCCAGGTATTAGAACTGGCATGGTGGTACACTTCTTTAATCCCAGTGCTGAGGTAGTAGAGGCAGGAGGATGGTGAGGTCCAGATTAACCTGGGATACACAGATCTTATATCAAAGACCAGTCCTTCCATCCATCCATCCATCAATTCATCCATTCATCCATCCATCCATCCATCCAACCACCTATCATCTAACTATTTATCAATCAATTAGTATAGATACCATTAATATCTGTAATCTGTGTCCACCCTGAACCTTTTTGTTATTTATACCCATAATAGGTTAATTCTTTTGTTATAACATTCATACAATGAAAGATAAAAAAATCTCTTTAAATTGACTCGAGTCTTCAAAGTTAGTAAAGACTACCAGCAAATTCACATAGAAACCCTTGAAGGTCTTTGAAAAATAAGATTATTCACAATGAAGACCTTATATTGTAAGCCATGACAAAGATATAGACTGTAATTTTGGATGATAAAATGACCATATTTTATATGTAATTAGCTGAAGTTTTAGAAAAAAATGTGAGTTAAACTCATCCTGTTTACAGATACCACATGATAAGATACAGTTTTTTTTTTAGTTATAACTTTCAACCTAATCTGCTTCATGTGTTCGGATTCACCTAGCATACATCTCTTAATGCATTAGGCAACTAAACAGTGAGGTAGAAATCACAGGCTTCACGGCTCACCTGGTTTTGCAGCTCTTTGATCTGTGTGTAGTAGGAACTGTAGTCCCGGATAGTGCTTGGCGCGTTGGTTTCGTACCACTGCTTGATCTGGACTTCAAGTCTGGAATTGGATTGCTCCAGGGAGCGCACTTTCTCTAGGTAGTTTGCCAATCTGTCGTTGAGGTTCTGCATTGCCAGTTTCTCATTGCCCCCAAACAGGTCCCCTCCGTTGGCGAGATCGCTCCCGTAGCTCACTACGGTTTTGGAGACAGAGATGCGAGTGCCGTGGCCTCCAGCCCCACCGTAGACGCTGGGTGCAGGCCCCAGACGCTTCACGGTCCCCTTCCTATACAGGGAGCCACTCATGCTGAGTGCTGGCCCTTGTGAGGAGGAGCTCAAACTTCTGTGAAAACTTCGACGACTGAAATCCATCTGGGATCCCGGGAGGCAATACCTGTAGCCTGGAGTTGGAGCACAACCTGATCTGTCTCGTGCTACTGTGGAGCTGACCTTTTATAGAGTTCACGAGACTCCTCCTCTGCTGCCGTGTCACCTCAGGAATGACACAGTCCACCTTTCTACCTCCCCCTCTTTTGTACGGCGATATGTTTTATTCCATTCCAGAAATTACTACTAGAGGCACTTCTTCAAGGCTTTTCTGGGTGTGTGTGTGGGGGGTGTGGGGAGGGGGTTTCTTTTTTCTTTTTTAATAAGCAGAGGTAACAAAAAGGAGGAGGAAGGGGTGTTCTTTCAGGTCTTGCACCTGCCCTGGCAGGTTTTTTTTTTCCATCCCCATATACAAATAAAGAATATTTACAATCTATATGAATAATTTAGGCATTGAACAAGACAGCTGTGGGAATATAAGTCACACTGGTGAGAAAAGACAACGGCTTGTTCGAATAGTGATTTTTTTTTTTAAAGAAAAGCTTTGTCTTATGCTTCTTTAAAAAAAAATTACTTCTAAGTTTATCCTTGTTTAAAATTTATGTTTTCAGTCTCTTAAAATATCTTGAGTGAAGCTGGGTATGTTGATGTGCACCTGTGATTCCAGCATGGGGGAAGCAGAGGCAGGGGAATCAGGATAAGTTTGAGGCCAGCCTGGTTGAAGTAAGGCGTTCCAGTCTAGGCCAGTGTTGTGTAATAAGACCCTGTCTCAAAGTGCACGCACGCACGCACGCACGCACACATCTGCTTACCCAGAGTTTGAGACCTGGATATGGTCAATAGGTGAATATAAATGAGTATCGGTGGGTGGTGGGTCAGTCGGTTTTGGAGTTTTTAAAAGGATATTTTAAATAGCACTTTTGGATAATTTCATCCATGCACATGCAATGTGTCTTGATAAAATCCTCCCTGCCCCTCCAACTGCCCCCGAAACTCCCAACACATACCCCACCCAACTTCCTACCTTTTTTCTCTTTTCCTTTTTAAAATATAACCAACCAAATCTAATTAATGCTGCCTGTATGCTTGTGGGTGTGGGGCCATCTACTGGGGTGTGGACAACCTATCAGTGGTCATAGATCCTTTTCCTGGCT
Source organism: Tokudaia tokunoshimensis (assembly GCA_036184795.1). Taxonomy (NCBI): domain Eukaryota; kingdom Metazoa; phylum Chordata; class Mammalia; order Rodentia; family Muridae; genus Tokudaia; species Tokudaia tokunoshimensis. The sequence goes on along the minus strand of BTHU01000010.1, from coordinate 22,502,761 downwards.
CCCAGTAGCCTGCAACTGCCAGGAACTCCTCTCAGGTTAGGGAAGGGACTTTATTTAAAACAAACAAACAAACAAACAAAACAAACTTGTTATAAAAATCTTGCAAATATTTTCAAGTACTAGCATCTAATGGTTGAAAAATGCTTTAAAAAACAGTCTTAAATTACTGAGAAACTCCTGTTTTTAATATCTGGCATATCGCAGGCTGGAGCCTGTCTCCTCTGTCTGAGGCCAGCTAGACACTACCAGGGCATTCTCCCTGCTTCTACCTTCCTGACACTGGCTGCAGGGGCTGCCTCTTAGGATCGCTGATGGACCCCAGCTGCAGAAGCTTGCTTCACCACGTAGATTCCTACGCTCAGAGCAAAGTGGTTCCCATAGAGTGTAAAGAAGCTTGCGGGTGGCTATAGGACTCACACCTAGCATCCCAGAAGCCGCTGGTAGAAGAGGGCAATTACTCTGAGCTGCAGCCGCTCAGTCTATTGATTTGTTTGAGTAGAAACACTCCTTCTAGAAGTGGAATACGTTTCTACGCAGGAGACTTTGCTGCTTCCACAACACACACATGCACATGCATGCGCATGCGTGCACACAAAACACACACACACACACACACACACACACGCACACAGAAACAAATTCATAATCTGCTTATATTTCTTTTCCAAATAACTCTCTTCTAAAATCAAGTTAAGATCGTATTGTTTCCGTTTTATAAATAACATATCTTTAAGTAATAAATTGTGTTATATTTTATCTAGGTTATAAGTCTGTTAAAGGAAAAGCTATACAAAATTAGAAACTGACAGGCTAACCCCACGTTCGGCCCTGTGTGGTGTCTGTGGACAGCTATGCATTGCTATTCACCCGTCCCCATGTGTGTAAATGAATGTGGTTTTTGGTGTTGAGTAATTGGGTAGGAGAGAAAGATGTTTGATTAAAGCCATTGGAAAACTATACCATTAAAACTGTCCAAAATTTGAGGTGAGTCGCCATTGAGTTTCACACACTAGCATATACTGAAGATGTTTAAAAGCACCACTTGAATCCATAGTTAGGGCTAAGTGCGGGTCTGAGGTGTCCTCCATGGGCCCCCACATTGAAGGCCTGGTCCCTGGTCTGAGGTGCTACTGGGAGATTGTGGAACCTTTAGAAGGTGGGATATTGTGGAAGGAAGGTGTGTTACCTGGGATGAGCTTTTGAAGGGGATGTTTGGATGCTACTCTTTTTCGCTTTGCTTCCTGGCTGCTGGGCGGGGCTGAGAATGGCACCTGTACCAGGCGCTCTTCCCATGATGCACCATGTCACTGCAGGCCCAAATCATTGGTACCAGCCAATCCAGCTTCCTGTATGTAGAAGCTCTGAAATCACACGCTAGGACAAACATTTTCTCTAAATCATTTACCTCAGGTGTTTGTCACAGTATCAGAAGACCGACAGGCACAGTCTTGTAGTAGGAAGGAATCTAAACACAGCTGTCAAACACTATAATTTGTATCCTCTTCTTCAGAACAATTTTTACTTGTGGTTGGACTCAGTTATATTTAAGTCAGACTTTAAAATCCCATTTCTAATTGTTTGAAGAAATAACTTCATGTATTAACCTACCCTTTATTGCATAACATTTATAGATTTTTGATGTTTTAAATTTGAACTAAAATCCAATACTCCAAGGTGACAGTATTGAGGATCCACTATCCCATTTACCACCAATCTGCTTGAGTAGAAGTGCTCTGATTGGAGTCTCTCTCTCTCTTTCTCTCTCTCTCTCTCTCTCTCTCTCTCTCTCTCTCTCTCTCTCTCTCTCTCTCTCCCACACACACACAGGAGCACATAATATAAGTCACTGGGTCCTCGATGTGTCATCAAGACTTACCATTTGGCAAGTTATTCTAGTTAATAAAGTGACTACAAGAAATCAAGCTAATGTTTCACAGGAATTCATTTTTTAAAAAATACAATATCAGAGACTGAATAAAGATCCTATTGACCTTTATTTGTACATATAGGTATGATTTTAGAGTCCTTGGTATTCCAGACTGTTCGGTGACTGCGTCTGTAAATAGATACTTTCTAGATTCCAACTTCCTGTATTTAATTGAGATGCATTTTGACCTCTGAGACAACTCAGCTGAGCGTTAATGATTAATGTTAAGTTTGAACAGGACAGTAGTTTAGAGTGCAATCATAGCTCTGAGAGGACTTTCTACTTTCGTTTTTCCACACCACAGATGAGCTATGATATATAGTGGTAGAATGTACAGGCTCTAGAGAGGTTTTCTAGAGATCAGGAGGTGGGGGAAGGGAGAAGAGATGAAGCAAGATGATGGGTCTGTTCAATGTCATAAACGCCCACTTCTATTATTGTCTTTACCTGAATTAGTCCAGTGCCTCCAGCTGATGATTTACCCTTATTTGGTGTTTCTGCTCATTTATGACTTGGGGACTTGGTGGATCTGTTATCTCAGGGGCTATTGGATTATCAGAGTGAGAATATAATATATAGCCATGAGTCACCTAGTAACAGGGATATGCTATGAGAACTATGTTGTTAGGTGATGTCCTTGTTGCTTGGATATTGTGGGGTATAATTACATAAAGCCTGCTATGCACTAAGGCTTTGTGGTATATATGCATGGAGGCTTTATAGCACACAGCCTAAATGGCATACACACACACACACACACACACACACACACACACACACACACACGTTTACACCATTGTCTTATTTTCTTTTCTATTGCTGTGATAAATACCATGACCACAAGTGACTTGGGACAACTCATTATTTGACATACATGTCCTGAGCATAGTTGATGAGGGAAAGTCAGGGTAGGGACTCAAGCAGGAGCAAAGGCAGGACCCAGGAAGGCATGCTGCTTACTAGCTTGCTCCTCATGGCTTGTTCAGCTTGAATTTTTATACAACTCAGAACCATCTGTCTAGGGGCAGCACCATCTCCTGTGGGATGGACCTTCCCGTAAGCAATCATTAGTCAAGAGAATATGCCCCATAGACTTCCCTGCAGGAAATCTGATGGAGCCATTTTCTCAGCTGTGGGTCTCTCTTCCCAGATGACTCTAGTTTGTGTCAAGTTGACAAAAATTAACCAACACAGTGATATACATATACATCTCTCTATATATCTCCTACTGCTCTTAGAGCCATGGTAAACAGAACAGCCTAAGATTAAACCAAGTGTAAGAGAAGGTTTGATACAGAGATGCAGTAGGGGCTAGAGAGATGGCTCAGTCTGGTGAATTGCCTCCCTGGAAGGGATGAGGGCCTTAGTTTAGATTCCTAGCCCTCATGCTCAAGAGTTGGCATCATATCTATAATCCCAACTATGGGGAGTGGAGACAGGCAGACCTTTCGAGTTCATTGGCCAGCTAGCCTAGTTGAACCTATGAGATTCAGGTTCAACAAGAGACTGTTTCAGAAAATCAGGCGGAGACTGATTGAGGAAGACACTTGACATCAACCTCTGGCCTCCATGCACACATGCACACACGCACATGCTTGATGCTAAAATTCCTTCCCAGGGTACACATAAGCAATGTCGATTCATTCTAAGGTACAAACAACAAACCCAGGCACAATTTTACCAAAGCTCATTTTAGGGATCCAATGAGTTTATTGGGCTTCCTTATAGATCACAGGGGAGGGATTACTTACAAGGTTGTGGCTACTCCTCTCCCTAACAGGCCACACCTGAAAAAGCCTTTACTCAGCAGGGCAAAGGGTTTCCCCAGCATTACATAGGCAGAACACTCCATTTTCCTAGTCTTCCCCAGCTTAAAAATTCTAGCCCTTCCCCGAGGCCATGGGAAATTTAAGCAGAGTGGTAGGAAGTGGCTGAGTACTCAGATGAGGGTCTTGTGACCCTCTTTACCCCTACATGGTGGGGTGTAAATAGTCAAGAGGCCCAGCTGGGATGATGCTTTTTCAAGAGGGAGTTGCTGAACTTCCCAAGATGGTGGTTGCTTCCCAAGATGGTGGTTGCTTCCCAAGATGGTGGTTGCTTAGCTGGGATGACTGTCATTCACAACAATGTACATATATTCCTTTGTTTATGGAAACATTTTTGCATGGATGATAACTACACTTATATTAAAGCACTTAGTTTATCTATTATTATGTTTTCTTTCTGAGACAAGGTCTTTCTGTGTTAGCCCTGGCTGACCTGGAATTCACAATGTAGACTAGGTTGTCTTTGAACTTGTCTTGATCTGCCTTTTTCTGCCTCCTAAGTGCTGCCATTACGGATATAAGCCACTGTACCTGAGTATTTTTGAAAATAAAAGATAAACTTGAAAGTTGGTATAAGTACCAAGAGATTATAAGATATGCCAGCAGATTTGAAGAATAAAAGAGAATAAATGAATTACATAATTAAATGGTCAATTATGGGAGTAACAATATATTAAGTAAGGCTAGAGAGAATTACTGAACTAGACCCTCTCCAGAAAAGCCTCAGGATGCAGATGAATGGCAAAGATGAATCAAGAAGTATAAAGAGTAGAGTGAGAGGGCCTAAATATGTTGGGAGAAAGTTCTAGAAAAAGGCAAGAAAGCATAGGAAAACACTTATCAAATAAAACTGAGAATTTCATACGATTGTTTAAAGTAACAAATCCTTAGTGACCTAATGAATTTCAGGCATAATGGATGCAAATAAATCACAGTCATACCACTAGAACAAAAACCAGATCATAAAGAAACCTCAGAGTCAGGTAGAGAGAAAAGAAAGGCCACCAGCACAGGCATAGGGCTTAGAGTGACAGCTGACTCTCAAAGGCAACTTGAACATGGGGAATGAATGATGTATCCAATATGTTGGGTGAAAATAACCATCCTTCTTGGACTGTTCTCGTTCAGTGATCCTAAGTTTGAAGGAAGGCAATGTAGAGATATTCTCAGGAAGGAAAAGAATTGTCATGAGTTTCTACAGTCTCACTAAATGTAATCTGAAAGGTCATACTCTCTGCAGATGTAAGGTTCGAGATGCAAACACGGAGGGTGTATCAAGAGCTAGATACATAACTGTTGTGGCTTGAATGAGAATGGGCCTCATAGGCACACGTGTTTGAATCCTTGGTCCCCATTGGTGGCACTGATTGGGAAGGATTAGGAGGTGTGGCCTCATGAGAGGAGGTGTGTCACCGGGGGAGGGCTTTGAGGTTTTAAAAGACTGGAGCCATTCCCAATGCCCCTCTCTCTGCCTCATGGTTACATCTCAAGATGTGAGCTCTTGGCTACTGCTCCAGTGCCATGCCTGCCTGCCTCTGAAGCGGTAAAGCCCCTCCACCCCCAAATGCTTTCTTTATTGTAAGTTGCCGTGATCATGGCGCTTTAGCACAGCCACAGAGAAGTGATTATTACAGACCTATCTAAATGAATATTGGTTAAAAATAATATCAAGTAAGAAAATGCATGCCATGGCAGGCATACACTTACATTCACAATAATAATAATAATAATAATAATAATAATAATAATAACAACAATAATAATAATGATAACAAACAACTAAAAAAGTAGAATGCCCCTCTCTTATGGACTCAGTATAAAGCTTCCAGAATAGCCACTTTGAAGTTTTAATGTGGACCATTCTGAGTGGAATGATGGAATCTCACAATGTCCCCTTACTATCTACTCCACCTGAGAGCCAATTTTGTTCAGAGTCCCTGACCTGTGCTACTTCCTCCTAAGCAACTTAGTATCTGTTCTGGCTACCAGATCAGTTATCACAGTCCCACAGTATTTGTGTTCAGGAGATTCTTAGATTAATGAATAATGGCCCCAAAGTACAGGAGTAATGGCGTAAGTGATGACCAAACATGGAAGCCCAGGTGAACGCTGCTGCTGGGTGGCAACCCTCTCAACTCTAGGAAATAGTGGATTTTCAGTATGTAATAGTATAGATACTCTAGTGTCTATTGGAGACTATGGACAAAGGGCCCTACTGCACATATAGTTAAATTTCCTTCTCTGAACATTTAGGAAAAGCACAGAGTCTTTTTAGACAAGCTAAGAGTGAATGTGTGATTACACTGAGTTTATGATTTTGTCCACATCTTCTTTTCTCCTTGAGTGACCTGCAAATAAACTGCTGGGTGAACACACAGAGTCTAGAAAGTCCTGAGTGTGGAACCCAGTTTGGAACTGGTTGAGCATGATAAAACCAGTTAGGAAAGGAAGGGGGTGAATTCACAGTTAAAAATGAAAGTTGTAGACTCAGTGGGTTACTTAAAGAAAAGCAAAACTGCGAAATTAGGCAGTGACACACACACACACACACACACACACACACACACACACACACACTCACAGTCTGGAAATAACCGGGATGACTGTAGTGGGATGAATAATCCCACTATTTAAGTTACTTCTACTGTGACCCTTTATGCCTGATTGGAGCAACTTCAGGGAAGGAAGATTTTTTTGGGCTCATGATTTCAGAAATCTCAGTCCATTACGGTCTCAAAGGCATGGAGGAGCATCTCAGTTCTTGCTGGTAGGATGTGGTGGAACTTGTTCTTTTATGACACACCAGGAATCTGGGAATGAGGCAGATGAACCAAGGGCATAAGCTTCAGAGGCCTACGTCTAGTGACCTCCTTCTGTTACCCAGGTTCCGTTTCCCAACAACCTTCTAAAATAGCACCACCAGCTTTGATGGTGAGGGTTGGGCAGCAAGTATTAGAAGCCAAGACTCCACGAGGAACATTTCAGATTCAATCCATAGAATCCTACTGTCAGGCCCTAAAGGCTTATTATGACTGTTCGGTCATTTGAAATACAGCTCGCCCATCTTCAGGAATCCCTGTGTTCTCAACAATTTCAGTATCGTTCAGAAGCTGATGTCCAACATTTCCAGCAAAGCTCAGGTCAATCTCTCAGCCATGAGCTTCGGCAAGATAAGAAAATAAGATAGACTTCCAATGTCCAAGGACAGGGCAGGATGAGCCATCCTTATTCCAAAAGGGAAAGATGGTGGCACAGAAAGGAGCGATGCGACCAGAGTAAGGCCAAAATGCAGCCAGGCAGACCCTGAACACTGTAACTTCAGCTCTGGGAAGCGTCTGGAGTGCATTCGTCATGATGTGAGCTCTAACTGACTCCGGCATCATGATGTGAGCTCTAACTGACTCCGGCATCGCCGTACCTGTAGCCTTACTTTGCAGCCCATTAGCTTCTCTCCTGAGCCACAGATGTCTCCTGGTGCTGGCATATCCGACAGGCTAGGGTCTCCAATGCCACTTAGAGTTCACCTTCCCAGCTTCCCAGCTAGCCACGGAAAGGCTCTCTGAAAGTGCCCTAACACCAGAACACACTGCCTGGTTTCATGGGCTTCTCTCAAAAGTCTCGCTGGAAGGATCTATGAGTTTATAGGTATGCCTCAGGGATGGGGCTGGAAGAGGGTTTGGGGAGGTGCTGGGATAGAGGGGGATGGGATGTCTTTGTTTCTGGAGATAGAAAGTGTGACAGGCCTGGGTTGGGTTTACAGTGGACACATACTCTATGAAGAGGATGGTTGAGTGTTCTCTTCTGAAGACTGTTGGGAACAAGCAAAAGGAATGTATTGCAAGAATTACCACTTCATTTTCAGGCTTCATTCAATCACAGGAACTAAATTCAAGGTCCCAGGCCCCAGGGGAGCTGGGGACTTCCCTAGAGCTGACCAGCTCCTGTTGTACAAAGATAGTTTTCTGAGTCCGGCCATCTCAGGGACAACTTCTCCATCTTGCTGGCAGGGCCAAACAAATTCATGTTCCCAGGCCTAGGAACGACCCACTCCTTTGTCCCCTTATTCTGAGCTCTGGACCTAATGTCTAGGAGAATGAATTAAGGTCCTTGAAGCCAGGTGCCTTAGATATGGCTCAGTCTCCAATAGGTATTCCCCTGTTTAACCCATAATGTCAAAATACAATTGAATAACACTGTGGCTCCTCCCAGCTCCCTATCTTGCTTTGTGTTCCCATCCTATAAAAACATGCAGTCTCGCTTCAGGGATGCGGTTCAGATCCCGAACTGGCTGCTTTCCTGAGCATTCAGAAAATAAAGCTTTCGTTTTTAAGTTTCTGTCTCTTAAAGCGAGTTTTCTTGGCTTCCACCCCGAATCTAACAGAGACAAGAGTGGTTGTGTGTAATAAGGTGCGTATAGAGGGTGTCCTCTGACCTTGTTGAATTTCACATTTCTCCTGATTATATTAATTACCGTCTCAGTTCCAACCCACTCCATCTTCCCATACTTTTGCCAGATCTTTGCACACCCAGACCACGAGTTACCTGAAGAAGACGCCATTGGTGCACATCTCCCTGCTACCTGCAGCTTTTCTGTTTCTCTGCATTAACCCAAAGCCGAGCATTTTGATAATTACAGTTCTCTAAGTGTGTAATCTATATGGTGCCTGAGTGCACCTTGGGAAGGTTGTCTAGATATAGACTTTAGTACAGTTAGTCAAACACTCTTATGGACTAGTAATGATCAATTAACATTGAACTTTATACCTGTCAGTCACCTATCTAACCTGTCTTCATCGCAGCTGTTTTATGCATAGCACAAGATGCTTTCAGAGGCAGCCAGCCTCAGCCTTTCCTTCACCCCCAACTCGTCCCATCCTCAGTAGCTTAGAGACCAGTCCCACTGAAAGCCCCTGTGTGCTGCTGTTCTTCGCTCAACAAACCATTCAGGACTATGCTCCCTTTCTTTTCACCATGAGGAGGAGGGGAGGAAAGGGTATTCCCATTTTAAAAGTGTGCTTAACAGATCCTAAGGCCCCTAATGGTGTCAGTCCAAACCCAAGCCTTGATTCCTGCCTTCAGCTGCAATTCTGAGTCGACTTTACACAAACTGTGCCTTAGAGTTGAGACTTCTTGGAATGGGGAGACAGCGTGGAGTTTGTGTGGAAGAGGGAGGAGCAAGCTAGTGGGTAAATACCCTGCATAGGTCTAAGGAGTGACCATTAAATGTGATGGATATGTCAATCCAGTGGGTCTTGGCTCAGACACGGGGTGATATATGAAGAGAAAAAGTGGACAGGAATTCAGTTTTAGGATGTACTTCCATGTGTTTTTGAGTAACCCAAATTTAGTATTTTTTTCCTTTAAAACAAGTAATCAAGTGGCAGTTATTCACCTTTTTGTCTCTCATGATACTTTTCCTTAAATGCAGTGAATTCTCCTAGGTCTCACATTTGGTAGAGATGAATCTCACAGCCCAGCCTCCTCACTTTGCAAATGAGAAGGCAGAAGCATCTGTGGACTAGTGACTTCCCTGTAGCAACAAAGCAAACACGGGGAGTTGAGATTAGGTAACACAATGTTTGCTCTCTAAATTGATTTTTTGCTCTTTGTGTGACTTAGGGAAACTCTTTTGCAAACACTACCCTGCTGAGAAACAACACTCTCAATTTAAATTGTTGGTTAATAGGCTGCTATAGAAGTTCCACATAAGCCCAGTGCCTTCTATTTTCCATTCAGATGCTGGGGGAAAGATCTACTCTTTCCATGTGGTCCTACTAGCCCAAAATTGAATCGGATGCCCTGAGTCACCATTGGGCCCAGAATCTTCCCAAGGCAAAGCATAATGCACGTGAGAACATTACATGAGATGAAGAGATGTATTATTTATTAGCTTTTCAGAACACAGTGGCAGATGTGTTTGTGTTGCAGTGCAGAGGGCTGTTGGGTTGTTACCTTTTAATGTGCTCTATTGACTAAGAGAACTCCCTCCACACTGCACGAAGTTGAGAGTGACAAGGGAGATATATTGGGAATGGGCTGGGGAAATGTGAGGAAGGGAGTAGAGATTAGATATGGCCAAGATACACTGTGTGCACGCATGGATGAAATTTTCAAAAGAAGAGATGATATCTTACTGTTGTCAATAGTAACAATGGTTGGTCCATCATGCTTCAAGTACAAAGAGAATCTGTGAGAGCAAGAACTGAGCCGAGCTGTTAGTGTTCTGAGATGTTTAATGTGTCCACCTGCTAGGCAAACCCCTCTGGCCATTGTTTTATTACAGTAGAGCAATTGGTTTTGATAAAGAAGATCTTGTGTTAACCACACAGAACCCTGGGTCATATTTTGTATAGCCTGTTTAATAGAAAGGGCATAAACTGCATTTTACAGGATTTTTTTTTTTTAAGCATGAGTAAGTTAAAGTCAAAAGAAGCAAAGTGGAAGTGAGGTGATATTAGTTGCATTATTGCTTGATATTAGGAGGGAAATGCGATGTTACTCTGTACTGTATAAGTACTTAACATTGTGAAAGCATGCACATTCAGAAAGCAGAGCAGCAGAACTATGCAAATCAGAAGGCGGTCCTTTTTTGGGGGAGATGGTGGGCAGCAGAGGAAATACTGCCATGGGCGTGAATGAAAGGCATGAAACCAGGCTAAAAAATCACATTTATAACATCTTTTAACAACAGGGAGAGAGAGAGAGCGCGATAGTGTTCCAAATATAGACCACTCTCTTTTTAAAGTACACGGATAAGAGAGACCAGGAAGTGTAGGGCGTAAGACCAAAACAGTTGTTCCAATTAAAAACTGAGGCGGGTGGATGTGCAGAGCCCAGGAAATAAGCTAAGGTTTAAAAAAAGCAAAGGTTTAGAGACAGACAGTGCTATGAAAACTGAAGAAGCCAGGGAAGGCTTGGAGGAACAGTGACATCCGGGCGAAACACGAACTTTTGTTACATTTGGAACCACACAGTGAGGGAGAGTTGAGCAACTTGCCCATCCAGACCCTCACAGATCTGTGCCCTGGGTGTGGCAGGGAAGGGCCAGCAGGAGCTCAAGGACCATGCAATGGGAAGGGGGGCTGGAAAGGAAACAGACTAGGAAAGGCATGAAACCAGGCTACAAAGTCACATTTATTGCATCTTTTAACAATAGGGAGAGAGAGAGAGAGAGAGAGAGAGAGAGAGAGAGAGAGAGAGAGAGAGAGAGAGAGAGAGTGTTCCAAATATAGACCACTATCTTTTTAATGTACACAGACAAGAGAGACCAGGAAGTGTAGGGCGTAAGACCAGAACAGCTGTTCCAATAAAAAACTGAGGCGGGTGGATCTGCAGGGCCCAGGAAATAAGCTAATTGCACCCTCTACATTCTAATAAAAGAACCATTCCTCGGGCGATCCAGTTTGGGCATTGGAGGGACAGAAGAACCCCCTCTAGGTGGAACCTCCCACTAGGCGGGACCTCCCACTAGGCGGGACCTCCCACTAGGCGGCTCCTCATTTAGTTGTTCTTCACTCAAAAGAGAGAAGGTAGGGAGCCCTCAGGAAAGCAAGTTTCAGTAGCATCAATAACTCTTCTGTGCTTCATCTTATTCCTGTGTCACGTTTCCTGCCCTTGAAACCTGGAGCTTTATATCTCCCTGGGGACTCACTAGATGCCAAATGGAGACCTGTTTTGTTATTTTCTTTTTCCAATAAAGAGTTGTTTCTATTCAATTGCCACAATGTAACAATGTAATATGTCTGATGCCTCGGGTTCCACAGAGACGTTGCTTGACATTCACTAGGATTCTGAGCAATGAAGAGGAAGGAAAAACAATTTCTTTTGTGTTTGACACAGATTCTGCAGGATATCAAGTAATTGCTGCCCGGGGAGAAACAGAAGAGGATTTTATGGCTGAATCTGAGGTTGACGGAGCTACAGACTGCTACTTTTTTTTAAAAAACAAATATGTCCCTGTGAAATGAGCTGTCAGAAAAACTCCAGGTGTGGGAAGGCTGGAGTAATTAGAGTAATATCGGTTCTGAAGTGTTTCTGTTAATGGTGACAGGCATGTTTCTGGGCAATTTGGTCAAAACCTATCACTTGTTTTGTTTCCTGCTGCAGGGATTGTTTTGTTTCTAAATCATGTGAAATTTTGCTGGAGATTTACCTGGTGATTTTTCCAAAGTTCGGTACAGACTGCAGTGTGTGCTTATTTATGTTTTTGGAACATAATTAAGTATGACCCCCTTACCACAATTCAGGTTTTTAGACCTCAAATTCCAATCCCCTTTCTCCCCTAATTATGCTGATACAGTGTTTAAGAAATGTCAGAATTGAAAATTATACAGCAAATTTGACTCAAGAAGCAATGGTCAATTAACTGAAAAGTAGCTCTGGAAACCCCTTGTCCTGGGTCTGCCACATTCTTATGTTGAAAGATAGCCCATTATCTGCTGTCTATTTTCAGGCTAGTTCTTCTCCCATCAATGAGGACAGCCAAGATAACTCATCACTGACATGCTTACAGGCCAACCTGATCCAGAAAGTTCCTCACTGAGACTCTTCCCCAGTGATTGTAGGTCAATGGCTATCATACCATCCAATGGAGATGAACAGAGGAGTCTGCGCAATCCTGCCGACTGCCAAGGACCAAGACACAGAGGCAGAGATCTGTTTCAGAACATGCCTCTATGTTTGCTTGCCATGAGAACTCGGGCAAGGTGTTTTCTTCAGTCGTGAAGTGGAAGATGGCGCCAACGACCAGTATAGCCTTGGTGTGAGGATTAAATGAGGGTGTATCTCTGAGGTGCACAGTGTGGTACTTGGTACTAGGAAGTACCCAGTGAACTGTAGCTCCTCATAGTAGATGTGATAATAGGAGAGGGTTTATAAACTTGATGATGGCTACAACCTGGTAAGGACCAATAACAGTCATTAAATGTGCACTAGGGTTAATCAAAAGCTGAATGGATAAAGACAATGTGGGGCCTGCACGTGAGTTTTATGAAGCTGTGAAGAAAACGAAAGCATGACACTTGCTGGGAGATGTGAGACAGACTGAGAAAGACAAATGCCACAGGCTTTTTTCTCCTCATATGCAGAGTCTAGACTAAAAATATTTATAAAGGTGTATATGAAGATCTATGTACTCATGTGTGTGTAGATCGTGAAACTAGAAAGGGGGTAGGAGGAAATATTAGGGGAAAGAAAAGAGGGACATGGAACAAGGGAAAGGGAACTGTTTGAGGTTTGGAGGAAGGCATCAGTCAGGGAAGGGGATGGAGATGGGACAGGGAGGCTGGTGGGGAGGGGACAGGGAAGGGGGTGGAGATGGGACAGGGAGGCTGGTGGGGAGGGGACAGGGAAGGGGGGTGGAGATGGGACAGGGAGGCGGGTGGGGAGGGGACAGGGAAGGGGGGTGGAGATGGGACAGGGAGGTGGGTGGGGAGGGGAATGAATGAGATCAAAGACAAATTGTAAATGAATGAAAAATGTCATAACAAGACCCATTGCTTTTAGGTTATACTAACCTAAAAATGGACAGAAAAAATACTGCTGAAGTAAATAAATATTAGCTGGGTATGGTGGTACATGCCTTTAACATCAGCATTTAGGAAATAGAGGCAGAGAGATCTCTGTGAGTTCAAAGTCAGCCTGGTCTACATAGTGAATTCCAAAACAGTCAGAGCTATGTAGTGAAGTCATGTCTCAAAAAAAATGTATTGTCACTGATCTTGCCTGGGCTCATATAGGTAATATTAGGTAAGTTGGAAACAGATTTCTGGATGCCGTGACTGAGGACATATATGATCACTTTGAAATGCATACACATAGTGACCAGGAAGTATTGCAAGTGGGAGGGTCTAAGAAAGACTTACATAGAACATCAATTTTCAGATAGTCATGGACTAATTAAGATAGAGTTGCATGTGATAAGATCTTGTCCTAAAGTTTGCTCACTCCAGAGAGAGAGAGAGAAAGAGAGACAGAGAGTGAGGAGGAAGGGGGAGAGAGGAGGAAGAAAGAAGGAGAGAAGGGAGAGAGAGGAGAGGTAGAGAGAGGGGGAAGAGAGAAGGGGGGAGAGATAGAGCAAGGAAGAGAGACAGACAGACAGACAGACAGACAGAGGAGGGGGAAGAGAGAGAAGGTAGAGAGGAGAGGTAGAGAGAGGAGGGATGGAAAGAGAAGAGGGGAGAGAGAAGAGAGGGGGAAAGATAAAGCAAGGAAGAAAGGAATAGAGACAGGCAAACAGACACAGACACACACACACAGACACACACACACACACACACACACACAGAGCGAGAGAGAGAGAGAGAGAGAGAGAGAGAGAGAGAGAGAGAGAGAGAGAGAGAGAGAGAGTGTTAGCACACAGAGAGGAAGAAGCTTGGCATAGTAAGACCTTGCCAGACGAACTCAGTCTTCAATGTGTCTCTCCCTGGGCTGGTCCTATGCTCCTGCCCAAAGGAGAGTACAATCCACTGGAGAGGAAGGAGACATGAGGCTCTGCTGATCGTGTAGAACAGTGTCATCAACAATGACATCACAAGACAAAACCAATGGAATTATAATAATATATTTTACCTAGAAAATATAGTTTTAAATGGGATATTTTCTCTTAGTTTGGAGTGAGTATTTGACATCTGGTATACATTCTACCCTCATGGCCCACCTATACTCAGAGAAGTCATCTTTAGTCTACCTCTGTTGCTAGTGTCTATCTCAAGGGACAGGGCAGTTCCTGGCTTTGCTACTCAGGCAATGATTCTCACCGTTAGTGTCTCCCAGGTGGATATGTCCTGGGTCTCCTCTGTACCTCCCAAGTCTGAATCTAACAGGACCTTTGGTGAGTCAGATGTCTGGAGAAGCTTGTCCTTTGACAAGACCGTGCACTCTCCCCTGTAACCATGTTTGTACAGTACATACCCCATACCCTTATCGTAGATTAGGTAAACTTTTTTTTTATCACAGTCAGACTAAAGGTGGACTTTGCTTAGCCCTCTCTGGAATCAGTGGAATCTAGTAAGACTTTTCTGAATCAGAAGGATGAGCTATTTAGAAAAAAAAAAGCCAGGCAGACACAAGATGGAAACAAGTTTTTATTCAGCCATGTAACGAATGACATGGTTATTCTAGTTGTAAAAGTAGGGGAGGGAGGAGGGGCAGGATAGAGAGTTTCTAACCCATCATCTAACTTCCTCTCTAGAGTTGGCTTTGTGGGTATATATACCCTTAGAGGTCTCTGACTTTTGACTGACAGTTCTGCTGTATTGAATCTTCTAACTATTTTTGGATAAAAAGTTTTGCATTTCTACTTTTGGTCCTGCAAACTCTGTAGGCGGCTCACACTCACCAAATCTCGTCCTTATTGTTACCTGCAGGCATAAGAGAGTGATGGATTAGGAAGGTATTTAAAGAGCTTATGTTCTTTCCCCTTTACCCATCACTGCAACATCTTTATAGCCAGGATATAACAGCATGAAAATGGACCCGGGAGACTCCGAGTCAATAATGCATGAAAAGCAGGAAGTCAATGGAAGACCATTCATCCCAGGGACAAAACGTTCCTCAATGAACATCTAAGCAACCCCACCCTGCTAGCCGTCCCTTCATGGTTCATTGCTCTGTGACCCTGGGCTGTGCCAGTGAGTCAGCTGGCCCATTCATAATGGAGTTTCATGTGGGTGAAAGTTTGCATGTTAACTGCTTTCGTTTCTGTCAGAAGTTTAAACACAGCAGATGTGTCCTAGCCATATGGCTCAGATCAGAAATAAAAGAGCTGAAATTTATTCAAAGCTGTGGAGCCCAAGGAATAAGGCCTTCTCTGGGAGATTTAGGTGAAGCTCTTTATGGCAAGGCCTCCCCTGCAGTGATCCTTGATGATGGAGATGGTTCTTGCTCACCCAAACTGTTTTCTTTGATGGTGGATGTGTATTCATACTTCTTACTCAGGGAGAGCCAGGGATTCAATACTTTTTGTGGGAAGGGATGCCCAGGAAGAGAAGCTCATGGGCTGAACACTTGGAACCTATCTAGATACTTCATTAGCATGGAGAACTTCAGGTTTTGATCCTAAGTGATCCATTGTCATGGTCCTCTCAGTGGGGTGTCATAGGTGTGGGTTCCAGATCAGGTAGTTTGGCAGAGAGCTGGCTCCAGGCCTGCCATTCTCAAGTCTGAGATCCCCCCTGGATTTAAACCTGCTCAACCTTGCCAGTTCTTCTGTCTAGTGACACAGTCCACTTGCCCCACACCTAAGGAAAACTAACATTCCTTCCCCCAATATCCAACAACTGCCAGTAACTTCTCAGCTTGAAGTGGGGGCTTGTGAGTCCCTCCCACATTGCAGTAGTTGAATGAGAATGGCCCTCATAGGGTTGGATACTTGAATGTGTGCTTCCCACTTGGTGGAACCATTTGGGGAGGATTAGGAGGTGTGGTCTCTCCAAGGCATGTCACTTGGGGTGGGTTTTAAGGGTCAAAAGTTCATGCTATTCCCAGTTCTCACTCCGTTTGCCTCACGATTATGGATCAGATGTAAGTCCTCAGCTTCCAGGCCTGCTGGGCTTAGGCCTTGTTCCCACCGTGATAGTTGTGGACTCACCCTCTGCACTCGTAAGGCCCGATAAACTTGTTCTTCTATAAGTTGCCTTGACCATGTGCTTTGTCACAGCTATGGAAAAGTAGCCAAGACATCTATTCGTAATAGAATTTTGACTGGCTTGATCTTGTGCCAGTCACCCCAGCTGGTGTGAATTCCTGAGGGTGATATCTGTGTCATGTCCAGAATACAGTAGTTCCCAGTATTTCTCTTTCCCTTCCTCCAGCGTCTGCCCCCTCTGCTGCAATGTTCCCTGAGGGTTGGGCATGGAGGTGGTGGGGTGTTGACATAGATGTCCCATTTAGGGTGAACGGCCACAGACACTCATTCTCAGCACTCTGATCAGTTACGAGTCTGCATTTTCCAACACTCGCTGCATTAAGAAGCTTTTTGACCAAAGTCAGAGATAATGCACATCCGTGGACAGAAGCGTAAGTATTTAGAAGGTAGCTTGACAATGTGGCCACTTAGCAAAACAGCAATGGTTGGTTCCTTCAATGGTCTATGACCTCCTCGGCCATGGGACTTGGAGAAGTTTTACACTAACAGGCACAGATTTCTCTCTGTGGAGCCGGCCTCCAGTCCAGTCAGAAGGCAGCTGGTTACTGGCACGACAGCCATGCCTCTATTTCATCCGTGAGCACATCTTGCTTAATGGGTTGACATTACAATATGGCGGGTCCAACACTGGATAAGACTGCTGATGTCTTTTCTCCCCTAGTGGCCTGTATAGCACCCTCTCCCTGTGAAACCTAACTGTTAGGGAGGAAGCTTTCATGCTCGGGTTGCTTTCTCTATGTCCTGCTGACATGTGCGGTGTCTTGAGCAATAGGGTCTTACCATGTAGCCAGCACTTTATTTAGAAATATGTGGGTTAATGCCAGAACAGCTAAGAGACTTTGGAGAAGAGGATTTAGGAGTAAGAGACAAGGAGTGCTATTTTTAATTTTTTTAAAAGGACCAGCCTTATAGGGTATTGATATTTGTTCACTTATTCATTCACAAATAATCATAAATAAATGTGATTGTGTGTCCTGCTCTGTTGTAGATACTGGGAATACAGCAGTGATAAAGCACAGGCATCTGCCCCATGGAGTCCAGTTTGGGCGTGGGGGGTTAGATGGGGAGTGAGTGAGTCAGAGGACACACATGAAAGGGTTGGTGAGGCACCTTTATGAGCAATGAGGCCAGGCCCAGCTCTGACAGTAAAAGACATTTGAATGAAAACCTGGAAAAGCCATGAAGTCTGGGGTCAGAGAACTTCTTGGTGCCAAAGTCTGGAGTATGAGTGTGTGGGTGGAGCACCCTGGCCCAGTGTTGGTGCTCAGGGGAGGAAGGCGGAATGGCAGAAAAGGAAGGCAGACACAGGGCAGGACCTACAGACGAGTGTGTCCTACAGGAGCTACAGATTTTACCCTGTGTGACTTTAGAAACTATCAAAGTTTGTCCATGCAGGAAATCAGCAGCTATAGAGACCACACCGATAGGCACGGACTCATGTACCACTTTTTCAAAAACGTCATTTAAAACGATTCCTGTCACTGAAAGGAGGATACTGGTATCAGTGGCAAAACATACACAGATTTCCATGAAAATGAAAGCTAATGGGCAGACTAGCAATGACTTAGGATGGGAGACCCAAGACCAGCCAAATGGAGACAGGAGCTTAGGCTGTGGGGATGCAGGGTGGGGACTCTGAGCATCTTAATTGCTTTTCCTTCTCGTACCTGCTCTGCACATCTCCCTTCCATCCAGCGCCGACCATTAGGATTTCTTAGCAATATTGTGTATGACGACTCACACTTATTAACCCTAATACTTGGGAGGCTGAAGCAGGAGGATAGTAAGTTTGAGGTCAGCTTGGGCTAAGTAGAGAGGCTTTGTCTTAAAAAATATTAGTTCTTCATAAAAACGCACGACTCTTATTTATGTGTTAATTAGAATTTGTTTTGCTTTCTTATTGATTAATTTTCTTGCGTGATTATTTTATAATGTATTCGGATTACTCTCTCCCCCTCTCCTTTTTTACCCCCCCATCCTTATCAACAATACTTCCCATCCTTACCAGTCTTTTTCCAAGCTTCATGGTTTTGGATTTTATTTTGTGAGCCATTTAGTTAAACCAGGGTCATCTTTGTACTCACAGGATGGAAAGTATCCACTGGAGGCTGATGGGGACACTGATAGGTACACAACCAAAGGCATTGATTTCTCTGTTCTCTGAAGTATCATTAGTAAACAGTTCAGCAGTGATGGGAAGCCCCTTGTCCCCAGAGTCCTTCTACCATCCTTGCCCATCTGCCTAGTGCAAGCATCCACAGCTGCTATGAGCCCATGACTGCAGTGGCTGTGTCTTACCCAGAAGATAACTTTTTTATCTTCTTAAGTTTGCATCTCTTCTCCCCATCCTCTGGCTCTCAGATTCTTTCTTCCTCCTGCAAGTTTCCCTGAGCCTTAGAGCAGGTGGTAGAAATGTCTCGCTTATAGCTGAGCACAAGTCTGCTACATACTCTCAGCATCTTGTGCATCCATGAGTTTCTGCACTTTCCATTGTTCACTGGAAAGAGATGCTTCCCTGACTAGGGCTGAGAGTAGCATCTGTCTGTGAGCATATACACAGATATTTAGATGGCAGCTCAAAATCGTCAATTTAGATAATCAACAGCATTTAGTTCCCTCCTGGAACCTTTGATCTCTCCTGCCATGGTTATTTGGCCAGATTTACAGAACCAGACAGGAATTTCTACCTATAGAGTAGATCTAAAATCCAATCAGAGAACAGTCGGTCATCCCCTTGACAGCAATGTAACTATTGTGCATGTCGGTGTATCTACCTGGCAGGTTGTTCTGCTGAGTTGTAGGACTCAGTTGGGTAAGAACATGGGTTGTCCTCCAGTAGCCTGCATAGCATCCTTGGGGACTATGAAACTAGTAGGTGTGGAGGAAGCTTTTGGCTCAGTTCTAAGTGATTTCTGTGTTTCCTGCATCCTATGTATGTGGCGCATTTACAACAGGGTCTTATCATCTAGTTCTGATAGGCATCCAAGAAGACTGGTAAAAGCCTATACTGTTCTGGTGGACTCTGAGATCTCCTTGATCAGCAACTTATAAAGAGGTATTCTACCATTGGCATTGGGGTTTTTGTTTAATAGTTCACAGAAACTGAAAAAAAAAACTGTCAAGGAGACATAAATGCAAAATACTCTGGCTTGGTCATTATACATTATATACACATATTTTGAACACAAGAAACATGTACAATTAAAATAATAAAAAAGAATCTATAAGAAAAAGTTTATATCAGTTACATGAACTTTACTTCAATTTAAAAAAATATCAGCATAGCCAGGTGTGGTGGGTGGTACAAGCCTATAATCCTAGAATTTTGGAGGTGCAGGCAGGAAGATTTATAACTAAAGCTATCCTGGGATACTTAGGGAGATATTGCCTCAACAAGCCCCAGCCCCAAATCAGTCTATCCTTCTAAAAAAAGAAAAGAAAAAGAAAAAGAAAGAAAAACCAACAGTCCCGTGTTGTCTAGGCACGAGAGTGAAAGTCTGTCTCCTTGGGACTCAGTCAGGACTGAGGGCAGCTTCCCACAGCTAGGTGGATGCAGGTGGAGCTGGGCTAAAAGAAGGATGAGGAGAGACAATGGATAGAGTAGAGGCAAGAGGAGGATAAAGTCACAGGCCACGTCTGCAGCTGTCACAAGATTTCTATTTAATACTGGAGATTTCACCATCCTTACAAGAACACCTTGCTGCGTCTTCCTCCTACCGAAGGTCCGATCTTGTGTCCCCTGAGTCATTCTATGGCACACTGACCCTGAGGTGAGTGTGTGCTGGATAACAACGTAATGAGATGCTTCCCTTGTGAATGAGCAGGAGCCTTTTATGAATGGGATTTACCTGGCTTCATACTCCTCAGTCTCTGTCTTAGGAAGCAGGATGGTAAACCTTTGCCCATACAGTTGTTGGCTGAGTAAGGGTATAAAGTGCAAGCACATTGCAGGAGATCCCTCCCATCTTACTGTTGGGCAAATGGAACAATCTCTAAAGGAGCACAGATCAGCACTTCCCAAGGGTGGATCCCATAATTACAGGCTAGCTGCAGAATGGGTCAATAGTCTATATCTCAATAAAGGGATCTGTAGGGGGTCTTGGGGGAACTCTGAAGCCTGGGTGTGATAATGAACACACAGTTAAGGAGAAGAGAGACACACAGAGATAGAGAGAAACAGAGGGACACACAGAGACACACACAGAGAGACACAGACACATAGAGAGACAGAGACACACAGAGATAGACTCAGAGACATAGACACACACAGAGAGACAGACAGACACACAGAGGTGGGGGAGTTCCATTAATTTGTTTTAAAGAGGAAAAAACTGCCCCCAAGTCTTTTCTCTGGGGCTGGGAAGATGACTCTCTGTAATGATTGCTTTGTAAGCATGAGGACCCAAGTTTAATCCCCAGCATCCACTTTTAAAAAGCTGGGAATGTAGAGACAGGTTGATGATCCCTTTGGCTTGCTGGCTAGCTAGCTTAGCCTAATGGCAAGCTCCAGACTATTAAGAGACTCCAACTCAAACACAAAGGTGACCAAAGAATGACATCCTCTGCACACACACACGTATATATGTATATATAAACACATCTGTATGCATATGCACCCATGCTTCTGCACCTGCACACACATGAATACATGTATGCATACACACTAAAGAAAAAAAACATTTTTTTCTGTTTTTAGGACATATATTATCAGTTAAAATCTATCTTGCTAAAATCTGAGCAGGGAGAAGGAGAAGTGAGCATAAAGTTTCATTCCTGACCAAGAAGCTCTTTGCAGATGAAAACTCCTGGGAGAGGGAAAATCAGTTTTCTCCAATGGATGGATGCTGGATACACCAAGCACGCTCCAGGGAAGGCGTTGTGCTCAAGAGAGTTGGCCAACAAAAAGTCAATGCCATGTGATTTGTGTGTGTGTGTGTGTGTGTGTGTGTATTTTTCTTTTTGTTTTATTTACTTAGCAATTTATTTATCTAGTCATTTAATTATTTTGAGAGAGAAAGAACATGAAGTTGGGTAGAAAGATTTGGGAAAAGTTAGGGGAGCAGAAAAAAATGTGTTCAAAATATATTGCACAAAAAAAAAAGCCAGTACACACAAAAAAATTAATGAAATATGCCCTGTTTGTTCATCTAAAGAAGACATTTGATTGCTTGTTTCTGTACACAAAACACAAGACAATGATTCATATCAGATTTGTTTTGGGAAAGGATTGATCCGGAAACAAGAGACTCGGGGCCACTCTGTAACTGTGACCGAATTTGGAAATAGCATCCCAGAGATACAGTGAATCCTTTGGGCGCTCAAGTCTTAAGAAGAGTGGCTTTGGGTCCTGCATTTCTCTGGCTCCCTCTGCTGGCCACATGCTTCCCTGCTTTGCTTGGAGAGTTGGTAGATTTCAGCTCCAAGGTTTTCTTTTTACCTCTTCCCAGCTCCGCCCTTATGTAAGTTACACTATCCTTAGATCCAAGAAGAATTCCTCAGGCAATGATTCTCAGTTGTCAACCACACTACTTTCTCTAGGGTAGCGTGGGGGAGATGTTTCAGGCTAAAGTCATATCGGTCACGGACTGTGTGTAGTTTCTGTACTGGACGATGGATTTAGTTGGATTGCTTTCAAATCTGAGGAAGGAGAAACCATGCTACTTTGTATTCTTGAGTCCAGGAACTGTTATCCGAAGTCACTATGGATATTTTAACAAACACGTCAAAGTACTGGATCCCTCCAGGGTATGGACGCCTTGTTTCCCTGCATTCTGTCCTCAGGTTAGTCTAGGCTAGCCTCCAAAGTCCTGCCGAGCTTATTAAGAGTGTTGAGTGATGTCTTGTTCTCATTAGCTTAGTACTTTAAGTGTTTTCTGGGCTTGACAGTCCTCTGGAAAAGGATAAATGGTGATGTCTATGATGCAGGCCACCAGGAACATGAAATCCAGATCCATTTGGGTTTTGATGCAGAACTCAGTCATGAACAAGCTCAAGTCTTAGTTTACCTTTTCAGCAATACTAGTTTTGGGGTCCTCCCACTTTGAAATCAGAAGTCCCTGTCCCTGTAATGCTGCCTGTGAACACTGCCCATGTCTGCGCTGACTCCAGGCCTCAGCTGCTACCTGACCTGTGTGACACAGTCACCACTCATGGTTCCTGTCACCCGAATTTCATCTCCACCTGTGAGCAAGTACCGTTGGTCTGCTGACTCCCAGAGAGTGAGGGGACAGTAAGAGCATGACTTTAAATTTTCTCTTTTCCAGAAGTTTCCTTATTAGGCTACTGGTGTTAAAAGGAAAAAAAATCTCTTATATTTTAATAATCTCATGAAATGGAGTGGCCCCGTGTGTGTGTGTGTGTGTGTGTGTGTGTGTGTGTGTGTGTGTGTGAAAGCTACTGCAAGCTTCCAGCTTATTATCCAATCAGATGGGCTCAGAGAAGGCCCTGAATGTGTTGTGAGACCAGAGTGTCCATTTGTTTTCAATCACTGTGTCCACCAGGGAATAGGGGAAACCTGCCCTGACTTCACACCTCCCCACTCTCCTGGCTAGCTCTGTCCTCTGTGGATGGACTATGATGAAGTCATATGAAGTTGTCCTTATTATGGATCGAGGGGACAGAACATCTATTTCATAGGGCTCTGTTTATTTTGAGAAAAATCTTTGGCTAGGATTCCAGTTCAAACAACTAATAAACTTGTTTTTTTGTCACACATAGAACTTCATGTTCTGTGAGGGAGTGTCATGCTGGTTCGATGGAGATAGGGGAAGTCCTGGTGATGTCCTGGTGGCCATTCTTTGCCATCACGAACAGGATACAGTCAGTATAATCCTTTGGGTCTTTTATGTGAAGATGTGTATTTTAATTAGTCTTCAAATTTGCACCTAAAGGAAGGAAAAGGCGTGCACTGCCTCTGTGGCCAGCAGGGGTCGCTCTTGCTCTTTCTCTCTAACAGAAGTTAACCTGAGGCAACCCCTTCCAGGTTGCTGGGGTTAAAAAAAAAATCCAGTTTCTGACTCAGCTCCCGACCTTTTTACTCTGTTCAGATTAGCATCTTGCGAAAAACACCATGGTGAGCAACAGTTGGCCATGGGTCTGGAAAAGGATCGGAGAAACTATACAGTTTTAAAAGAAAACTGCCCATGGTCTCTTTTGACTATTTAAAATTTTTGCCACAGGTTAGTAGCAGGGATGGGGATGGGGATGGAGATGGGGTGGAGTGAGGTTTAGACATTTTTCAATCTTTTAATTGATTACATTAATTCTAACCTCTTTAGGCAGTTTGTAAAGTGCCTTTGCTATCATTTAGTAGGCTGCGAAGGATCAAAGCCCCTTTTCCCAGATGGCCCACTTTTCCCAGGGCAGAGCTATTGAGAGAGGCCTAATTATCCTGGGGTGATTTTAATCCAGTTAGTTATTCCTCCTCTCCCATACACAGCAGAGGTTGGGAATCTTCCCCCCAGCCCCCCCCCCAAAAAAAGTTATAGGCCTGATGGTAATTTTTATTTTCACATATGTATGAATATGTGTGTGTGTGTGTGTGTGTGTGTGTGTGTGTATGTGTTTGTGTATATATGTATAAATGTACTGGCCTGGAGCTCACTAGGTCAGTTTGTAGCCTAGGTTAGCCTCAGGCTCATAGTGATCCTTCTGTCTCTGCCTCCTGAAGACAGAGATTGTAGGTATGAGCCACTCACCACACCTGGTTCCTGGTGGTAAACATTACTTAAAAATCTCTTGGGTCAAAGAAACACTACTGTAACTCTGCCCTTGTACAATCTGTCATGGTAACATGTAGTCATGACACTGTGTCTTAACAAAACTTTATGCCCACTTCAGTTACTCTTTCACCTACAGATATCTACAGATGCTCAAAACCAGTTAACACCCCTCATCTAACTATTATTTTACATTCTTTCTATACACGGAACTCTGTTCTAATGAAGTCAGTGATCAGAACCCCCCAGATGGACCTCTTTCCTGGTGCCAAGTGCCCCTTAGTCCATCCCTGTCAGCTGATGTTCCTCTGCTTAGGAGTTTCCTGAGCTCTGTCTTTCATACACAAAGGCACAAAGACTGACAACCGTCATTATGCTGACTGTATCCTGTTTAGATTTTAAGACAGTGGTTTGCAAAGTGTGATCTTGGAGCACAGGAGATGTTAGGAGCCGGTGCTGCTGTAATTGTGAACTTGTGATCTTTAAATTCATTGCCTCATTCCATCCACATCTGAGAAGATCGATGCCCTACTATAAAAGAACAAGTACCAACTGGCCTGAAATAGCCCAAGAAAATCTGGTGTGAGATTTCTCTAGGAGCTGATCCAAGGGCACTTTTCTTTTGCCTTTTGATCTGTTGAAAGATGCCTATGATACTTGGATGCCTTAGAGACAGAAGTAGCAGGATGAGTTCTAACAAGGGGTCTTACAGGGAGTCAGGGCTTAGAGAAGGGGTGGTGGGTTGGGTCCTGGTGGGACTTCTGTGTGTGCTGCTTGTGTTCAGCAAACCTGTCTTTCTTTCAAACACTGTCTCTGAACAGCCTTCTGTGGGTAGCTCAGTCATAGCAAACACTGCTTGCACTTTAAGTCTCTCTTCTCCACTTCAAACTTGCCAAGTCCCTGACCCATGTTGGCAACAGCAGGTTGAGTTATTCATTCCTTCCCTTCTAGGGAGGAGGACTCTTCTGTGGGGCAGACTATTGAGTGAAGAAAACGAGAAGTGGCCAAGAGAAAGAAAAACCCTGAAGGTAGCTGATGAGGATTTTTACTCCTTTAGGTGAGGTTATTTGTGCTAATGTCAGGCTACGGTAGGTACCAGGGGCAGGAAGACAGTATCCCAGGTGACCTCCATCCCTTCCTCTGCTAGAGGATCCCAGAAGCATATATGTCCTTTGAAGATGACACTGGATTATTTTTGAAAGAAAACTAGTGGTTTTATTTTGGATAAATGAGAAACAGCACACACTTTGGATTTAAGCACCAATATTTAAAAAGAGAGATCCGTAAGAAAAGGATAGAATATACCCAATTGTGGGTGTGGCCTTCTCAAGAGAGTAACATGTAGGTGTCTTGACAATGGCTGGAGAATGTGACCTTATGGCATTTTGTTGAGTTTCTGCACTCAAAGGATGTGTTTTATAAGGATTAGCAATTAAGCGGAGTTTTAGAATCATGTACAGACCAGCTAGTTCGCTTATTTTTCTTAATGGACTTCTTTTTATAAATGAGATTGCAGGGTAGCTTTATACTGTATATTCTTTGGGTTCAGGGGTGAGAGAGGAGGGCTAACAGGGTTAAACCCCAAAGTTTTAAACAACCTGGGCCCTCGTGAGCATACTTTGCTGCTTTTCACATCCTTGTTAGACATAAAAAAGAAAAATCCTTGTTTGGTGTGTTTTTAGGGAAACTAGCATTATCCTTGTATCTCTGTAGGTCATTTTGACTTTTATCAGTTTTGTTCGTGTGTGTGTGTGTGTGTGTGTGTGTGTGTGTGTGTTTGACTCTAAGTCTATGGGAAACAGAACTACATTCCAAGGGAGGGGCTTCTTTTCCTTCCCATGCCTCCTTAACTTGGCATGCCTTTCTATCCTGTCTCACACCATATTTAGTAATTAGGTTTTAAGATAGTGGTTTACAAAGTGTGTTCTTGGAGCAATGTCATTATCAGGGCATGCTCAGAAGGCCTGATATCAGGTATTGGTTCAGATAGCTCTGAGTTCCGACCTTTATAAACTTGCCGTGCAGTCGATTAGACTCCCACCAGAAAGACCTGAGAGGTGGACAAACCTTAGACTTTCAGCTCCAAACCCCAACCCCGTGAGACCCTTCTCACCAAGGCTCTGGACCCTGGAGGGGCTCCGACTTGTTGAGATGCACAGGTTCCCAGTTCTCGGCCATTTGGGAGATGTCTGAGCAGGGCCACTGTTGTAGAGATAGTTAGCAGACCGAGATGTGTTACCGGGGCCTATTTCTCTGTTCTGCACTGTGTGGTGGGGGCATGGACTGACACTAGACATCTGCTATCTCTAAGACAATCTCTGTGGTGTGGAACGCAGTTGAGTCTTGGGTCTTTCTAGCCTCTGGGTGGCTGAGATTCTGTGGATGGGGTGGAAGTGCAATGACTTGAATGCTATCATCTATTGTCCATCCATGGCCTACTGAAAACCCCCTGACCATTTAATACCACCGGGAGAAGGGGAGGACAGAGAGTGTGAAGGTCAGTAACCATGTGACCACAATAAGGCTGCCTATTGGTTCAACCTCCGGCATCTGCAAGGATTAGACGCCTACCTTCTACACAGCTGCCCGCCCTTAAGTGTCCTATATTCCCCAACTCGTAGCCTGGTGGCCAGTGTATTCATCAGATTTTGGGTGACTGTCGTTCTGTGTGTTAGAAATAAATTATCCCATTTCTTCTACTAACTGAGAAAGAAGTAAGTCCAAACATTTTGCAACAACGAGTTTTCTCAGAATGTTCTTCTTTGGTCTGTCAGCTGATTATTATTTTCTGGGGACACTAATAACAGCCCAGAAGTGGTGTCTGCAAAGCTCCCATTAAGGCAGCTTGCGTGGCAAACCTGTTATTCAGGTATTGAGCGCAGCTTGCTGGGCAAACAAGCTGAGTCTCGCTAGGGGATGGCGAAGCCGGGGATGTTTGTGAAGGGTGTAAGGTGTGAGGCCAGCCATGGCGGCTGACGTGGTAGAACAGGTCACAGGTGGCCTTATGTAGTTGAGTGTGGGAGACAAATTCATGAGGGTGGAAAGAGTTTTATTGAACAGACATGCTTGCTGTGTTTCTCCCAGCTTGAATATTTTTTCCTCATCATGATACTGGTGAAGGTAGTAATTATTAGGATGACATCATGATGGTAGGTGACAGGAATTAGGGACTGTCTCGAGTATTTTGATTTCCTTCTCTGAAGGTCAAGAACTTCCTTAATAGTGACTGCCTCTGTAGGAGGCATGAGGTGGGCGCTTAGTAGCTACTTCTCTGTAGGTTCTTTATTCCGACTGTACTTGTTCCAATATAAACTCCCTCTCTCTCTCTCTCTCTCTTTCTCTCTCTCTGTACATGTACCAATATATTCATCTATGTGGAAACCACAGGTTAACCTGGGGTGTCATTTCTCAAGCACTACACATTTGTGTGTGTGTGTGTGTGTGTGTGTGCGCGTGTGTGGGCACACAT
Organism: Tokudaia tokunoshimensis; assembly: GCA_036184795.1. NCBI lineage: Eukaryota > Metazoa > Chordata > Mammalia > Rodentia > Muridae > Tokudaia > Tokudaia tokunoshimensis. The sequence continues at coordinate 22,475,175 of BTHU01000010.1, read as the reverse complement.
GCGTGAGAGTGTTGGTAGAAGGCAGAGACTGATGTCAGATACCTTTTTCAGCTGCTCTCCATTTTATTTACTTAGGCAGCGTTTCCTCCTGAACCTGGAACTTTCTGATTGTTCCTGAGGTTTCCCATCCCCCTTCTGAGCTCTGGGGTTTAAAGCAGGTCACCCTGCCTGTTATTTGTTTTTCTTATGTGAGTGTTGGCGATCCATTGCTGGTCCTTAGACTTGCTGGGCAAGTGTTTTATCCACTGAGCCATCTCTTTGGTGTTTTATTTGAGACTGTGTCTCTGACTGGAACCTGGGGCTCACCACTAAGCCCTAGAGAATTTTGTCTCTGCCTCCCCAGTGCTGAGGTTACAAGCATGATGTTTTACCCAGCATCTTTCTGTATGGTCTGAGGATGGAACTCAGGTCTTGTATGATGAGCCTACTGAGACATTTACCCAGTCTCCAAGACAAGCCTCTTGCAAACAGAAGAATAAAAACTGTGGGAGCAACCGGTGACAACCGTGAACACAACCGGTGACAACCGTGAACACAACCGGTGACAACCGTGAACATAACCGGTGACAACCGTGAACACAACTGGTGACAACCGTGAACACAACCGGCCAAGCAGATTTGGTTTAGTGTGGATGAGGACATGATTTCCCCCTTTTATAAAATTTAATTTTAGTCTTGGAGAGATGACTCAGTGGCTAAGAGCACTGGCTGCTTTTTTCAGAGGAGTTAGGTTCAATTCCTGACACTCATATGGTGGCTCATGAGTGTCTGTAACTCCAATTTCAAGGATTCTGACTCTTTTTTTGGCTTCCATGGGCACCAGGCATACACATGGTACACAGGTATGCATGCAGACAAGACACCCGCACACATAATAGAGTAACACAAAGAAAAAATTAATTTTATCATTATTGTGTGTGTGAGTGTTTATGTTGTGTGCACATGAGTGTGCATGATGTTTGTGTATGAGTGTAGGTACATGCCCACCTTGGTGAATGCGTGGATGTCAGAGGACACCTTTTGGAGTGGTTTCTTCCTTCCTTCCATGGGTTCTTGAACTAAATTCAGGCCACTTGCATGGCAAGTGTTTTTACTGAAACAATTTTTAAGTTTTTTTCTTCTTCTTCTTAGAACATCAGCCAATTCGGCTACCTAGATAAAGATATAATTCTGAAAAGAATTTAGGGAGATTTCCGAGCGATGTATAGTTTTTAAGTACTTACTGTGCTAGCTGACCAAATAGACAACCCAAGACAAATGTTTCCATCTTCTCTATTAGAACTGCACTGTGGTGTGCCATGCATCACACCCAGGGGTGACTGGAACAAAGTGCTCAATCTCCTTAAATTCCAGACCTGTCATCTGCTCTCAGGGAGAACCCATGAAACACCCTCCTTCAAGGCCTGCCTTAACCAGGGCTCTTGAAAGTTTAGCTTGCCTGGAGCAAGACTGTGCTAATGGGATTCTAGTGATGCCACCAATCCTGCTGTGTGTCCACCCAGCTCAGTCTAAACCACAGCTATTGAAATTGGCTCATAGACGTGACACTCAGTGGTGGAGACCATCAAAGGGTGGATGGATCGAAATCATCCGTTGCCGTTCTCAACGTTTGGTAGATGGGTCATTATCCTCAGCATCATTTGGGGCTTCGCTAGAAATGCAGAATCCCGGGCTCCACCCAGAGCTTCTAGGTCACAATCTGCATTTTAACAAGCTCTCCGGGTTATAGGTATGCGTATTAGGACTTGAGAAGCAGCTGGCTCACAAGGCTCCTGGCTGGGTGGTGACTCGAAACCATTGCTTCCTAAGCTGCTGGGAATGGTGGATGGACATCTTCACAATATGCCTTTGTGATAAGACTATGAATAAAATACTTCTGCCTTAATGGCTGTTAAGAATATCTGGGACAACAGTGACCTGTCATTATTATTTCCTTCTCTTCATCTTTCCTGTCCTCTGGTGTTCGGTGTGTGGCAGAGAGGATTCCAGAAACTAGAAGTGATGTGTGGTCTATCTTGGTACACATCTGAGGTATGGCGTCCTCTAGGTTTGACATTGGCCTACTCTCAGGGAGGAAGTCAGCTTCTCTTGAAAAAATTGATACAATCTTAGGGGCTGTTTCAGGTTAAGAGATCGTGTCTGTAGACAGAGCATTGACTGAATGCTTCAAGTTTTGGGTAGTGAGGTCATAAAATCCTGACACTCTCTTGTCCTGATTATCTGACTCACACATACAGTGCTGGTATGATGTCCATAAGGTCAGGTCTAATTGCCACAGGACTATGTGAGTCCTGCTGCCTTCAAAGCTGAAAAAGTTCCCATTCCTGGCTTCACATCTTTGATAAAAATCATCTAGCAAATGTCCATTAAACCACCATATGTATGTTTAGATTTTTTTTCACAACTCCTTTGGAATCATTTGTGACTCTTGTGGTATAAAGCAGAACACACTGGGTATAAATTTAGGGTCTGCTATTTTATGGCTGAGTGATCACAGGTAAGTCAATGTACTCCATCCGAGCCTCAGTTTCATAAACTGCAAAGTGCAGATAATGGAGTCGTACATGGCTATGGCCATGTTACATGAAGTCCCAGATGAAGGGCTCACAGGTCTTTAAAGGTGCACACATGTGCATAAGCGCACCCACATTCATCTGTGTTTGGGTACATGTGTGCATGCAGGTGTGCTTGCATGTTTGTGTATGCACATGTGTGTGGATGCTGGAGAACAGCGGCGGGTACCCTCAGGAACACCGTCCACATCTTCTGAGGCAGGGTCTCTCACTGGCCTGGAGCTCACTAATGAGACTTCGTTTAGCAAACACAGAGGCCCTGGAATCCCACTCTCTTCTTCCCCAGTGTTATAATTACAAGCACGTGCCACCACACTTGGAATTTTTTATGGGTACTAGTCTCAGGCCCTTGTGCTTACAAGGCGAATGCTTTACCAAATGAGTCACCCTCCCAGTCCATAGATAGTTACCTAAAATTATTTTTCTAGTATGTATATTTTTGTATGTCATGTGTATGAGTGTTGTCATATGAACACGTTTCTTGAAACTAGCATAGGCCTGTTGTCTTCATCAAATGATTCATAATTTCATTCGATGAATTCTCATTTAAAATCCAGAGGGAGACTTTTGGTGAGAGCTGGGATGATTAAACAGATGTAGCCATACAGACACACAGAGCCATGCACCAAGATCGGAGAGAAAACTCAGTGGAGTTAAACCAGTCCATTACCTTACAGCAGGGGCACGTTCTTTTCCTTTTTGCACGACCGCACTGAAAGTTCTAGAAATGTTCTAATGGTCCTTAGAAAGATGTGACAGGCAGTGGTAATGAGAGAGTAAACGAGACGGGAGGAGTCACACTCAGGAAGGAACTCAGGCATGTTGTCAAGCCAGAAAATCAACATGCCCAGGAAAGATGAACACTCCAGGGCATATGTTCATCCCCCCAAATCTTAAAAGCATTTATTGATTAAAGACAATAAGAGTCTAGCATCTGACGCAGGCCATTGTGAAGAGTCATGCCCAGAATGAAGGAGGTTTTAATCCCAAGGTCTTAACAATTGATCAACGTTGTAACTGGGAGCCACTGATAGCCAAGATCATCTCACCCTTGAACACTGGCATTACCCTCCAGGTGGAGGCTGCCTGTGTTGAAATGGATCACCTTGCGATGAAACTCCATCTGTGTGACACTGTGTGTATGAATATTTATAGAGAAATTGTTAATGTCTGTGGAATGAGGAAGGCAAACACAGTCGAAAGCAACTGAAACTCGGAGATAAGCGTTCACTTGGACACCCCAGCATGCTGTGAGAGGAACAGGAGTTCTCTCTCCTGTTCAGGCTAGAGTCTACACTGCTTGTCCCCTCATGGCACAAGGCAGAGAGGGCAGCTGTGAACACACGGGGGAGGTGGCTTTATTCTCTGCAGTCTTTGAAGAGGGCAGACCTTAGCATCTGAGGAGGCCAAACCTTAGCTTCTATCTCTCATGCTTCACCTCTTGCTGCTGAAACAAACCTTCTGGAAGTTCCATTCAAGTGTTAAAAAGGCAAAAGGTCCTCCTCTGCGTGAGTGGGATGGAAGTGTGCTCTTCAGTCTTAAATCAGCTATTGTCACTGGGCGAATAATATTTTTGTATTTAAGACATTCCGCTTTACTCACTGCTTTGGTCATTTTTATATAAGAAACGCCTCAATCTTTATGAGCTTAAACAACTATTTTATTTGTTCTCAATTTAATTTTGTGCTTCGCATCATAGGACTATATTGTCTGTCTCTGCTTTGTGATGTCTGGGGCCTCAGTTGATTGGCATGAATGGTTGAGGTCTACTTGGAACAGGGAGATCCAAGTCATGTACTGAGAGCTAGCTCTCTCTCTCTCTCTCTCTCTCTCTCTCTCTCTCTCTCAAAGATTTATATACTCATTCCATAAATACAAGTACACTGTAGCTGTCCTCCAGAAGAGGGCATCAGATCACATTGCAGATGGTTGTGAGCCACCATGTGGTTGCTGGGAATTGAACCCAGGACCTTTGGAAGGGCAGTCAGTGCTCTTAACCACTGAGCCATCTCTCCATGGCTTTTGGCTGTTCCCTAAGAGACCCTTTCATGAGACTAGACTTTAGTTGTCTAAACTTTTAAACAGGGAAGTTTTGTTTTTTTTAATTAATTAATTAATTAATTAATTTGTTGTTGTTGTTTTATTATCTGGCCAGAAGATACTTTCCCTGGGGTTTCCTATTTGCATATGTTACATTTTACTTTGCTGTGGAAACAAACGGTTGTAACAGAAACAAAGAGATGAGCAAGAGCCACACTCATCACAGAAACTTATTACAAGAGTCTATCCAGCGCCTCCGCCAAGTACTTTATTATGTAGGTGGGAGTATGTTTGCACGGTTTAGGAAAACACTTTTTGAAATCAAGTGTCAATTCTCTGGCCAGCTTTTCTTTGGCAGTGTTTTTCTGGAAGTTCTTCCCTTGAATCTCATCAATAGAAATGGAACCAGAGGCCTTTGAAAGTGACTCGAAGAAGGTTTTTACTTTTCTGTTATCTGTCTATACCTCGGACAGAGCTTATTACAAATTGAGGATATGGAAAATGTACTAGATAAAACAAAAGCACACTTTCCTGAAGTTGCTAAGAGAGCAGCAGGATTACCCATTTCTCTGGACATTATAATCATCTGGAACTGTGGGAAAGATACTGAGGCCTGAGGCCACCCATCCAAGATCTTGATTTAGCTGGTGCAGAATGTCCCCCAAGCATTAGGATTTTCAAATCTCCTCTGGGGAGCCCTGAAGAAGCTGTCTAGGGCTCTTGTATCTAACTCTGGCTTCCATAATTGGAGTTCTTCCCCACTTTGACTTTAGGGCGACTTCTCATGGTTGCTGCATTCCTGACCAATGATGTTTTTAGAAGGTACTTTTTAAAGATTTGAAGAGGAGTCTCGTTATGTAGGCCTGCTGGTCTCATGTTTGTGGTCCTCCTGCCTCAGACTTCTAAGTGCTGGCATTTCAGGCACGTGCCACCACACCCTGCTAACATTTTGTGTGAAATTTAGTTGCCAGTTTTGTATATCATTGACAGGATAAAAATAATATGGGAGATATATAGGGATGTGTTTTTTTTAATTGAACAGTATCAAATGGTTCTATTTACTCAACCATCTTATGATATTTATAGGTTAACATAAATATTACATTTCCAAATAATCCTTCCCGCATCTCTGGGTTGGACACCCGTTTGTTCAGTTGGGGTGTTTGTTCAGCATCACAATAATTGCATTTATTCCAAGTGTTTCTGGAACGAAAGCAGTAGAGTTTATTATCTCCTCCTTCATGTGGCTTGGGTGTGTGTTTGTCCAAACCAAATATAAACAGAAACTTCTCCAGTTAACAGCTTGCCTTGATAATCGATTTGTAATGGGTATTTTGAAAGGAACTTTGGACTGATTTAAATTCAGGATAAAGTTTAATCTACAGCTTGGAACCCAAACTCACGCAATTGTCTCTTTATTTAGATGGTTTAATTTTTCTCTACTTGCCTCTTAGTGACAGACAGGCAATTCTTTACTGATGAGTGACTACCCATCCTGTTTGTTCGGGACTGGGGAGTTTTCTGGGAAAACTGGGATACACTAGCTTTCTCACTGATGGTGCTAAGATCTATTAGATTTTAGGTTGCTATGTGAAGATTAGTTACAGTTCTCAAATCATGTATAAACTGTGATTGTAAGATTAATGATTATTTTCTGAGTTTGGGTTTTACAAGTTTACTCCAGCCTGTGCCTTTCCTCCAGGAGCTCCTCTCCTGTTGGTGTTGGGGATTGAACCCATGGCCTTGGATGCAAGATGAGGATACTAGAGCACCGAGTTATACCCTCAATGTCTCCTAGGATTATTTTGAGGAATCCTCCAACTTTATCTTGAGAAGAACGTGTATGGTGGTCCCTTGGTGTTTGAAGAGGATTGGATCAGGGAGGATCACTAAAATACATGGATGGTCAAGTCACCATAGATTAAGTTACAGCGTTTTTATCTAACCCGTATTCTTTAAGCCAGTTCCTTATTACTTATACTACAGAACACAAGGCAAATTGTTGTATTCAAGGAATTGTGACAAAGAAAAAGGTTCAAACAATTTTTACTGGTGGCTAGTTGAATCTGTGGATACAGACCCGAATGGCATGGGAATAGATGGCTGAACGTTTTTTTTTTTTTTTGCATTTTTTATATTTTAAGGAAGAATGGCAAGAGCACCAGAATGAGTGGGGGCTAAAATAGAGAAGAAATCGTTGGAGACCTGTGCTCTGTTAGCACTAATCTATTATCTTAGTAGGATGAAATAGTAAAAGATAACTAATGGCCTCTAGTGTGGACTTGTTACCACCCCAAGTAACATCACCGTGGATAAATACAGAACAGAGAGAAGCCATTTGGAGAGGTCAGTGTATTTGTTGTCTTTCTGCCTTCTCTGAAAACAGTCAAATCATAAATGTAAACCTAAAATTTTACACCTGGATTCATGGGATTTAGTTAAATCTATAATTTTTTTTTATTCCTAGTGATATGGCCAACCTATTTTCTTTGTTATATTCTTTTTCAACCTAGATGGTTTTCCATTTTGGTGGGATTAGAGATCAGAAACACCAATTGTTGCTTTATAGGGAAATGAAATCAGTTTTTTTTTTTTACCAGATTCTCAGTTTAGAAATCATCGAAAGTAATCCTTTCAAAGGACTATTAAGGGCTGGAGAGATGGCTCAGTGGCTGAGATCACTGGCTGATTTTTCCAGAGGATCCTGGCTCAGTTCTCAGCACCCACATGGTGGCTCACAACCATTTGTAACTGCAGTTCTTAGAAAGCTGACACCTTTCTGACCTTCTCAGGCACTGTATGCTTATAACGCACAGACAGGTGGCGATCAAGCTGTCATACACATTTAAAAAAAACAAAAAGGAGAGTGTGAAAACAATTTAAAATTGAGATGCTGCAAATGTAGCAGATGGGAAAGGTGTTCAACCACATCCTCTTTTAGTTTAACAACTGCTGGAGGGTCCATGAGATGTAGATCCCCATCCAGCTCCATGGAGGAACCATGAGATGTAGACCCCTATCTAGTACCATGGAAGAACCATGAGATGTAGACCTCTATCCAGCACCATGGAGAGACCATGAGATGTAGACCCCCATCCAGCACCATGGAGGAACCATGAGATGTAGATCCCCATCCAGCACCATGGAGGGACCATGAGATGTAGACCTCTATCCAGCAGCACTAGCCTGGGGAGCAGCTGGTGAACACCCTCACCTCTCTGGGCATCAGGTTATTCATAAAATTGGCATGTGCCTTTCCCATGCTTGTCTCTTAAGCTGCTGATGTCCCATCATCCCACGCTCCCATATTCTGATGACATATTCACAGACATGTGACCTTCTTGCTCTTTTCCCCCAGCAGAGCCCCTCTGAACCAGCCATACAACAATGGCTTAGCCTCCTAGAACCCGAGACAATAGCCTGTTCTCGAGGGTACAGAGCTCATTATCCCAGTTGGTTAGCCACCAGCCATAGATCACCATAGGCCTTTGGCTCCTGGCATTGGCAATTTGGGTCTTAGCATTCTGGTTTAATGAAGTCTACCCTTAATCTCCTTTTGTAATTTGAGTTTATATCTATATGCTCAGCTACTTCCCTACATATATTTGGCCACCTTAGAGAAGCTTCTTTTCTCTATGTATCCCTCTCTTTTCTGCTAGCAGGATCTAGGGAGCCTCAAGAACCACACCTTATCCCTGTTTGCATAGCTTCAGGGTGACCCTTCTGCCAAGCGCTTGGAGACTGGGGACACATGTGACGTTTGAAGATCCCTCTGGATCTTTCATGGATGTGCTCCACCGACATCTCAGCAGGAAGACCCCAAGGCCCTGTCTTGTCTGATGACATAGGGAAAAGCAGAATGCCACCTGTATGGAGGTTTATTGGCTCCAAACCAAATGCATATCGATGGGCCATGAGAGCAGGAGAGTGAACCTTAATTTATAAACTTCTTCTTTCACTCAAAAATTCCAACAATATATTAAGAACATCATGGGAAGTCCTGTGAGACCATTATAGAGAAAAGTTTCTGAATCCGAAAACTCCAAGGATTTCCATCGAGACTCACCCATGAGAGTTGAGGCAAGGACTTTCCATAAGGGGGAATGTGGATTTTTTTTTTTTTAACAACAGGCAGAGACTTCTTGGCCTCACATGTGCTTTTGGATCTCATTTACTTCAGAAAGAACTATTCTTCCATTGACACTCTCTTGAGTGATGGTCTTGATCGTTGAAGCTGCAGATCCTGAGGGAGAGAACATCAGAGAGGTCACAGCCGTGCTTCCCCCATCATCTACGCCAAGCTCAGGTTCAAACCCCTGCTCCCAGCCCCTGCAGCTTTTCTGTGCCTTGTAAAATTCTCACAGGGAGGAAGGGCCTGACCTCGGAGGAAATTCCTGCTTCCTCCAGAAAGCAGAGATCTCTGAACAGTGCTACTTTCTGGAGATCTGGAGCCTGGTACAGAAGCTGATCTCTGGCCACCAGCTCTGGAGGAGTGCTTTCTCCTCACGAGGACTCTGTGGCTCTTCTCTACAGACTGTGCATTTACAGAGCACTGCATGCACATTCAGGACATCTTGTTAAGTTCTAGAAACATGGAAAGGATGGATGGGAAGCCAAGGATGGTCACTCTTCTCAAAGGCATCCTCCCTGATTTGATTAAGTGCTTGGCTGACACAGCAATAAGCTGGTTCTAGGCCACAGTGAAGAGTGGAAAGCATTAATAAATGTACAAGGGGAAATGTAAAAATGAAGCCTCCTGTCAGCCCACAGTAGATTGTACATCAAGTGTTGGGTTTCTCACCCCTGGTCGTAGCTAAGATGAGGTTTTTCTGTCCAAGCTTTCAGAAACAGGGCAGTTAGAGGAGCTGCTCTGAACTGGTCAGTTCACCTCGGGTTCTTTTAATTGCTAATGCCTTAGAATTGTTTTATTAAAACATCTAATGAGAAAGTAATGCATGGTCCACGCTGATCTGTGCTAAACTTTTCTGTCATATGTTCATGGTAATATGAGAAAATATAGCTCCCGGGTCACAGATGTGAGAATATTGAGTTGAACAAAATAAAACCTTTGGTTGTTTCTTTCTCTTTCCTCCCACTATGAAATGCTTGCCCTGTCTTTAGCATACTGTTAGACAGCCTGGGTATTCAAGAGAAGGACACATTGTGTCACAGTCCTAACCTCACCTGGCCTCAGAACACATCCTTCCTGGTTCCCTACTCAAATCTCACACCCCTACTGCTCAACATAGCCAGGCTTGGGAACTGACTTGATGTAATTTCTCAGGGGTCTAGTTAACAGGCTTCATTATTTAAGAGAGAGAATTCTAATAATCATCACTTCAATCTATGTCCTTACAAAGAGTCTGCATATATAAGCTGAGTCTCCCTTATTCAAAATTCCAATGTCCCAAATGCTCCAATTTCTCAAGCTCTTGGAGCAGTGTCATGATGCTATGGGGAGGTCATTATACATGGAAAGACTTTACTTCATTCAAAAAATATCATATATAAAATATTATATAAACACATAATTATATGTATATTTGGTTATATATAAATATTATATATAATATTTGATTATATATATATATATATATAACGCGGTCTGTCTATAGGCCACATGTATGTACATAACTAAATTTCATGTTTAGCGTTGGGTTCCATCCTTAAAATGTCTCATCATGTACAGGAAAATATGTAAGAAAAAAACCCCCACTCCAAACCCCTAATTCATTTATTCCTAAGCTCTTTAAAATAATTAGTGTTCCCCTGCTAAAATAACCAGGGCCCACTTTGCTCTGTGGTGCCTAATTTGTTAAATTGATTGAAAATTTCTAGTCATCCAGGAGTAAAACAAAAATTGAGCTGAGGACATTTGGGAGCCGAGTATGAATTATGACTGATATGGAGGGGGTACACAGGCTGATTAGCTGAAGCAATAGCGAGAGCGGGACAAGGAAGCAGGTTCTCCTTTACCTTTCAGTCTTGACTTGGATCCATCCATCGTCCTAAGTAGGTAAAAAGAAAAACAAAAGTCATGTTAGCAACATCAGCCCTTCCTTTGGTCCTTCCTTTGCATTCTTGCTACTTTTCAGCTCTTTAGGGAGAATAATTGAACCTGACAGATTCAAGATCGTGAGTTTGTAGGGGCAACCGGGTCCTGAAGAGAGGACCACCTTCCAGAAGCCCGGACATCAGAAGAATCCTCCCAAGTCTCTCGGTCTTCCTGTTCCTCTCTCCAGCTTCCGGCAGTCACCAATATCCTTTCTGAAGTTTGCGTCTTAAGTCTGGGGCTTCTGAGGTCCTCATACTGGGTGTAGTTTGTTCCAACCACATTTTATTTATGTAGTTTGGAAAAGAAAAAAAATCTTCTGACTCCTCCCTCTCCCTTGTTTGTTTTTTTTTTTTTTTGGCCCAGAGACTTTCTTAGCGAATCTTTCTCTGCTGTTAGTCTAAAACCTTTCCCCTGCCTTTGGTTTTTATTTTTTTGATCTCAACTTGAGTGCACTCTGCTGGAGAAACACAACAGTCAAACCTGGTCGTCCTTCCCCCCGTCTCTGCTTTGAACTATTGCTTTAAAGGTTCTGAGCGCAAACCTTCTCACCCAGGGAGAACCAGCCTTTCAGCTCAGACTTAAGGAAAGGCCTGATACAGGAATCTTCCAGAGATAATAAGTCTTTCTCTCTCTCTAGAGCCACTGAGGCTGAGACTCTGGGGACACATCCATGCACGAGAGCGGCGCCATTGTCCAGCATTGTCCAGCCTCACCCTTCAGTGTCTCCCTCCAGGAGCCGGCGGTAGGTGGCGATTTCCTTCTCCAGGTGGGTTTTGATGCCCAGCAGCACCTTTTGTTCGTTGTTCTGACGCTCCAGGTCTTGGCGGAGCTGAATCAGCTCTTCCTCATAGTGGGAGATGATCTGCTGCATGTCCTGGAGACGGCATGAGTACCGAGCCTGGGTCTCTGTCAGCATGTTCTCCAAAGCGGATTTCTGAAAGAGGGAATGATAGCCCATTCACTAGTCTACTGGGGGCATGGGCTTGCTCAGCATTGACTTACTCTGACCTCTCTGCAAGGCATTGTGGGTGATGCTGGGGAGAGATGGGCTGGGTTGCGACTTGGGGTCAGTGCTGGGTCTTCTGATGCTGTGTTTGGCATGAAGACATTGTATCAGGGAGCTCTTGACAGCGCCACTGTATTCCTTAGCCCTATACTTTACTTTACACACTGGGGATCAGACAAGAGCTGCCTAGCTTTGAACCATTTCTAATGTTTCGATGTAATCTCTTATTAGATGGAAAATTCCAGGAGGGAGAGGGGTTGCATCCTCAGAGAATGGTCTGATGGAGTGATGTCATGTGCAATAGAGAACACATGGTTTTATGTGATCACACTTGAATTCAAGATGAGCTGTGAGTAACATTTTTAGGATAAATATGTCCACAAGTGTTATCGGACATTCCCACGTGCTTAAAAACAATTTAGATGTTGATCTTAAACTCAAATGATAACTGAGTATCCAGTCATTTGGTAAATCTAGTCTAGGCTGTAAGTGATAGTCTCTGATATCCAATAGTTCCAGACTTCCATTTTTGAGGAAAATTCTGAAACTTTAAAAGAAAGCATCTCAGGTAGGGTTGAGATCAAGCCCTTACTTTGTACGGACTCACCACCTGCTTTTCTGGAGAACTTTAATTTTAAGGAGATAAATCATAATCATATTAGCTACCCATCCTTGGATGGCTGCTCAGTTAGTAGGCTCTCATTAATGCTGTCTGGCTAGCAAACCATATTCCTCTGGTATAGACACCCTCTCATTCTCCCAGAGGCCAGTTTCCTTCCTTCCCTTTTGTCCTTACGTCTCATCTTCACATTCCCCCTCTCAGCCCTTCGTCTCACTGAGGAATGGACACCATCTGGAGGGAACGCCAACAGTCACTCACCCTCGTTTCCAATCACGGACTTGATCTATGTCCAGGTACCCAATACCTCTGATGACATGAGTCGTCTTGCCATCACCTCCTCCGCCCCCGCCTCCATTATTGTCTGTTCTTCTAGACGATGCTACCTTAATCTTTTGCCTTAAATCTACACTCACTCTCAGCCACCATCCAGCTTCTCTGCTTCCCTGCACAGACAGCAGACTTCCTCAAGGAGCTGGCTATACTGGTTGTTCCAAATCCCCCCTCCAAGGTAGCCTACAGAACCCCATGCTGTCTGGATCCATTGTGACCTGACCCATTGCCCCCCTTCCCTTCCTCTTCCCTCCCTGCCCTTCTTTCCTCTCCCCTTCTCTCCTCTCTTTATCTTTGTTCCCAGATGCTGCAAGAACAATTGTGCCTCCTGGCTTTTACATTTGCTGTCCCCACCACCTGCAGCTGCCCACTCCTCTCCAGCCTGTAGCCACATAAAGCACCTCCTCATCTCTCTCAGACCTCTCCTTAGCTGTCTGGTGCTCACGGTGTTTAAGGTGGCAGCTCATCCTTCTGCCATGTCTCCCTTTCTCCTATGTAATCTTCCCAGCCCAACATACATATATTTAGATGATTTGTAGAGTTATGTTTTACATTCTCAATGTTCATCACTAAATTCTCAGTGCTGTGCACAGTACCAGAGGGGGAGACACAGGTTTCAGAACCATATTCACCCCAGGACTACTGTGAAATAGAGCAGTTAAAGTACATTGGACCCTGCAGAACATTGCACCATGATCACAACCTCCACCTTGACAATTCATATTCTTATGAGAGACACTACACAGCCTGAAATGGTGTTGAATTAGTGATCTTCCTTCTGCAACCTCCCAAGTGCTGGGGTTATAGACATGCATCCCCATGCCTGGCTGACAGTGCACATTTTAATGTCCGACCTCACTATCATTAATTTACAAAATGAGGTTATTTACAAAACAAATGGACTAATTATGCTTATTCAAATGCAGGGTAAAGCATCTCTCAGGAGCTATGTTGATGATGATCAGAAGGATCAGTAGATATGAAGGGGAACAAATGATAGGTTGCATGGCATGAGTTTTGGAAACAGCACTTAATACAAAGTATCTTACCAAACCGCAATGAAAATAGAAATGGTTTTCACTCAAGAACATATGCAGGGCAGTGGGTAACAGGTCACATACATAGTGAACAGAAAAGTACATTGGAGTCAGCACAGCTAAATTTGCTACCTATCATGCTTGAATTTCTTTTTATTGGAGTTTGGGGAACATACTGGTTATAAGTGGGGTGAGGGCGGATAGACAATATATATGGGGATGGAGGGCTGTCTAACATCCCCCACCTCTGAAATCACATGGCCTCCCCACCAGCAACTCACAAGCTGTGTGACCTTTGTTAAATTTGTCAACTGCCTGGAGCTTTGGCTTCCTTTTCATCAGAATGCGAAGGTTAAGATCTACTAGGAAAGGTCAATTTGACTATCAACAGCGTCGGATATAAAGAGCGACTCAGCGAAAGTCTAGCCATGTCTTTACACACATTTCTTCTCGTTCTCAACATGAACATTTTGAACTGAAAGTGGATAATGAAAGAAGTCCAAAGGGGACTGGGGAGCTGGGGCCAGGGGACAAGGTCAAGGACAGCCAGTGGAAGAGACTGTACAGGGACCAGGATTCTCCTAGCTCAACTCACCCTGCTGTGCTGGGCCTGCAAGTCAATCTCTAGGGCTTGGAATGTTCGCCTCAGCTCGTGGATATCACTTTGGTTGCCCTGTACAGGTGCAGGACTGGCCATCTCCTGGGCCACGGCGGCTGACTGTGGAGCAAACAGAAGCAGGGAATCAGCGTGGTGACATGTGACAATAGAGGAATCAGGAAGTCTGATCATTTCTCTCTTACCTGCTCTCTGAACCAGGTGTCTAACTCTTGATGTTTCTTCTTTATTATTAACTCATATTCCTGTCTCATGTCTTCCAAGACCTTAATCAGATCTTCCCCAGGAGTCGTGTCTACCTTCACACTGACCTGGAAGTCACTTGGCAAGTGATTCTCCTCCATTTCCTGTTTAGTAACAGAGAAGGAAAATGAATTGGTCCGTGACAATCAGACGGCTGGATTGCTGCCTTAATTGGCATTGTAAATGGTTCTGCTTATGTGGTTGCCACTCTCACTGGCGTGGCAATTTCGTAGTTATTACAAATTGACTAGACATCACGTGCATTTTCTCCAAAACTTTATAATATACAGACCAACTAAACACATGTACCATGGTTTGGGTATAAAATGTCTCCCCCAAAGGGCCATGTTCTCAGCTACTAGCATTTTCTTGGTTGGTTCAGAAAGCTTTAGGAGATTTGGAACTCTGCTGTTGAGCCCCTATGTTTGGGTCCTTGGAGAGATCTTATCCTTGGCCCCTTCCTGTCTGTCTATCTCTTGAAGCCATGAAATGAAGAAACTATTTTCCCTATGCTTCCAATTCTGTGACACACTGCCCAAGTACATGGGCCAAGTAGCCATGAATGGAGCCCCTGAAACTCTCAGCCCAAATGAATTTCCCCTCCCTAAAGATGTTTCTGTCACAGTCCTAACAATGAGGCACAGCATACTCAGGGAACATGGAATAGGTACTTGTGGGAGAGGGGCTTTTCACTTCATGATGGACAGAGAGAAGTAAGACAAGGGATGGATTGAGGAGAAAGAGGGAGAAAGAGACAGGGGAGAGGGAGGAGAGAGGAAGAGTGAAAGGGGATGGGGAAAAGAGGGAGGAGAAGAGGAAGAGGGAAAGAGAGGGGGAAGGGATGGATGAGGGGAGGGGAGTGAGAGGAGGGGGGCGGGGAAGAAAGTCTTTCATTGAACATAGAACTTTCTAGAACTCTCCAGTCTGGCAATGCCAGCTGCCCAGTGAGCATTCCCTGTCTCTGCTTCCTCTAGTGCTGGGCTGCATGGTGCCACCCCAGAGGTTTTATGAATGTACTGGGGGTTTGAATTAATGTCCTTAGCTTCTGCAGCAAACTCTTCGTTGATTAAGACTTCTTCCCAATCCCACTTGTTATGATCTTTCTGCATTTCTATGCATGAGGTGTGCATGCATGTATGTATCTATCTTTGTATGTTTGCATGCACATGTGTGTCCACGGGTGTGGTGGCTGAAAGTTGATGTTAGATGTTTTCCTTATTGCTCTCTATTTTGTATTTTATTGAGTCAAGGTCCCTTGCTGAACCTTGAACTCACTGACTTGATTGCTCTTGGCTAGCCAGCTTGCCCTGAGGATCTGGTCTCTGCCTCCCAAGTGCTGAAATAACTATACTTCCTTAGAGTGTCCTGATTCTTACAGTATTATACTAACAAGTCTAGGCAACCAGCGTGTGATAGCAGATTATTAATTTCTATTTTTTTTTTTTTTTGCCAATCACTGCTAATTATGATTCTATTTGGTGGTTTCGTTGAACATCTGAGAAGATAACCTTTAAATTGGAAAAAAGTAGATGTTTCTGTGGTTCCTTATGAGGAACTTGGCACTCAGGTGGTGGTCCCTTCTGTTACTATGGGGTCACGCTGGACTGAGAAGTTAGGAGCAGAGAGGGTTCCCAGGAGCCCAGGGCAGCCCCACCTGCTCATGGCGTTTCTTCATGAGGATGAGTTCTTTCCTCATTCCCTCCACCTCCTGTTCCAGGTCTGTCGTGACAATGGTCAGATCATCCAAGGTCTTTCGGAGGCCCTCAACTTCAATTTCCAAGTCTTTCTTTAACGAGTGTTCATTTTCAAACCTTTGGCGAGAGAGGGGAAGAGTAACCTGTTGTTGGAAGGCTGAGGGCTTTGCCAGGGTCCACTTGGGTTTAGAGGGGACGCTCTTACTTTTCGGGTGTAACTGAGTGACTTACTGATACATACAGGACATCTTTAGCACATTGATACAGGGCATGCACAGATGTGTATGTATATGTGTATATGTATATGTTTATATGTAGATATACACGGACATAGTACATTGTTTCATGCTATGCTTGTCTGTGGTGGTGACTCAGTGCCAACTTTTAAATTGAGTACAGAATAGAATATATACAGCCCAATATCCATCACCTCGCTTTACTACCCATAAATACCTTGCATGTGTTTCATCTATACATTCATGAAAAAATGTTTTTTCTTTGTGGTTGTTGGTTCTTTATTTATTTTTGAGGTAAGATCTTGTTCTTTGTCCTAGGCTGCTCTTGAGTTCAACAAATACCCCAGGCTCCTCTTAACCTCATAATCCTACCTCCTCTGCCTCCCAAAAGCTGAGATTATAAGTATACACCAATACGCATTACTCATTGCTAAAAATGCTCAAAACCAGTTCTAGACATTATGCCATTTCAACCCTAAACACCACAAAGTACATCTTTTTTTAAGGGAAAAAGATATTTTTTTTCTAAATAAGTATAACAAAATTACCATACCTGAAATGGAAAGTTTTTAATAGCACTCAATTCTGGGTTCGTATTCAAATCTTCACATACTATCATGGTCACATGTACCTGGGTTATTTAAATTACATGTGACTTCTGTCCCCCCTTTACTTATAATCCAGCAAGATTTTGGCAGCAGTTCATGGCAGGTTGAGCTCTTCCCCTGCGGAGCTCTGTGAGGAAGGGACTTACTTGAGGTTGAAGTCATCCACTGCCATCCTGGCATTGTCAATGAGCACGACAATGTGGGCATTGGCCATCTTTCCGTCCACTATCTAGAAAATATGTTCAGAGAATTATTCCAGTTGGACAGGTCTAGCCATGACTGCTGCATGTCTGCATCCAGGTTCCTTCCACTAGTGACTTTCAGCACAAACTATTGTCCTTTTACAAAAAGGTTGTGTGTGTGTGTGTGTGTGTGTGTGTGTGTGTGTGTGTGTGCGTGTGTGTATGTGTATCTGCATGATTTTAGTGCACCATATTTGTACAGGAGCCATTGGAAATCAGATGGTCATCTAAAGTGGGCGCTGGGAACCAAACCCAAGTCCTCTGAAAAAGCAGTAAGTGTTCTTAACTGCTGAGTCATCTCCCCAGCCCCCAGACAACTTCCTCTTTGTGCAGCAGAATGATGAGATCATTCTGCTCATATGTGCTAGGTGAAAAACATATGTGCTAGGTGAAAAACACGGTAAGTCCATGTCTGCAGTTAGTTTCACTGTCTTTTTTTTTTAAATATAACTTTCTTCCCCTCTTTTCTTCATTATTATTGATATTGCTATTATTATTTAAGTCACCAAGTCCAGTTAGTGTTGTCTGTACATGCATGGGTGTGAGCCATGCACTGGGGAGCAGCCAACTCTTTCTACCTACTCTTCCTCGATGCCTTAGAGAGCAGGGCAGGTTGGTATAGATGTGTCTTGCATTGCTGGGCGTGCATTGTTGCTTTTTCTCAGCGGTTTGAACAGTTATGAGTCTCTGCTAACTAGTACCCACTGAGATAAGAACCTTTTCTTATCACGGCTGAGAACAGCACAGATTTATGTACATCTTCAACAGGCTGGGATTGACCAGAAGAGTGAAGCAGGTAATGCCTTCTAACTGTCTGGTAATGAGAAGGGGGTTTGGGTAATGAGACTTTTCTTTGTGTGCATGTGTGCATACCGGCGTGTGTGCGTGTGTGTGTGTGTGTGTGTGTGTGTGTGTGTGTGTGTGTGTGTGTGTATGTGTGTGCATGTGCTTGTGCATGTATATGCCCATGCATGTACTTCAGAAGGACGGAGGAGGACCTCAGGAGGAGGACCTCAAGGGTCCCACTCTATCACTTGCCTCCTCACTCCTTTGACACAGGGTCTCTTACTGAAGCTAGAGTTAGGATGGTGACCAGTGGCTCCCAGCAACCCTCCCGTCTCCCCCTTCTCCCCACTGTCCCTGGGGTTACAGGTATGCATGCATATTTCCAGCTTCTGACACGAATATGGAGGATTCTAACTCAGGTCCTCATCCCTGTATAGCTATTGCTCTCATCCACTGAGTCATCTCCCCAGAGTCTGAGTCTTTTCTTACTGTAACTACAAGATAAGATTTCCTAAAGTGCAGTCACTATTTTAGGTGCACGTAATTCTTACTAGCGACACATTCACATTTCCAGTGTGAGAACTAATTTGAAGTATACTTTGTATAGTCTTCATATAAAGAAATTATATTATTATTATTATTATTCTGTTTTTTTTCTCAGACAGTCTAGAACCACATACATATCTGTCAGGAAGATGCATTTGTAATAATATTTGTGACAAGATTCCCTTAATCACAGCTATGAAAACACAAACTCAGTGAATTCTTTACCATCAAATGAAGGTGCTGAAGCAGTTTCCACAGTATCTAAACCATCAGCTAAAGATTCACTAGATATTTACATAGGTTTTATTTACATTAAAAAGACTCCTTGGAGGTGTGTGAGCAATTGGGTATACAGGACACTGGGATTAGAGAAAGGACTCACATTTGATGTATACCATGATCTTTGGGAAAACGGAATCAATTTCTCATTGTCTAAAGGCAGTAGGGTAATAGTTATGTACAAAGTATTGCTACAGAATATGTCTGTTGTGTTTCTCTGGCCTGGCTCCCTTCCCGGTCAGGCCACACCGTTGGGCAGTCAATCCGCCCTTGTGCTTCCATCCTAACATTTGTTCAATAAGGGTTTTGTATTAGAAACAGGTGACCTCAGAGGTCCCTGCTTTTAAGCTTTTGCAGCACAGCTGGAAAGGCAGAACCTGTGGCCTTCCCCCTGTATTTGTACAGCTAATTCCTTTATTTAGAGAGAGCTTTTTCCTTAGGGTAAAGCTCTTCCTTAATACAAAGGCGCCTTTTAAAACTCTAGTCCTATTTAAAGCTTCACCAATGATTTGGAATTTGGTCCTGTGAATGAACAATAGCAGCCTTCACAAGTAAGGGGGACTCTGGGTCTGGACCTCAAAGAGCAGGGCTGGGGTCACCCACTAGCTGGGTGAGGACATTGGAGACTCTTTCTTTATCCACAACAATAATAATGGTTACCGACCACGGGCACTGACCAATTGTAAGAGTCAGAAGACAATAAATGAGATATTGCATGCATACTTGGCTTACTACAGGCACTGTGAAGGTTCATTGAGCTTTGCCCTCAAAGTGGAAACTGCAGGTATTTCCTTGCTTCTTGTCCACAGAGTTGATTTATGGCATTTTTGTTTTTTAAACCAGCCTTCTCCCTTCTAGGCTTCTTACTCTTGGTATTATTTGCTCATGCAAAATAAAAGTAGCTCTGCTGCGCCCAAAGCCTGGGACTCTATGGTAAGCCTTTTTTTCTTAGACCCTGAGTGACTGTATTCATTCCTGCTACTAGGCTAACTGACAGTTCTCCTCATGAGCTGCCTTGCAGTGCAAACTCCAGAAACAGAGAACTCAAAATACCCTGTGACCTTATTTGGCTTTTCCAAGTTAAAGTGGTCACTTATCCATTGAGAAGCCCACACCAGGTATGTAACCCACCCTCTCTCTCAGCCATCATTCTTATGGTCCACAGGAGTGAGACCTTGGAGTGTACTTGGCATCTAGCACATGTAGGGCTAGGGTTGAAGGTCAGTTTGCAGAGTGCTTGCCTAGCATGGGTTCAATACCCAGCACTCCATAAGTGGAACATGATGGCGCCTTCTAACAATCCCAGGGTAGCAGAGGTGAAGGTAGGAGGATCAGAAATTCAAGGTCATCCTTGGGTACACAGTGAACTCGACACGGGTCTTGGCTACATGAGACCAACTCTCTCCTGTCTACATATGTATGTGTCTATATACATTAACATATTTATGTTTATGTGTCTGAGTGTTGTGTGTGCAACATGTGTACACAGAAGACTGCAAAGGACAGAGAGGCCATTGGACCACCAGGAACTGGAGTTATAGGTAGCTGTGAGTCACCTTTTAGGGTCTGGGAACTGAACTTAGGGCCTCTCTAAGAGCGGTAACCGTGGAGCCACATCTCACATTTAAAACTTCTTCTCACTCTTTGGCTTTACTTCCTATGGTATCGTGGTGCAGTCACTATTTCTGAGGCATCCTTTGTAGTCATAAAAGGATGCGGATGGATTGAGAAATAAGATATGAGGCATATATTTTAAACCATATGTTGTAATAATCATCTAGATTCTCCCCAAGGTCCTGAGTTCATTCTTTGAAAATCTAGTTGGTGCATTAGCAGAGTATCATTGCCCCAAGGTATGCAATCTCCTTCACAGGAGTGGCAAATAGACAATTTGATCATGCTTCCACATGTCAAATGCTGAGAATCATCAGGGAGTTTTAGAAACGATATTCCTATTGCTATGTCCAATTTCTGTATTCCAAAAGGTTTAGATTCGTTTCTGAACTCCATTTCACAGACTTTTTGAGTAGCATTTAATACTGCAAAATGAGGGTAAAATGTCTATTTACCCAGAGTACTTTATCAGGACCAGGGAGAGGCCAGCCTCAGGTGATTGAGGAATCTCTGAGGACCTGGCAGAAGTCAGGAATGACTGATAACCTCAACCTCCAAGAGGAACACTCTTCCAAACCAGAGGAGAGTAAAAGTCTAGAAAAACATGAACCTTGACCTAGTTGGTCTGAGAATCCAGAATTCTGGCCCAGAATTCAGTCAGAGTGAGCTGACTGTCCTTGCTCACAGCTGAAGCCATTCCTTTCGCTCCCCAATTTCCATTCTAAAGAATTTAGAAAAACAGGTATAAGACATATCCAGTTTCAGTCCCCTGGTCTGGAAGTTGGGGATAAAAATATTTGCTTTCCAGATCTGTGAGACTTGAACGTTGTAAGCTATGTGTGTCATGGGCTGTTTTGTCAACCCGCTGCACGTTGGAACTAACACATGCATTTGATCTTTGTATGAGGCTGGCCAGTTGGCACTACACTGGATTGGATCATTTGAAACAGAGTGGAATCTCCACTCCCTCCTTTTGCTGCCGACTTGGGGTTTATTTCATAGTTTTGAACTTCAATTTCCTAAGAGTTTCAAGAATTACGTCAGATAAGGTAGATCAGTCCCACTGTGGCAGAAAGCCCTTCACACAGATTTAATACCCTCCACACCGCTTGGCATACAGGAAGTGCTCAATAATTGTTTCCTCCCCTTTCCTTCCTCTCCCTACTTCTCTCTCTGTTGGAGCAGGTGTAATCTGGTATTTCTTCTGGGAGTCATGCTCCCGGCTCTCCATCTGCAGACATCATCTTTCCCCTCCATTCTAAAACCAAAGCAACTTCATGAAATGAAAAATAGCGTGAGGATGTTGAGTCACCTTGTTTTCTTCACAGAGACGACCGCGCACTCTGTAGTTAAGGCAATTACGCACTTGGTTATTAGGCCGATTATTCAATAATTAGGGGTCATTACAAGGACAGATTTATGTTATCTTGATTGGTCCTCCCTACATCCAAGCACTGTGGCTGAGCATTGTGAAATAATATGGTATTAATATTGGAAGCCTGCGATGGCCTTTCTGGGGGGTGGAGGGAGTTAGAGTTAACTCATGCTTCTGCAGGGATTTTTCTGGAACTCCTTTGTACAAAGGGAAGGTTTATAGCTTTAAGAACACAATTGTGAGATGATTGTCCCCTCTCTACTCGTATCCAGGCATCCCAGAAGGTAGGAACTGAGCATTTTAGGCACTTGGTTGAGAAGCATGGTATTTTTTTTTTTTTGGAAACATAGCTCCATAAACCAGCCCATCTCTCCAATTTTTAAATGTCCAATTTTACCATTTTTCCCCCTCTAGCAATATGCCTTTTTCAGAAGTGTGAGCCACTTTATCTCCTAGCAGCTTCTAGACAAATAGCCAGGGATGTCATCACGATATCTCTGCTGGTGGAGAGTGGCAGCTTTTTCTGCATGATCGACACGGTAGCTTAACTCAGCCTTCTGTTGATAGAGAGTCGCACTGTCGCCAGGACTCTGAGGTGGAGCAGAACTGATCTGATTGGAAAACAAATTCCCTCCTGGGCCTTGTGTACCGAGGGTGCACCCCACATAGCAGCCTTATCACTTCGGTGATGTTGTTGGATCTTACGTGATACCTGCACAGTGACAGGCTCCTGACACTCTAAGGTTCACATATTTGTATTTTTTTTAAACCCCCATGTTTTAAAGTGTGTAGAAAACCAGGCAGTTTTGCTGTTTAAACGATAGTCTATATAGTAACTCTGAAATGTTTGCTGTCTAGGTTCTACATCATTTGTAGAGAGGAAATTAATTTTACAAACAGCTTTCCCATACTTAAGTCCATACTTAAGGTCTGGCAGTAAGATTTAGGTGAGCAGTACTTGAGCTAAGTTCTTTTGCTATTTGCCCTAGGAATTGTCATGCGCAGTGTCCAGCTCCCCCTCCCCTATCCTTCCTGGGTATGACATGGCTATACCATGGCGAACTGCAGGGACTCTTAGTGTCTTACCTGCTCCTGCAGGCGGCTGATGTTTTCCTCATATTGGGAATAATCCTTTCGGTTGCTGGGCTCTCTCTCCTGATGCCACTGAAGGATGCGGCTTTCCAGCTTCGAGTTGGCCTCCTCCAGAGCCCTTACCTTCTCCAGGTAGGTAGCCAGGCGATCATTGAGGTTCTGCATAGTGGCCTTGCCATTTCCACCTAGCAGAAGACTGCTGCTTCCAGACCCCCATGACCCTCCAGGAGGCAGGCAGCCTGGCGTGGTGAATGAAAGGGAGATGTGGACACCCCCTGCGCCTCCATGGACACTTGGGGTCCTGTGGCAGCTTCCGTGCCGCCCCCAGGTGCTTCCGACGCTGTGGACAGAGGCCGAGTAGGTCTGGTTAAGGCCGTGGCTGGAGTTCATGGTCCCATCTGTGTATGGAGCAGGGCTATTTCAGCTCTCTGACACTAACAGGACTGAGCTGCCTCAGACTGCTTGGGATGGTTTTATGCCCTTTGCTGTGGGAGTTTCCTTCTCTGACAACTGTACCGACAAGATCCTATCATTGTGCAATGTGTGTTTCCTCTTGGTCAATCCCGAGGTGCCCCTGGGCCAACACACTCTGCTGTTGTTGTTTAGAACCACATGAATATGCTAGTTACCGCCTCCCTCCCAGTGGTAACCCGGAGGCGTGGCCCAGGCTATCGGGTGGGTAGTGTGTCGTCTCAGATGTCTTTCTAATCTCGCAGTGGAAATTTTCCAATCTACATTTGCCCAAAAAAGGTCAGATTAAAGTCCACAGTAAGACTATTTGGTGTGGTATAGATTTTCTTTTAAAAAAAAACAACCATTAATCACACACACACACACACACACACACACACACACACACACACACAGCGCTCCAGATAAACACTCTTACAGTCAGGGTAAAAAAAAAAAAAGACTTACAGGGTTAGAACCAGAACAAACCAGAATCTCAGGTCCTGGAAGAAATCTGCTCCTGTGCGGAAGGAAACGGAGAGGGCTCTGAATATCTGATTCCTTTGTGTCTGCTGCTGTTTGATGGAAAGTAATTTCAAAGGAATCACTCTTCAGAACAAACCCTCAATTACAGTCTTAATTAATTAATGAATGACCGGCCTTCCGCTTCCAGGATGCCTTTCATCCCAGCACACCTCAAAACCAAACAAGCCAGCCTGTGCCTGGCATGTCCCTGGGCTCCAGGGAGGAAAAGACAGCTTTACTATTTGACTGACAGCCCTGGGCAGTCTCTGTTTTTTGGTTGAGTCCCCAGACCATTGGCTTGTAGGAGATCTACAGCAGGGACTCTGGAAACAGGAAGCCTGTCATGGTGGTCCAATATGGGTGATACATATTAACTTTCTGCCAAGGTAAAGGTTGGGAATGAATAATGATGTAGTTGGGGCAAGGGCTCTGCGCTGGTTGCTGGTGACTCCATTTAAAGAGGATGTAGAAATAAACTGTCAGGGTCTATGGAGATAGTTCAGAGGGTCAGGGCCCTTGCTGTGCCAGCCAGAGGAACAGGGATCAACTCCCCAGAGTCAATGTGTGGTGTTGCTATTATACCTTACCGTTGTTGGTGTGAGTGCAGAGACAGGAGGAGCTCTGTGGCTTGGAGCCCACCAGTACAGCTCCTGGTTTAACGAAAGACTCTGTCTCAAGGGAACAACATAGAAAGTGACAGAGTAGGATAC
Organism: Tokudaia tokunoshimensis; assembly: GCA_036184795.1. Lineage (NCBI taxonomy): Eukaryota > Metazoa > Chordata > Mammalia > Rodentia > Muridae > Tokudaia > Tokudaia tokunoshimensis. The sequence goes on along the minus strand of BTHU01000010.1, from coordinate 22,450,496 downwards.
CCAGTGTCCTTTGCTGCCTTTTGCTGTGTTTATCCTCTCCCACCCCCTCCCCCCATGCACACAAACACGAGTCACACATACACATGAAACAAAAAAAATAAAATGTCAGTTATCAGAAGAGATTTTGGTGTTACTCTTCATTGCCATTAACTGCATGGATAAGGGAAAATGAGTCCTGTAGGGGATATGGGGAGGATAAATTGTGAGTTAGGGAAGCTACAGAGGGATTCTCCCTGCCACATAGTACTGTTATCAGTCACAAAGAGGTCCTGTACAGCTCTTCTTCCATAAAGGTAATGGGTCTTCTCAGCCACCTAGACGTTGTTCAATCCATATAACAACTATTGGTTGTTTCCAGGTATAGGTTATTGTTATTAGTGTGTGTGTGTGTGTGTGTGTGTGTGTGTGTGTGTGTGTGTGTGTGTAGGGATACTGAGAATGGAGCCTATAACCAGGGGTAGGCAAACACTTTCCTACTGATATCCACCCCCAGTCTAGTTATAATACGCTTTGCGGATAAAGGACCAGAGGTGAATGATTCAGGGCTATTTGCATATGCAGTGTAATTGAGTACATGACTTTGTCTCTTCCTTGGAAAGATGGGTTCAAAAGTTGCTTCCTTCAATAATCATTTTCTGAATTCTCTGGAATGAATTTGGTGCCCTGCTGGGTGCCATGACCTCATCTAGATCCAAGGTCTTCCTACAGCACAGGCCTCTTGGTATCTCTGTTCTGCTCCAGAAGTCAGAATAACTACAGGGTCCAGGCACTTCCTGTGCTTAGTGAGTTTCATTCTCACTCTTTCCATACTTGAGGCAGAGTCTCATGTAGCTGAGGCTGACTCTGAACTTGCTCTGTAGCTGAGGAGGGTCTTGAACTTGTGATTCTCCTGTTTCTTCCTCTTCAGTGTTATAGGCACATGCTTGATGTTCTTTATGTAGTGCTGGGGGTAAGTCTCAGAGCGTTTTACACAGTAGGCAAGACCTCTACCAGCCAAGCTGGGTCCCACCCCTCTCACTAAGACTACACATAGCACATTTGTTATACGCCTCTGAGACTGGAGCCTTCTGGGATACAAAGTTACTTACTTTCTAAGTACCACTGCCTGGTCGGAGATTGGAACACTGAAATGTTTTCGTAAATGGTGTTGTTTCATAAACTCGGGATTGATGTTTTCTAGAGTTAGAGTTTTAATGCAGGCCCTCTCATGCCATTTTCTCCTATCCCTGTGAGCAGTATAAGCTACAAGACTCAAGTAGGACAAGCTGATCCAATCACAGCCCATTCCGAATATAAATAAAACCGTCGAAACACACCAGACCTGTTCCTTCTGCCCCTGCATCAAAAACTGACCAAAGAAGGACTCTGGATTTGCCTTATTTCTCCACCAAACTGCTGGAAAGCTGTAGTCGTGACTGAAGAAAGTTCAGTGGTTCTTAGAAGGGAAGCTTGGGACCACTTACGTCCCCAACGAGAAAAGAAGAAAAAAGGTAGTGTTTTGCTTCAATGTCTCTTCCAAAATTCACACCAGAATTTAATCTGTACTATAAAGTATGGAGAGGTGGTACCAGGCGAGACCTTTAAGAGATGATTAGATGCCTTTAGTGGCTCTGCCTTCCTGGATGGATTAATCTATGTATTCATGGTTTGGTTGGTTAGCAGGTTATCTTGAGGGTGACTCTGTTGTAAACTGCAGTCTGGCTTCCCTCACCACATGATAACCTGTCCTGCAGAAGGGCTCTCCAGAGAGTTCCCACAGGCAAGACGTCCCTCACCGAATGTGACACCTCAGCCTTGAACTCCATGGGCTCTAGAATTGTAAGAACTTAACCTCTAAGCTATTCTGTTATACTAATAGAAAAAAAAAGACTAAGAGAGATGGAGAGAGGCAGTTAAACTAGTAGAAGTGTTGTCATTTGAATCTGAAATGTCCCTCAAAGCCTCAAATTTTGAACATTCCCAACTGGTATCACTATTCTGCAAGGTTGGGAGACCTTTAGGTAGTGGGAACAGCTGATGGGAAGAGGCTACGTGAGAATGCAGTAGAAGGTTACTCCTCACAGGAACTTCCTGGATCTTGGCCTAGCTTTCTCCCTTTCTTGATCTACCACTGAGTCTCTGCCATACATTCTCGACGCCATGAATTTCATTACACTTTTTCCACGATTACACGATGGAACTGAGACTGTCTGGAACCATGAGCCAAAATGAACTTTTTCTTTCTTCTATTACTTTTGTGAGGTCCTTGGTCATATCGATACTGAAATCGCTGACTCAGCAAGTCAGTAAACTACAGGCTGACTGGCAGGAAGTCATGTTCTGATGTACACACAAACCGTCACTGGCTTTTGATTCAGGTTTATGGTAGTCTCTGGGTTCCGTTGACATGAACCCAGCCTCTAGAATGAGGAAAATACAACCCTGCCTCCAGTGAGTACAAGGTCCAGGCTGCACCCCTAAATTCTTTCACAAGAGTCTGAATGGAATTGATCCATCCCCAGTCACTCCAGGTGTGTCTGAGAAGCTGTGGCTTAACTAGCCCATGTATTTGGCTCCTGTCTCATTTTACGTCAGTATGTGTAGGTTTTGATTTATAAGAATTAACCTCGAACAAAACATTGTTTGGTTTGGTTTTGTTTTTTTTTTGTATTGCGTAGCTGGAACAGGGTGGGGAAACTTGATGGTGTAATTTAAGAGGCCTGGGGAGAAGCAGTTTCTTGTAGTCTACCATAGAGCAAATTTCCTTGTACCTTCTATGGAGAACCTATTGGATTTTAAAAGAAATGGTGCATTTGGTTTTGGGTGCACGAAAAATAATGTGCTCACTACAAAAATTCAGTTAGCTTTTGAAAGTACAAGACAGGATTAGAAACACTCTGATTTTATTACACAGAGGCAACCCATGGAAAAGCCCTCTCAACTGCTTTCAGATACTCTCTAGCTATGTCATTTTGAAAGACAGAGATGACTAGAATACTTTTTGGAAAGATGGCATTTCTGTACAGATGACAGAACTCTGGACAAAATTCCTATGCCATTATCCACGGGTTGGAAGGGCTACATAGAAAAGAAAACATGTACAGAAGTAAGACTTAGTAACCATGGTGATGGTGATACTACATTGAACATTGTGCTCTCCTTGAATGAGGGCCAAATGAAACTGATTTCCTGCTGTTTGTCTAGGTCAAAGGAGACAACAGGAAGGAGTGAGGCATTTAGTATGGTATCTCAGACTCAGACTGGTAGAGTTGGCTCAGAGTTGCTTCCGAATAGTTTAGGTATACAGTGATGGGTGGACAGGGAAGAAACCAAACCAAAGCAAAGCTCATGAAGGAGCAGAAATGATGTAAGATCACAGAAGGAAGTTTTATGAAAGCCTAAGTATAAAAATAACCAAGGTGGAAACTTTTTTTTAAATTTGATATTTTGTGTGTGATATGTATGCATGTATATATGCATATCTTGTATGTTCGTGCATGTGAAGACCAGAGGTTGACCTCAGGTATCTTCCTTGATCACTTTCCACCTTATATTGAGGCAGAATCCCCACTTAACCAATAGATCCTTGATTTGTCTAGTCTACCCAGACAGTTTGCCTTAACTATCTCTTGCCTTTGCTTCCCCAGTGCTGGGATAACAGACAGGCTTGTCATACCCCTTTGCCATTTACAAGGGTGCTGAGGATTGAACTTAGGTCTCTATGCAAGCGCTTTAACCACTGAACCATCTCTCCAGCATCTTAATTGTATCTTCAAAAGCAAGAAATAATTTGATACTTATTTATAGGACATTGACATTCATAGGTTACAGAGGTGGACAGAGTCTTACAAATAAGCATCAGCAAATAGCATCTGGGATTTTAAGAGAAGAAATAAGAAATGGGAAGAGGCAGAGATACCAGAATTGAAGAAGAGAATGTAAATCATAATGCAGTGGGATCATATATGCAGACTGCAGATCAGTAAGCATTAAGGCCCACATATGAGCTCTAGGCAATGTAGATACATGAATACATACATGACTGAACGGCATGCTTGCTGCAAATGCCACATGGCAAACTATGGCCTAGTTAATCCATCCCTTAACTGTGCTAATGCTTAAGGGTCAAGGCACTGCCTGACTCAGCTTTAATTCCCCAATATTTCAACATGTGGCAGGAATGATTGCTGAAGCTGGTTTTGAGAAGGCTCTAAAGCAGAAGTGGAGTAAGTGGAGAAGCCTTTGTGAGACAAAATGAGCTGAAAAGGAAGTTGGTTATGGGTAAGGGAGGCTAAAAGTGTACACACTCTGATGGCCTGGTGAGAGAGGGACTGAGTCTGAGACACAGCTGGGAAGGGATAGGAAGTTCTGTCTAGAAAGAAGAGCTGGAAACACAAATCCTGCCTAACCTCCCCAAATTTTGAACTAAAGGAGGTTTTAAACACACGGCTGGCAGATAGATCTGATGGCTTATTCAGGTTTAGGTTTCACTTTTCTGGTGAGGATACCACACAGAGAATGCTGGGCATTTCCTATGGTTCACAGAGGGACAAAACACCTACACCACTTTCATGTGATCACTAAATACTTCAGTTCCTTTAGTGCCTCATTCATTTTGGAGTAGACATCCCAGGAGAAAAAATTAATTTAGTGCTTTAATTAATTAAAATTAGTTAAGCTGAAAAGTTTAAACTCTGAATTTGGCAGATTGGCTCTAAAAAGTTAGTAAAAATCTTGAAAAGTGAATGTAATTTTCTTCCCATCTTCCCACTTCGCTTCCCCGCGGAGATTGAGTGTTCACTGACTTCTTTTTTTCCTCTTTATTTATTTGAAACAAGGTCTCACTGTGAAACCCAGGCTGTCCTTGAACTCAGAAGTCCTTCTTCCTCAGACTCCCAGGGGCTGGGATCCCAGCACCGGCAGGAAAAGATGCAATGGAGAGGTTAGTGTCTACTGATGTAAAGCTTTTAGAGTTTTCTTCCAATGTCCTTTAGTTGTCAACTAAATATTGAGGCTGTTATGGACTCCATATTTTATAGGAATATACTCCTGGACCACTCGTCCTCAGTTCATGTCCTCATTTTACAGTCAAATGAACTCTTTTTTTTATTAGATATTTTCTTTATTTACATTCCAAATATTACCCCGTTTCCTGGTTTCCCCTCCGAACCCTCCCCCCCACCCATCCCCCCTCCCCCTGCTCACCAACCCACCCACTCCTGCTTCCCTGTCCTGGCATTCCCCCTATACTGGGGCATCAAGTTTTCTTAGGACCAAGGGCCTCTCCTCCCTTTGATGTCCAACAATGTCATCCTCTGCTACATATGCAGCTGGAGCCATGGGTCCTTCCATGTGTACTCTTTGGTTGGTGGTTTAGCTCCTGGGAGTTCTGGGGGTACTGGTTGGTTCATATTTTTGTTCCTCCTATGGGGCTTCAAATCCCTTCAGCTCCTTGGGTCTTTTCTCTAGCTCCTCCATTGGGACCTTGTGCTCAGTTCAATGGTTGACTGTGAGCCTCTCCCTCTGTATTTGTCAGGTACTGGCAGAATCTCTCAGGTGAACTCTTAACAAAAGCAGAGGGGACCCCTGGAGAGACAAGTTCACAGAAGGGCAAGGGTGCTAACTTTTAAGTCATAACTAGATCCCTCCTTCCCACATATTTTTTCCACAAGTATTCAGTCATAGTTGAGTGTTCCCCAGAGCTCTGGCCTGTCACATAAGGGTCTCTGGTCCTGGGTGCTCAGCACTTTATCACTTACAATTCCAGTTTCCATGAAGACACAGCAATTTAGTGTCACCACCTCCACAAAAAGCCACCCTTTCTTGGTTGTCAAGGTCTTGTCACCTCATGGTGGCTCTGTCACCATCATCTGGGCCACATGTCTGTCATTTCATACATGGGTCTATGCCAAGGAGGAGTGGTCTGGCCAATCAGATGATACTAAGAATTGCACATTGTTTCTTTGTCATTTTTATCCACAAAAGAAGACCCAGGCCACTCTTTTCCTTCTCAGATGACACTAAACCTTTCTGAGATGGTAGACAAAGGTTGTAGCTGTGTGAGTTCTTTGAGAGGAGTGCTGAGATGCAGTGCTGTAAGCCTGACTTTAGACTCATTGAGTCCTTTTGCGCTACTTTGACATAGTGCCAGGCCTATTAAGGTGATCCTGTTCATTGCAGATGACATAAGACCAATGGATGTCCACCAGTGGGTGGGGTGTGCTCTCGCAAGACTGAAGTCATTTCACTCTTCTCTGTTCTCCTTATTAGCACCTTAATCCAGCAAGTATGGCAGCTAATCACCCAAATCTCTTCTACAAAGACTGCTGCCATTAATAATCCTTGAGCTTCGACATTTATTGGGTGTTACTTTCTTTTTCTATTGCCACATAAGGAGACATTCTGAGGATCCCTGGTGTTGGTTGGCTGAAGCATTACCTCATGCTATAGGCCTAAAATCTTGCTTTTATAGGTTTTTACCTTTAGCCCAGAAGTTCTTGTTGTGACAGGGCTAGTGAGAGCTGGGGAGAGTTTCTGCTTGCTTCCACATACCAGAATCCATCCCTAGTTGACTCCACAAATTTCTCTCCTTCTTCTTCTTCTTCTTCTTTTTCTTCTCTTCTCCTCCTCCTCCTCCTCCTTTTTCTCCTTCTTCTCCTCCTCCTTCTTCTCCTTCTTCTCTTCCTCCTCCTTTTTCCTCTTCTCCTTCTTTTCCTTCTTCTTTTCTTCTTCTTCTTCTCTTCTCCTCCTCCTCCTTCTCCTTCTTCTCCTCCTCCTTCTTCTCTTCCTCCTCCGTCTTCCTCTTCCTCTTCTCCTTCTTTTCCTTCTTCTTTTTTTCTTCTTCTTCTCCTCCTCCTTCTCCTTTTCCTCCTCCTCCTTCTTCTTTCTTCTTCTCCCTCTTCTTCCTCTTCCTCTCCTCCTTTCTTTCATTCTTAAAATTTTATTTATGTGTATGGGTATTTTGCCTGTACGCTGCTACTTCTTCCTCCTTCCTCTTCCTCTTCTTTTCCTCTTCCTTCCAGCCTTAAAATCTTATTATTTTTATATGTATGGGTATTTTCCCTGCATATATGTCTGTGTACTGTGTGATGCAGTGTCTCCAGAGGCCAGAAACAGGAGTTGGATTCCCTGGGACTGGAGTTACAGCTGATCGTTAGCCACCCAAGCTTCCCATCTTAAAAATAAACGATTCATTTACTCATTCATTCATTCATTCATTCATCACTTATTCATTCATTCCACAAATGTTAACTAAATACCTGTGCTGAGTTACTAGAGCAGAGAGAACAGAGTGAGCCGAAACCAGGACTGCCTCCAGATGCTGTCGAGACCTTTCTGTTCATTGGAATTGACAGAAGATCGACAGACACCCACAGTGGGTGATTCCAGATCTCCCAGCTCTGTGGTGTGTTTTGCTGTTCAGCATCAGAGCCACGGAAAATCCTGGGCCTTGTGGAACGTGAACAAGAGCAGGAGTAAGCACATGGGGACAGTAAGAAGGGTGTTTGATGATCAGCTCGTAACCTTTGGTAGCAGAATGGTTTGGTGAAAGCCGCAGAAATGGTAGGGTGGCATCCTAATGTCAACCAATGCTTTGCTATGACAAAGAAGGCATTAAAGTAAAATTCAATGTGTGGCTTTTACGGTGCTTAGCCTGTGCATGCTGAATTGTCTAGCTAGCAGTGTACAATAAATACACTCATTATATTAGCTGGACCATACAGTTTGATACATGTGTTAATCAGTATGTCTTTAGACAGGAGTACCCAGATAGTCCACTGAAGCATTCTTTTGTTTGAGGTTCTAGCCTTGTTCTACCCATAAGTCACTATATAACCATGGACTTACTATCTTTTAGTAGATGAAAGAATTAAGATAGTGATAAGATAAAGCATTGCTTCAGATTGCCTTTTGAGACAGTGTCTAAGGGACCAGAGACTGTCTGACCATATGGCCAAAGGCTTTGTACTTCATCCCTGTTTGTGGAGGACACACATGCATTTGTACACACACACACACACACACACACACACACACACACACACGAACATGGAGCATGCATAAATCACACACACAGAAAAGAGAGAGTGGATGGAAATATAGGCTTTTATTTTTCTTAATCAACACACAATGCAGTGCATGCTGTGGGAAACTGTGCAACATTTCCACACCCATGGGCCACGCGTGATGACCAAAGAGAGCTCCCAATATTCCCACCTCTTTGTTCATCCTTTGTTTTTGGAAACCCCAAGCTGTTATCTTTCCATTTTCCTCGGAGGTCTATTATTTTTATCTGAGCCGGGTCTTACTATGCAGATTCGTTTCCAGGTGTCAGAGCCTTGTCATCTGAGCAGCTGTGGTCCCTCTACTTTGCTGATTATAAACTGTCAACCCCAGCTCGGCCTTTGGGTGCACTCTTTCTCTCCTCATTCTTTTTGTTAGCTTTGGAACATTTGATTTCTGCTCCTTCAGTTTCATTCCTGCCTCTCCCCCTTTTACAAAACAAAACCAAAACAAAACAAAACAAAAAAAAACCATCATCTTGTCATGATACAGACAAGTAGAAGGGATTGTAATTGGAATTTACAGTTCCTAGTCTGTTGTTAAGCAACCTGGCAATCTTGACCTCCCTGGTCTCGATGGGACCACCAATGACAGTTACTGTCACTTATAGGGTTGTTGGGGGTGTGGATGAATTAATGCACAGAGAGGTACTTTGTAATATGGTGTGTGTGTGTGTGTGTGTGTACATGACTTCATCACTGAGTACATCAGTATCCAGAAATTTGCACTTTGTGTTTTAGAGGTAATATATGAGGTTTCTCTTTCCTCTCCCATCCTTTCCTCTGTGTGTGTGTGTGTGTGTGTGTATGAAACAAACATGTATGTACACACATGAGCTTTGCAGTTTGCTGTGCACAAATTCAAGCAGATGATGAGGGTGGTATTCTTCTTGATGGTGATTCTAAATACCCCAGTCTTAGCCTGTAGTCATTACCCCACACACCTCAAGAGGAAGGAAACCAGTGGGTTGTCAGAAAGTCATGACGGATGGATTAAAAATTCTAGTTTTTAACTGGAGCCAGGGGTCCCTCCATGTGTACTCTTTGGTCGGTGGTTTAGTCCCTGGGAGCTCTGGGGGGTACTGGTTGGTTCATATTTTTGTTCCTCCTATGGGTCCTTTAGCTCCTTGGGTCCTTTCTCTAGTTCCTCCATTGGGACCCTGTGCTCAGTTCAATGGTTGGCCGAGAGCCTCTCCCTCTGTATTTGTCAGGTACTGGCAGAATCTCTCAGGTGAACTCTTAACAAAAGCAGAGGGGACCCCTGGAGAGAAAAATTCACAGAAGGGCAAGGGTGCTAACTTTTAAGTCATAACTAGATCCCTCCTTCCCACATATTTTTTCCACAAGTATTCAGTCATAGTTTAGTGTTCCCCAGAGCTCTGGCCTGTCACATAAGGGTTTCTGGTCCTGGGTGCTCAGCACTTTATCACTTACAATTCCAGTTTTCATGAAGACACAGCAATTTAGTGTCACCACCTCCACAAAAAGCCACCCTTTCTTGGTTGTCAAGGTCTTGTCACCTCATGGTGGCTCTGTCACCATCATCTGGGCCACATGTCTGTCATTTCATACATGGGTCTATGCCAAGGAGGAGTGGTCTGGCCAATCAGATGATACTAAGAATTGCACATTGTTTCTTTGTCATTTTTATCCACAAAAGAAGACCCAGGCCACTCTTCTCCTTCTCAGATGACACTAAACCTTTCTGAGATGGTAGGCAAAGGTTGTAGCTGTGTGAGTTCTTTGAGAGGAGTGCTGAGATGCAGTGCTATAAGCCTGGCTTTAGAAACATTGAGTCCTTTTACACTACTTTGACATAGTGCCAGGCCTATTGAGGTGATTCTGTTCATTGTAGGTGAGCGCATTCGTCTTATCTCCAAGTGAATTCAAAGAGAAGCATTAGCTTTCAGGTTTACATTTTATAAACACAGGCATGTGATGATCCATCCAGATGCAGATGGCTATTCTGGTGACCAGCCTTTTCTGACTTTGCCACCCAAATTCCATCCCCTCTCTGATCAGTTCCAGCAGCTTGTAACTGAACTGAACTGACAGCCCTCAGGTGGGAAGTCAGACTGGCTAATATACACGGCATTGTCCATAAGAAGTACATGTAGTACTACTATTGAAACACATATATGGCTAGGCATGGTGGTACATACCTTTAATTCCAGCACCTGGGAGATAGAAGCAAGTGGATCTCAGTGAGTTTGAGGCTAGACCAGTCTATTTATTGAGCTTCAGACAAATTAGGGTTACATAGCAAGACCTTGATCAGATAATATATATCTGAGGAAATATATAATATATATAATAGAAAATATAATGGAAAGATGACAGCTTGGAGTTTCCAAAAAGAAAGGAACAATAATGTGGTGGGAATTCTGGCCGCCACACATGGCACACAGGTGTTGAAGTGTTGCATTGTAACCCACAACATGTGACTATGTGTTGATTAAGAAGACAAAGCCTATAGCTTCATTCCATTTGCTCTTTTTTGTGTGTTTGTGTGATATATGGACATCAAATGTTCATGAATATGTGTGCGTGTGCATGTGGAGGCCAGTGTAAAAAATAAATCAAATCTTCCTCCTAGCCCTTGCTCCTGGAATGATGACTCCGAGACTATTTATTAATAAGTGCCTTGGCCATAGCTTCGGCTCATTCCCTGACTGCTTGTAACTTATCCATTCAAACTAATCTATGTCTCCTGCATTGTCTCCTCAACTTCATGCGTCCAAATCCGGGTGAATTTCCTCTTTATTCTATCCTGAATTTAGCTACCTGCTGGGATTGTCCCCTCAGTGGGGCAACTCTCTGGAGCCGCTCACTATTTCCCAGAATCCTCTCTCTTCCTGCCAGTATTCCACCTCCTATTTCCTGCCTCAGCTCATTGGCCAGAGGTTTTTTTATTGACAGGTGATGCTTATAAGATGCTTCTCTCTCCAGGCCAGAAGATCACGCTGAATGTCTTCTTCTGTAACACTTCACCTTAGTTTTCTGAGACAATGTCTCCCACTGAAGCTGGAGCTCACAATCTAGCGAGCCTTGTTGGTAAGATAGTTTCGGGGATCTGTCTACCTGTCTTCTCACTGACCACACCGCTGGGATCACAGATGTGTGTTTGCCTTTCACGGCATGCTAGTGATCCAATCTCACGGCCTGATGTTTGTATAGCAAGCGTTTTATTGATGGGTTATCTCTCCAGCCTCCTGTGTTCTGCTTTGAATATCATTTGCTGGGAAAAAATGTTTTCATAGTATGTTTTAAATGTAGAGAATTCATTTCAATGACCTTGGTGGTGCCTTTTGAGACTCTCTCTCTCCCCCCCTTCTCTCTTCCTCTCTCTCCCTGTCTGTCTGTCTGTCTGTCTCTCTCTCTCTCTGATGTAGATATCTTACATCCAGCTCCCAAATTCTTTATTTTGCTATATTTTATTCTCACCTTTACTGTGTTACCTGTTCAGAACTATTTATAATTTGGGATAAGCACGCTTTGCTCCTTTGAAAAAGCTACCAGAACATTCTATATGTTTTGCTGTGTTACAACAACTAGGGCTTAGGGTAGGGTGGTGCACAAAAAAACCAGTCTTACTGCTCTTCCTTGGGGACTTGGCTTTTCCATATGCTTTTTGAGCAAGTGAAAGCCATTCCCACATTCCTCTGTTAGATCTCCAGTTTCCTTCTAATCTCTAGTCTCTGTCATTCTTAAATGGTTATGACCTTTTCTTTCTTTTCCTTTCTTTCTTCTTCTTTTTTTCTTTTCTTTTTTGAGACAGGGTTTCTCTGTGTAGTCCTGGCTGTCCTGGAACTCACTCTGTAGACTGGGCTGGCCTTGAACTCATAAATCTGTCTGCCTCTGCCTCCCAAGTGCTGGGACTAAAGGCATGTGCCACCACTGCCCAGCTATGACCTTTTATTTCTTTCCAAGAACTATAAGAGAAGTCAGGGGATAACAGCTAAGACTGACCTTGGGATAAACTTCCTTCAGCTAATTGTACCCTTTGTTTTGCCCCAAGATTATTTACCAGTCCTTTAGAGAGTCAGTTATTTTGAAGTAGATATTGTGACCTAAAAGGAAGAGGCAGATTTTGCCCAGTGTTTGGAAGTGCACAGCTAGGAGGCCCACAGTCCTGGGACTGAATTTCAGCTCGGCCACTATCTGAATGACTCTGGGGAGTCAAGGAGCCACGATTGCCTCATGCTCTTTGTCTGTAAAATGAGACGTTGTTAGAAAAAACACAAACACACGACAACACTTAGCCTTTTGGCACATTGTAAATGCTCAATAAAGGTTAATTGTTGTTGTTGCTATAAAAACACGATCTCTAAAGGCTATGGAATATGTTTACACCTGCAAACTATTAGTTATGATATGGCCTTAAACATGTTTTATCCTTGTATTAGCTGTGCTCCCTGAGGCTTGAAGGACTGCATGGAATCTTGATTGGTCAGAGGGTTCAAGCACACACGTCTTCATCATTTTACATACCAGTATTCAGTCTGAGTGCTGGTGTTTTAGAGAGCTAACAATGGAATCTCTACTTCCCTTCCCTCCCCTTCCCTTCCTTCTCCTCTCCTCTCCCCTCTCCTCCCTTTCCTCTTCTCTCCTTTCACCTACTCTCTTCCTTTTTCCCATCCCCTCATTTGGTTTTTTATAAGCAAGTATAAGTGCAATAGGCAGAATCCTACTCACTCCAAGATGTCCACATTATAATACCCAGAGCTTATGAATGCGATGTATTAGGTGGTGTTCTGGCTGGTTTTGTGTCAACTTGACACAAGTTGGAGTTATCACAGAGAAAGGAGCTTCAGGTGAGGAAATGTCTCCATGAGATCCAGCTGTAAGGCACTTTCTCGATTAGTGATCAAGGGGGAGGGACCCTTGTGGGTGGTGCCATCCCTGGGCTGATAGTCTTGGGTTCAATAAGAAAGAAAGCTGAGCAAGGGAGAGGAAGAAAGCCAGTAACAAATATCCCTTCATGGCTTCTGCATCAGCTCCTGCTTCCTGATCTGCTTGAGTTCCAGTTCTGACTTCCTTTGGTGATGAACAACAGTGTGGAAGTGTAAGCTGAATAAAGCCTTTCCTCCCCAATTTGCTTCTTGGTCATGATGTTTGTGCAGGAATAGAAACCCTGACTAAGATAAATTGGTATCAGGAATAGGGTATTCCTGTGACAATCCGATCATGTCTTGGGGAGGACTGTGGAAGGACTTTGGAACTTTGGGCTAGAAGAGCCATTCCGTGTTAAGAACCCTGTGGGATGTTGTGTAGGAGTTTGGAAGATAATGTTGAGAACAGTGCAGAAGATGGAGGCCTGGCTTGTGAAATTTCAGAGGGAAGATTAAAGACTCTTATCAGGGCTGTTGCTATTTTGATTGTGAAGATTCTGTGGTTTTGGCTAGCTGAGGCTGAAGAGTCATCTGTAATTAACAAGATACCAGAACCACTAAATTGAAAACTTTGCATTACTGGGCTTATTGATGCTGGTTAGCTGGAGCTAAGAAATTGGCAGTCATTAAGAAGAGACCAGCATCATTGAGGTGACATCTTCTGGGAAGTGTTTTCTGAGAGCACAAAGAGGCTGTGTTCCAGAGATAGCCATGATTGTACCTCGTGCTGCAGCAGGACTTAGTAATGTATAAGAGTCACCCAGGTGATATTGATTTTGAAGGCGTGAAGGGGCCCTGAATTGCAGCTGAGGCTCGGCACTGTGAGAGGCCATTGGTGAAGATTCAGTCTCAGTTGCAATTGATGACCCAGGACTTGAAGGGGTCATGCAGAGAGGAGTTGAGGCTTGGCGCCATGAATTGAGCCTATAAGAGGATATTGGTGAAGCCTAGTTACAGCAGAAGACAGCATTGTTTTGGAGATGTCAGTGCCATGTGATGACCACCAAGAACAGCAGCAGCAGTGGAGAACAGGCAGCTGGAGCCTAGAAGACAAGGTGTGTGCTGCAAAGGCCCGGGCTGGAGAAGTGACCCATGCCCTTGGAGGAGCCTGGAAGATCATGAATGGATCCCAGACATTGGACAGTTGGAGTTTGATTTTGCTTTTGATTGTGACTGTGCCCTGATATTTTTCCCTCTTGAAGGAGGAAAGTATTTTAGTGGAGCCCACAGTTAAGAGACTTTTAACTGTAAAAAGACTTTGAATTTGAAAAGAGATTGGATATTTGAAAGGGATTGAAAATTTAAGAACTTGCAAAGACTAGGACTTTTAAAGTTATTTAGATCTTGGGGATGAATAAGAAAGTAAGGGTTGGGGCTTAATAGTGTGTTTGTGTGTCAGGTTGGCAAGGGGTCACTGTACTGGCTGGTTTTGTGTCAACTTGACACAAGCTGGAGTTATCACAGAGAAAGGAGCTTCAGGTGAGGAAATGCCTCCATGAGAGGCATTCTCTCAATTAGTGATCAAGGTGGGAGGGCCCCTTGTGGGTGGTGCCATCCTTGTGCCGGTAGTCTTGGGTTTTATAAGAAAGCAAGCTGAGCAAGGCAGAGGAAGCAAGCCAGTAAGTAACATCTCTCCATGGCCTCTGCATCAGCTCCTGCTTCCTGACCTGCTTGAGTTCCAGTCCTGATTTCCTTTGGTGATGAATAGCAGTGTGGAAGTGTAAGCTGAATAAACCCTTTCCTCCCCAACTTGCTTTTTCGTCATGATATTTGTGCAGGAATAGAAACCCTGACTAAGATAGGTGGTAAAGGGGAATTAGAGTTTTAGATAGAATTAAGGTTCTTAATAAACTGGCCTTAGAATTAGGATATTATCCTCAATCATTTAGGTGGGCCAATGTCATTTCTAATGTTGAAGGGGAAAAGGAAGAGTCACTCAGTGTTGGAGAAGATGAGAGGACAGCAGAGATCCACTCCCTCGCTTTGACTGGGGAAGGAGATCACAAGCCAAGAATGGCACACAGCAGCTGTAAGGTGGAAAAGGTTAGGGACTGTATGCTCCTTTGGGTCCTTCAGGAAGGAACGTAGCAGTGCTGATACCTTGGCCTTAGTGCGAGGAGGACCATGCTGGGCTTAAAACAGATAACTGGAAGGTAATAAGTTTGTGAGTTTGAACCACTTAGTCCATGGTAACTTGTTACATTCTCAGCAGAGATGACAGTGTGTGTATGTATGTGCATGTATGTGTTTGTGTGTATGTGCACATCCACACATATAAAAGGAGCTCTAGTGATTATTTTTTTCTGAAGAGTCAATTAAAACAACTAGAATATTTTCAGTGTTATTTATAAACATTTTAATACATGTGTTAAGTTTAACTCTTATTGGTGTAATAGCACAAATGATCATAGTAGCTTTACTTTCCAAATCTGAACTTACCAAGTTTATAGGTGTTTAAAAAATTAGAATATGCATTTCTATAAGACTTTACACAGCTGTTGAATTTCAAGTCACATTTAATTAATTCTTACAGGAAAGGTGGAAATGGCAGAATCGTGGCCTTTTCTGAACATCTAGTCCCCTCAGGCCCCACAATTAGGACTTAAGTGAATATGTTATCTTTTCATTATGACTCAGGCTTGTCTCCTCCCAGAGTCATCCTTTGTCCACAATTCCCAATATCCTTTATGGACCTTCTCAGGCAGGGCTACCCGGGCACAGGGTTTCACTACCACTAATTGCTGTTTACTACACAGGCTTAACATTGCTATGAAGAGATGGCATTGTAATTGGGACAATGGATGTGATCCTTGGTGGCCTAGAGCCATTGGACATTCTGTTCTGCTTGGGTGAGCTCCAGATGACTCCATGGCTCTCCTCACTGTCTGGCCATAGGGCAAACAATTTTACCTTTCTTCATTGTCATACCTCTCCTGTTCCTGACTCCCAATTTATACCTTTCTTAAAGAGATCCTGGGAATAGACTCTGGAGATCCCATCCCATTACCCTGTGTCCTGTTAATTGTAAGACAGGTCGGAACCAACAAGTCCTCTACAGCTCTTACAACCCACAATTGCTGATGAAACCACAAGTGGAGTGTTGCAAACATGGCTGTCTGGAAGCTACTGTTTTAACACTACACTCATTATGAACGAGATTGGAAATGAGGTTCCCCTTTCCTGTTTGTTCTTCCAATTAAGATATCTCAGTTTTGCAGCTGGTAGGGCAGAACCGGTATTAGAGCAATAAACCCACGTGAGCCCAACAACTCGACTTGTGCATTGAGAAGGAAGTGGGATGGGTGCTGTCTAGCACAGTCTTCTGCTCTTCAGGTCTCCACAACATAGCCTTTATCTACTTACAATAACCTGTATCTGTTCTCAGACTGGTGAATTCAGAGTGCTATTTATATTAGTGCCTGAGAACCAAAGGAATTCTCAAGAGCCAACTCACAATTGAGCCCTTTAAATGCCGCATGAACTAGAACTCAAGCTCATCAGCATCCACAGGCAAAGCATCTGCAACTAAGCTTTCATTGGAAGCTGGGAGCCCTTTGTTTGTTACAGCTGAGAATAGATACATTAATTAATTGGCAAAGATGGAGCCGTAAGAGACCAGCCGCCTTGTGTGTCTTCAATGTAGGAGGATGTGCTTAGCCTCCCAGAGACTTGATGTGCCAGGATGAAGGGATATTGGGGGTGGGGGGTTCATATGTGCTCAGAGTAGAAGGGGAATGGGGTGAGAGGAAGGATTATGGGAGGGGTTGACAGGGTGGGGGGGGTCAGTGAGAAGGATGTAAAGTGAATAATGAGAAAGAGAGTAGGCGGGGAAGCTTTCTTTAGAATTTCATGGAAAATTTTTCTGGAACCTTCATGTCTACGATTAATCTACAAATATTACAGTAGCAAGCTTTAATAATCATGGAAGCCATTTGATGCAATGACCTACACAGGCATAGAACTGACCTGACTAGGGCTATAGGGGACAGTCATACATACAGAAAATCTGGGATCAAGTGGGTCGTGTGCTCTGACAGAGGCACATGCTGAACACATTTATTACATAAGGCTGCACTAAAAGGAGGGTCAACTAACCTCGGCAGAGTAGGGGGTCTTTGTAGAGGAGAAGCCTCGGGCTTCAATCACTCAAGAGGGGGAAGCCAGTGGGTACTTTCTGCACAGACTATCAAGATTCTTCCCTGGACCAAGGCCTTGTCATTCCCATGGGTCTGAGACACTGGAGTCCCTAATGTGGCTCTTCTCATATTAACAACACACCTTTACTCAGCATTTCATCCACTCCTTCACAAAAGGTCATTTGGAGTATAGAAGATATGAATTTGTTTAAATGTTGTCTTTACCATGTACTAACTGCATGGCATTGAGAAAGTTAGTTGACTTCTCGAAGTCTTGGTTCAGTTGTTAGCTGGGTAAATATTGATAGCGTTACAGAGAAATCATGAGAGGTAAGTGAGATCATTCATGGAAAGTTTCGCAGAATTCTTCCTATTGATTTCTCTCTAACCTGGTTTCAATGAAAACTGAGATCAGGAAGAACAAGGACACTAGACACTGTGCTAGGGGAAGGGTGACCTGACAGACCTGTGTGAACTGCTCTGCTGTTTCTCATTTCCACAACACTGATTGTGT
Source organism: Tokudaia tokunoshimensis (assembly GCA_036184795.1). Lineage (NCBI taxonomy): Eukaryota > Metazoa > Chordata > Mammalia > Rodentia > Muridae > Tokudaia > Tokudaia tokunoshimensis. The sequence goes on along the minus strand of BTHU01000010.1, from coordinate 22,432,912 downwards.
ATGTCCAGGACTGACTTCAAGCTTGTCCCTCTCTTTTGGGAGCACATCTTCTTTCTGTTGATTGTAGGAAATCTGAAGGTTAGTTATTATGGAGGAAGACCTTTCCAAATGAATTCCGTGACATCCTGGGAGAGTCCTCTCCCGTGCTCCATTTTCCTTTGGGCCATTCCATGGATCCACTTTCTAGTGGAAGGAAGTAGTTAGGATGACTTTGGACAGCTGTCCTGTTGTCAATTAGCTTAAGTGAAATAACTTGTTAGTGCTAATGTGTTTGTTTTACCAATGGAATGTAAGTTCCTCAACACATCAGAAGGACAACTTACTAATAATATTATGGAGTGTCTGACATGCTCTAAGTGCTTTGCATACACTAATTAATGTCGTCACCCTAACACTATGAAGTACATGCTATTAATAGCCCCATTATACAGACAAGGAAGTGGAGTGGAGAAGTTAAGTCACTCCCATAGGATCTCACAGCTGGGGAATCAGATCCAGCTTGTCTAAATTCAAATATTTGTTCTCTGTTTGGTTCTTGGGACAGGGTCTCACTATGTAGACCAGGCTGGTCTTGAACTCCCAGAGATCCTTCTGCCTCTTCCTCCTGAGCACAGGGATTAAAGCATGTACCACCATATCTGATGAGTATTTGTTCTTACTCAGTGCATGATTCTGCTTCTTGACCAGACATGAGCATGTTCTCTTCTAGCTTTTGCTAATGTCTCACTTCTGGAGTTTTCTAGAGCACTTCTTCTGGATCTTTGTCTTGGTCTTCTTTTCCTCTTCACGTCTCAGATTCTTCTCGAATAGGCTATAGTTTTATTTGTCTCCCACCATGCAACTTCTCTCTTCAGTCAAGGTCACACTGCAATGCAGGGCAGTCTCAGGCAGTGACAGTGAAGCAGGCAGGCACAGTTCTTTTTTCTGGTTGGTCAGTGGAAACATAAACCCATCAACAGTCCCTACTCATGTGCAGACAAGACTCTTGTACTCTTACCTGTAGTTGGAGATAGGTAGTCTCTATGACCAAGCACACAGCTTCAGAGAAATGCCGCCTCTTCCTGACTTTTCTGGGTCAGTAGGTTAAGTGGCATCTCCAAGAGCCTCAGATATCAAATGAAGTAAAGCCATCTCCAGCATGACTCTGAAGACCTGCTGGTCCCACTGGGTTACCATAAGGAGCTATGATACTTTTTGCTTCTGGTTTAGAAGGAAGGTCTACTTGATTATCTTTTTTTCTTCTGACAAAGACACAGGGAAAGGAGCTTAGATAATTTCTTCAGGAAATACTAGTATGTCTCCTAGACTGTTGCATCATGCAAGACAGAGAATGAGAAGGTTAGGGAGTGGATAGGATGGAGAGAGAAAAGGAAAGGGAAAGTGTCTGAGAAAGGACGATACAGAAAACTTGTTCAGAAACTTTGCTTCTGTGACACCTTTATTTCGATGTTTTCAAAAACTGGTGTTTTTCTATGTTTTTCTGTGCCTAGAAATGGTAACCTATAGCTTGGAGGCATTGCCTAAGAAAAGCCCTCCAAGCATGATGCTCAACCTGAAAGGATCATTCCAATTAAAACAAACCTTCCTGATGTTGCCAAATAGGCTTGCTCCCCTTTGCCTGCATGCGTGGGTAGTTCCCATGAAGCTATGAGTCCTGCATGAACACATTGACCAGGTATTTCCAGCCAGCCAAATAGGTGAAGGATTCATTTCCTATAAAAGACATTTGATTACAGTGTTGAAACAATGAACACATTCCAGGCTTGTCTGTGATGATGCCAACTGAGGGCTCTGTCTTAGCCTATGAGTTCTTCCTAAAATGAGCATTTTCTTGTGTGTGTGTGTGTGTGTTACACTTTGTTTCTGAACCTTATTCTCCTTTTCATTCCCTCTCATCTGAAGAGGACATTTGCTTTTAAAATGCTTCTTCCTTAGAGAAAATTTCTTTTTAAATAAAATGGGCAGATTAGGATAAACTTAGTCAAGAAATAGGTTCATTTTTCTGCCTAGAGTAAGATACACTTCCCATTATTAGCTACATGGGAATCAAGGGAGTTATAGTAAGACACTATCATATCTAGTTGCTAAAAATCATATAGAGATCACCAACAGTATTTATATAGCCTTTAAAAGATACTTGGAGGAGAGGTTTGAGGTTGTTATTTCTGGCATTGCATCCTGTTTATAGATACAGATGACTAGACATACAGGGTGAGTCAAATCATCAGTGTTTATAAGAGAAGCCAAGGACATCAGATTTGAAGTCTATGATGAACTCTCTAGAACATATAGAGAGAAGGCAAATGATGCCTCTGGGACTGAACCAGAGATCAATGTCTTGTAGTTGGCTCAGGGTTGACACCATTAGACCCTCCTGTTTGGTTTTTACTGCTGTCTAGTGTGAATGTGTTGGGATGTGAAATAGAAGAAGGAGTTGGATTTTCTCATTGTCCAGTTGCCTTTTCCTCTGGATCCTAGATTCTCTTTGACATGAAGAAGTCAACTAGCTGCTATCAAAATACCTTTCTAATGTTAAAGCTCAGCCAGTCCATGAACTTGGATAAAGAGGACTGTGGGTGTTAATGACACAAGGCTCATTATGGTTTCTCCTTAGAGACAGTAAGTGGGAATGGAATTCTGAAGAACTAAAAAAAAAAATAACACCAATGCTAATGTGAATTTGTGCTAGAGGAGATTGCATAAAATATCATACAAGGGAATTTAAAGCACTGAGAATTCATCACTCATCATTGCGTGACACCGAGTGCTAACATCTCTAGCCAGTGGTTTCTCCAAGGGTTCAATGAGATTATTGGTAGTAGCTACTTTTTGATGGCTGTGTGATCATCAAATGAGTTTAAAAACTTGCTAATGTATTGATTATTATTGGTTTACCCCATTTTAGAGTCATGTAGATAGGCCTGTGGAAGAGGAGCTGTCTCCTCTATGGTCATCTATAAGGCTAATTAATGTCAGAGTCTACAAGAAAGGCTAAAGGGGGGACATGTATGGAGATGATCAGTGCATGCTGCCTTCATAATGAGATCACAGTGGATCCTCATTAATGCACAATTACTGTGTTAAAAAGATGGGCAAGAAGTCATAGTGATTGTGTATGTGTTTGTGTGTGCTCTTGTGCATGGGAGGAGTAGTGGTTGATATCAGCTGTCATCTTTTACCACTTTTTCTTTTTTTGTTTTGTTTTGTTTTTGCTTATTTGTTTTGAAACAGGGTTTCTCTGTGTAGCCCCGGCTGTCCTGGAACTCACTCTGTAGACCAGGCTAGCCTCGAACTCAGAAATCTGCCTGTCTCTGCCTCCCAAGTGCTGGGATTAAAGACCTGCACCATGATTGCCCGGCTTTCTGTTTCATTTCATAAAGACAGTGTCCATCACTAAACCTATAGTGCGCTGATTGGCTAGACTGACTTGCCAGCAAGCTCCATCAATCCTCCTTGCTGCCTCTCCAGCATCTGCGTCTAGCTTTGTATATTGGTTCTGTGGATCCAAACTCAGGTTCTATACTGATGACCTGTTGCTGCAGCATGGAAAACACAAACAAACAAGCCCTTTACTTCCCCCCTGTGGCTGTCTAGGCTACTTATTCAGTTTTCTAGAAAAATCTAGACTCCATACTGCTTTGATTTATTTTATGTTTTTGGCCATAGGCAAACAACACCCTGAAGATAGTTTTACATGCTTTTATACAAAGACAATTATAGGCCTTTGAGGTACCAGATTCTGTATTATGCAGGTTATAATATTTTATTTTTAGCATGGGGTGGCATGGGGGATATTTTGATCGGAGTAGGAGAAAGGTGTCTTCTCTGGGGGCATAAATGGAGAATGTCATTGTTGCATTAGCCAGAGATTAGAGGTTCCTAAATCCTAGATTCAGATGGAATCAAGAGAGCAAGGTGAGTAGCTCTCACCTCTTAGCAAATAGTTTTCCAGTGACTGTTGATGGTGTGATCCAGGTAGGATCTACCTGGCCTAGCACTGAGTCAAACCAAAAGGAAACTACTATGGCTAAAAATGACATGTGTCTAGTGCCTAATTTAGGGACTAAGAACTTATTTCTGCCTAGCACTGCACATCATTTACCAAATCTTCATTAGCCCATTGAACCCTTCCATTATATGCCAGGCAAGGCCAATGCTGTTAAATCACTTTTACTCAAGGTCACACACAGACTGGGGCGGAGGCTGTTCATTGTTTCTGAGCACTGGGTCTTTTCTCTGTCCATATTTCCATCTCACAGACTGAGCTAATACATAGTGAGGGGCTGACAGGAGCTACTCTGCATATTTCATTGAGAAATTAGCAACAGAAGAGACTTCCTGGAGACTTGCATTCCACCTGCTTGTGCAAGCCATTGCTCTTCTGGAGGAAGCCTATGGCTGAGCTGTGCGTCCAGCAAGGCAAATAAACGTCTTTGATGTGAGCATGAAGGGGTATCTGACACACACTCTAAGAATTCAGAAATGCTTTATTCAGTATAATTATGAATATAATCACAGAAGATGGTCTATGTTTGTTCCCTCCCCCACAATGCTGAGCATTGTTAAAAAACTTCCGAGTCATGACTGGATAGCTAAATTCGCAGAGAAAGAATTTTAAAATGAAGTGATGATAAAATTAGATCTAGCTAATTAGCTAATGGTAAAACATACACAAGGATCAGGTCCAGAATGGGTTCCCTGTGCTCTCCACAGCAGCCATATGAAGTAGGTGTGCCCCTCAGTGAGCAAATAAGGGAATTAGTGAGAGGAAGGCTGGATGCCTTATGCAGAGTCATGGTAGGAAATTGGCAAACTTAAGTTTATTCTTGGAACTCTCCAATTTATATCAATTTACAGGTTTAAGTCCCAGCTGGGATAGAGAGTTCAAGGTCAGCCTTGGCTATTTAGTAAGACCCAGCCTGAAAATAGAAGATGAAAATCAGAGTGGGGGAAGAATCTAGAGCATGCAGAAAGCACCCCCCCCAAGTTATGTTTTGGTGACAGGAAAATATACTGGTACAGAGACTCAATTGGTTGAGGTGGCGAAGGTCAACAGGATCCAGGCATGTCATTGTTTCATTCCTGGAGACTAGTCATCTGGGTCTTCCTTATTTATTCTGTTCCTGTGTCGTCTGGCTTCATTCTACATCCAGAGAAGGAATTCAGAAGGCAAGGCTGTGGCTTTTTATGTTCATGTGCCAACTACCAAAACCAACCCCAGAACTTGTCTGACTGGCTCTACAGAGGTACAGAGATAAACAAGGCTTGAATAAATAAAAGGAAAACCTGCCTGTCTATCACCTGGTTAGGTAAGCCATGTAGGCACTAGCTAATCAGTTCCCATCCCTGCGACAATACAAAATGTCCTTCTAGAGAAATGTGACATTATCATGCTGGTAGCAGTGACTTAGGGAAGAAGAAGAAAACATGGGGGCCCACTGTAGTAGTAAGAAACTAGGTACCTTAAGGGACTGGGGGTTTCTTAAGCCTTTCTGGCAGGAGCATGCACTGGCCTCTCTTTCATGAATGGAGGTCATTCTTATCACCTTGGGATGCTAGACTTTGGCAGCTCTGGTGATGTAGCAAGGTTGCACATGCTCGTGAGAAGAAATGACCTTTCCATCCTTGATCTCCTTGGTGATGGTGCATATCTTAACCAGTATCCGGGATGGGGGTCCAGAGGCACGGCAGGGCTTGTGAATCCCAGGGAGTGATGAAGATGTATAAACTGGGGTAAAACACTCCATAGCTCTGGCCTGGCAGGATGGCTCCGATTTAGTGGCACATGGGTTACATGGAAACCTAAGTGGAAACAACAACGAGAACAGCAACAATAGCAGCAGCAGCAGCAACAAGAACAGCAACAGAATTTAGTGATTGAGGAAGGGCAAGGATCACTATGGAGAAGATGGGCGTGGCTAAGTTTTCAATAAATGTCACTCAAACACAATCACCACTAAATGCTTATCCATTCATTTTGTGCTGTGGTTAGTAGAATGTCGAGAATTAGAACAGATCCATTGGAAGATAGCCTCCTGGCTTGAGGAGTATTACATGGGTTAAGCGCTATTCTAGCTCCATGGGAAACACATGACAATCAAAGATGGGGGCGGGGCTAGTGGGCCGCCAGGACTGAGCCAATCAAGCCCTCCTGAGCTTTAGTTTTGCAGCGTCAGAATGGACATAATGGAGACTAAACTTCCAGATCAACAAGGGTATGCAGAGAGCGGAGGGACTTTCTATCTGGAGAATGGGGATGAGTTAGATCATTTTCTGGTGTGTGGGGAGTTTGCATTACAATTAGAGGTGGTCTGAACCCTAATTAAAGAGGAATCTTTAGCATATCACCAGGAAGTGTCAAAGTGCTCCTTGGATATCTAAATGCTCCCCGCCCTCCCGCCCTGTTCCCCTCCCCATGCCAGAAAACTGGAGTAGCCAGTAGTTTGCAGTAAACATTCTTTATATAATACATGATTTTCATTGGGTAACTGGCGGCCTTTGGTATATTCCAGTTCTTTAAAGGAACAGCGCTGGTTAATACTCGCGCTGTGTGCACATAACAGTAAAGAGAACGCAGTGAACAGTGAATGGTGGTGACTGATTACTGTGGCACAGTTGGTGCCTTTTGCAGTTTCAATGAGGGTTTTTTTGGGGTTGGTTTGGCCTGAGTTGCTTCAACGAACTCGTGATTAGTTGAGTTCTGTATCTCAACTAATTTATTATCATGTAATTTTATCATTAAAAAAAAATACAACTTCTGTAAGGGAACTTTTGTAAGGGAAAGGATGTGGAAACCCGAGTCAGCATGCTGCTGTTGGTGTGAAGGGCCACATCTAGACAGGGTTTGGGGTTTCAGCCTGAGCACGCACTGCGTTCCTCTACTGGACCAGGGTTGTCCTTTCTTATGTCAGCGAAGTCCCACGTTCAACTTAGGTCACTGTTTCCCAACCTTCCTAGTGCTGTGACCATTTAATACAGTTCCTCATGCTGTGGTGACCCCAACCATAAAGTTATTTTTGTTGCTACTTTATAACTGTAATTCTGCTGCTATCATGATCATACTGTAAACATTTAATATTTCATATGATCTTAGGTGTCCCCTGTGAAAGGGTCATTTGATCTCATAGGGGACGCTGCTCTCAGGTTGAGAACCCGTGTCTTAGTGAGATGCAATCTATGAGGAATTAACTTGGTATGCTTCTCTTCAAACCAACTTAGTTTCACCCACATTTCAAGTTAGGACTATGTTACAATTGAAGGTCTTTAGAGAATATTTGATAATCTCCATCCAGATGTCCCCTTCGATGTCAAAAAAATCAAAGCACGGTTCTTGAATGGATGCCCTATTCCCTGTGTATGTGTATGTGTATGTGTATGTATGTGGTGTGTGGCACATATCTCTTTCATTTATGTTGTTTTAATTTTACATACCTGCCATCCAAGCTCTCAAGAAGGCTGCGGTAGGTGGCTATCTCACACTCTAGCCGGGACTTGATGTCTAGCAGAACTTCATATTCCTGGTTCTGTCTTTGCAAGGCACCTCGGACATCTGCCACCTGAGCCTCCAGGTTATGGATCAGACTCTGGATTTGGGCCAGCAGGGCTGTGTAGCGGGCCTCCGTCTCTGCCAGGATGCATTCGTGAGAATCTCTCTATGGAAGAGGAGGAAAACAGATTCTAATGATGACTGCTTTAAAATTCCCAGAAGGCCATGGTTAAAGCCATATCTTCCCTGTGACAGTACTACGGGTTCTCTAAGTCCTTTATCACTTCCTAACCAAATGAATCCAAAACAAAAATGATGTTTGTTTCTGTTTATCCCTTCTCTCTCTCTTCCCCCCTCCCTCTCCCTCTCTCCCTCTCTCCCTTTCTCCCTCTCTCCCTCTCTCTTTAACTTTCTGGTTTATTTCTCTTTTTTTCCCCCACTTAATCTCTTAGCCTCTGGCTCATGAGAGAGAAAAAAAAAAAAACACCTCACTTCATTGAAGGCTGAGGCATCAAAATCACACCAGGACACCTTATTCAGCCTGCGTTTGAGCCTTTGAAGGAAGTGAGCAATGTTTAACTAGAAGACTTTTCCTCAGTGTGTCGTCCTTTATAAGTAAAATATGAGTGTTGAAACTGGAATGGGCCAAGTTCTTTCTTGTTCTATCATTTTGTAAGTCTACAGATAATGGTGGGGTTTTAGGTTTTAATAACCTCAGTTATTCACATGGTTATCTCAACTTTTATAGATGAGAAAAGTGAGGTTTGGTGAGTTGCCCAACATCATGTGAGTAGCAGGTGATGAAATCCGGGGAAGGTCTTGCTAATGCCTGCCTTTCCTAGCAGGACATTTGAATACTGTCTTATTTCTGAGTCGCAGTCTCAAGCAGCAGAGATGGTGCTGGCAGTGGGATCTGATCCTGACTCATTTCTTTGGTGACTTTGGGAAGGTCCCTCACAGCTTTGGGATCCCGGTGTCTCCATCTATGAACAGGGTGCAATGGCTCGTCATGTGGCTCTGGCTTGGGAAAACCACCCTGGTTCTTAGAACGTCACCAGTAAAGTTGGCGAATGGTTTACATCACCTCTTTCAGAACTTGGTTTCATAATCCCAATAAGAGAGTCTACAATAATGCTTTGCATAAGAGAAATCTAATGCTCTCCTGGTGACTCCAAAAGTATTTTCCATGAGTCACGATCACTGTGACATGCTCTGGGGAGGAGGGGAAAAGCATCCCTAATCAAATAAGTTTTGGAATGCTGAGTCCTGCATACCTCCTTGGAGATCCATGGCACATGCCATTTTGTAGGCTAGCTTGCAGAAAGGTTAACCATTGTGTAATCCAACATTTCCAAGACTTACTTGACCATGAAGTTCTTTTCTAGCCACAGACCCTTTAACCAATAGACACAGTTTGGGAAACAGCACAACACTCAAACATTGGGGACTGTTTCCACCGGTATAAGGTTAGACTTGGTCAGCCTGTTGGGTACCATTCTGTGCTGGGCCTGCAGCTCAACCTCGAGGGCACTTATGGTCCGTCTCAGCTCTATGATGTCCTTCTGGCAGCATTGCTGCTGCTGAGAGCTACTCACTACTTGTTGATTCAGTTCTTCCATCTGAAACACAGAGATACCAGGTATTTTGCAAGGAAGCATAACGTATCTAAGGACTCCTCGAAATATGCAGCTTATTGATTTTTGACTTGTTTGCTCTCCTGACCTGTGTATTGAACCATTCTTCTGCATCTTTACGGTTTGTCTCCATGATGGACTCATACCGGCATCTCATTTCTTGTAGGATTTGATTTAGGTCAACGGAAGGGGCAGCTGTGACTTCAATGTTGATTCTGTCCCCCAGTTGGCACTGCAAGGAATTAATTTCCTGCAGAAAAGAAAAGAATGTGAAGTCGTTTAGTGAACAGATGACCATTCCCTACTGTGTTCTTGTTTCAATCTAACAGAAATAATTTAGTTGGGTCTGGAATACGGTGCACAACAGAGGGGTACATGACTTGTAGGTATTATTGGGATGCCCTACCGTCACCGAAGGTGATTTTAAGTATGGCTATGCTCAAACAAGTGGAAAAACAAGAGGCAATTGACTAACAATATTGACTGACAGTATCAGAATTCCAGAAAATTTAAGACCATTTATAGAATGAAAAAAATGGAGGCAGTATTATGGAGGTGAAGTTTTATGAAAAGACCACCATCTCTAGGTTGCTCATATGAGCTTGTGCCAGAATTGGCTTTTTCCCATTAGGATGTGGCAGAATTTGTTGAAGAATGTCTATATCAATGAATATGACAAAATTCAGACCATGGAGAATATCCCACCCACATGGCATTAGATGTAATATAGTAAATGACATAGTATGGGCAGTAGTAGTATGACCAGAGCCATGGGCGAAGCATCTAGAGGGAATACACTTTGCTATGTACAACTCAAAGGAACCAATGCTAATTTTAGGGGTTCAGCCTGTACTGACTCTTGGTCTTTTCCTCACCTCTTCATGGTTTGTTTTGAGGCACAGAAGTTCCTCCGTCAGAGACTGGACTCGAACCTCCAGGTCAGCCTTGCTCAGAGTCAATGTATCCAGGATCTGCTTCAGGCCATTGGTGTCAGCTTCCACCAGCTGGCGCAGGGACAACTCAGCTTCATAGCTTTAAACGCCAGATAGGAACAAGGCATTAGAATGTAGATGCACAAGGGGGGGGCTCAGCAGAACCTCCTGCTTCTTTCTCCTCTGGGCCTCTCTTTCTTTCTATGGAAGATATTATTCTTTGTAGCAGTGAAACAATATCTTGATTTGGCTGTTAGGCTTGAGTTAGTCTACCAGCATGGTGCCACCTTACTGTCTTTTGAGATGAGAGAATTCATTTTCCTTCCTTTGCTCCTAAAGGCAACAAGTGTAGGAAAACCATTGGGTTTGGGCTCAGGAAGTATGGGTCTGCATTTTGGCTCTCACTTGTATTACACAAACTTTAGTGTAAGTTTCTTTCTTGTTTTAACCAAGGTTTTCCTGCCTGGAGCAAGGTTACAAGATAATTGGGTGTGTGTGTGGGGTAATCGTATGGGTCCAGTGTCATCCCCAGTGGCGCTGTGTGCAGGTTAGGGCTATTAATTTTAATCACATTAAATTTGAAGGTTACTTCTGATAGTCCATGGAGCGGGAGGCTTAGTGCATGTGGGGACAGTCTCCCCGGGAATATTTAAATCAGACTCGGATGAAGTCTATCACCAGTGACAGCGCCGGGCAGGCTTACTTGGCTCTCAAGTCATCTGCAGCCAGTTTGGTGTTGTCAATTTGTGAGACCAGTCTGGAATTTTCAGCCTTGGTACACAAGATCTAGAATTAAGAGATTGCACACACAAATGAGACAAACACCAGGATCCTGTACTTTAAGAACCAAAGGACCGTGTGTTCTAGTTAGCAGAAGACTAGTTAGAATTTTCCTGACTCTTTAGAGCGATGCTTAAGAAAAGTGAGCAACATTGGAGAATTCGAGTTCTTGTTAGTTTCCTAAGAGATTATCAAAAACCATGCAAATATAAACCATTTGTGTATGTTTTTCTATTAAAATATAGTGTGTTTTTTTTAATTTTTCCCAAATTTACCATGGCATTCTAGAATGCAATTTTGAGGCCAGACATATTTTTTTCAGAGCCTAGAATGGTGGCTGGAACATTTTTGTTGGTGCTTAGTAAATATTTGAGGGAAAAAAAATAAAAATTAAGTAAATCCAGGAATGCAGCAAGAGATGATTGGACAGAAAACAGGTTTGGTATAGAGATACACACACTATTTAAATTCTGTGACAATGACAATGTGGGTATAAAAGGCACTAGTCATTGTAACATGGATAAACACTAAAACTATTTGGAGAATCTTAAAAATCAAAATAGCTTCTCAGAGCCCTGTTTTCTTATTTTTTATTTAAGGTGTGGTAGCAACTCTTAGGTTCCAGTCCAGAGTTATTTGGTCATAAAATGGCAGAACATACTCCTGATAAGCAAAAGGAACTATAAAACTTTGCGTATCATCTCAAGGTTTCTTTCTTTTTTTAAATTTTTTTTTAAAAAACATAGCAACATAGAAGGTTCTAGAATGAATAAAATAGAACAGATAACCATGGTGTGGAAAGCATTGATCCAGAGTTTGATTCAGCACCTTGCTGAGCTCTTACCTTCTGCTGCAGCTTCTCAATGGTGGAGTAGTAGGACAGGTAGTCAGGACACAGCATGGGGAGTGCCTTGCTGCACTCCTCCTGGATTTTATCCTCTAGGTCTGCGTTCTCTCCTTCCAGCATCCGCACCTTTTCCAGATAGCTTGCAAGGCGTTCGTTCAAGATCTGCATGGTCTCTTTCTCATGACTGTTTATGCCTTCAGTGCACCAGCTGCCATCATCCAGACAGGGATGGAAGCTGTAGGTTCTTATCAAGTAGTTAGGGCAGCGATAAAGGCAAGGGCTGGGACAACAGCCCTGGCCCTGGGGAGTTGGTAGAGCACGGCAAGTTGACTGACCATCATGACAACAGCTCTTGTTAGAAGAGTTAGTCCTAAAATTTGTATTCCCAGAGCAGTTTTGGGGTGGGGTTGAAGAAGAAATAGAGCCCTTGGTATCCATAGCGTGTGTCCAGCTTCACGTTGTCTCAGATTCTGAGGTCACCACCTGAAGCACCCTCCACCAAGCCTAAATGCCAAGCCTGTGGCTTTTCTCCTTTGAAGTGCTTATATAGCCTTCCTTCCACGTGGTGACACAGAGGTGGGGTGTTTTCCTTTCTCATGTTTATATCGAATCCCACAGGAACACCTCATTAATGTGCCTGGGAAGAGTTACTTGTCTCATAAAAATGTGCATTTAGGTGGTTACTAAGTTATTACCCATCGCAACTGCTACTTGTCATCCAGTCCAGAGCTTCACACTGGGTCTTCAAAAGGAACTCCCGCCACACAGCACCCATCATTAAGCAGGTGTGAGTCTGTTAAGACCTTTAAATCCTTGCCGACCTTTCCGGCTGACATTTAACTTGACCTGGAATGAGTCTAACCTTCTTTTCCTTTCTGCTCTAGAAAAGGGAAACTATTAATATCTGATAATTCTCGGAGAACTTAGAAATCAGCATTTTATTTTGACTTTGATCTGACCAACTCATTTCTCCATTTTCACCACTTGGAGATGGTGAATATGGATTAAAATGTTTAAACAGAGCTTGACCAATCCAATTGCTGGGATCATGTTTGAGCTTTTCTGTTAGGCTTTGACTGCTCACAGCCATCTTTAGGAAAGACACTGATTACTTTCTGATGGTCCACAGTCTATATTTTATAGCATTCATATTGCCCAGTGTTTGTGTGGTACATGAACCTGTTGGGCTTGATTTGATGTTGAAAAGCAGGCATGTTATTTCTGAGGAAAACAGCTTTTTAAAAAAGTTACTCGGTTCTGATTCTTCATACAGCCTCCAAGAGAGAATGATTTTCTCACTTTTCCCAGCTTCTAGAGGTGACCCACATGTATGCTTGGATAGATGTCACTTAAAGGCCCATGTGTCATTGGCTTGGCCAATCAGTGTGGTTATGATGGGGAGATGGTAGAATCTTTAGGAGGCAGGGAGAAAGTTTGATCAGTGGGGGTATATCTGTGAAGGGGATATTGGGACCCCAGTGCCTTTCCATCTATTCTAGTTTGCTTCCTATAACTGTGGTAAACACCGTAACTAAAACCAAGTTGAGGGAGAAAGGGTCCATCTTACATCTTATAGTCTGTCATGAAGGGAAGTTGGGACAAAGAACTCAGTCATAAACTGTCTACAGGCCAATCTGACAGAGGTGCCTTCTCTGTTGTGGTTCTCTCTTTCTGGATGCCAGTAGTGGTCAGGCTAACAAATACTCACTAGCACACTCTTTTTGTCTCCTGGATGCCAAGGAGAAAGCAGCTTCCCCCACCACACAGTTCTATCATGATGTACTGTCTCCCCGGAGGCAATGGAGACAACTCACCACAGACCTCTGAAAGGATAAGCCAGAATAAACATTTTCTTCTTCAAGGTGGTTCATATAAGTATCCCACTCCACTGTGATGGAAACCTAATGAATGTAACTTCATTGGCTTGCGATCTTCTTACATCTTCAAAACCCAAAGGGTCCCCTTGAGCTTTGCTAATATCAAACCACTCTTACACAGCTTCTGCCTGTTTAAGGATTGCTATAATTACATTGGTACCACATTAATAACCCAGCATAATCAGATAATTAGCAACTTTATGTCCCCTTTGCTGTGTAGCATAACATATCAGCAGGCATGACCGTATTTGCAAGGAATCACATAATTCATAATAGTGGCAACAAACAAAGTTATAGGAATAAATTTTGTTTAAAAAGATAAATTTGCATGAAAAAATGTTTAACTACACTCAAAGACAGAGGTAAACATAAAGATATATTGTATTCTTGAATGGCAACAGAGATTACATCATTAAATAAAATCTCAATTTTATCTATGTTAACTTAATTTACATCCCAATAATGTATTGAGATCCTCTCAAAGATAAAAGTTTTTCTTCAGCTAGATATGGTATTTTGATGTTTTATGAGAGAAATTAGGAAAACAGAAATAGCCCTTTCAAGATTATTATAACAAAACGAAAAACTTTAGTAATTAAAATTGTTATTATTGTGTTATTGATGTGTGAGTAGTCAGACTAATAAAATAGACTGAATAGCCTTTGGAGAGAGTCCTAAACAGATCTGGATCTAGTGTACAATAAACAGGATGCTTAAAACCAATGAGGGAAATGTAGACTGTCAGGGGCACTCTAGAGACATTTCTGCATCACCATGCGGAGATGATGAAAACAGTCTCCTCCAGAGCAGACGAGAAACTCACAGATGAAGGGAGATGGTGGGTACTCCTAGCAATGAAAGTGCAGTGGATACTAGGCAGTGGTGGGTACATACATTTAATCCCAGAACTTGAGAGGTGGAGGCAGGCAGATCTATGTGAGTTTGAGACCAGCCTGGTCTACAGAGGGAGTTCCAGGACAGACAGGGCCACACAGAAAAATCCTGTCCCAAATGAAACAAAACAAAACAAAACAAAACCCCAAGCCAGCCAACCAACCAACCAACCAACCAACCAACCAACCAACCAACCAACCAAAAAGTGCAGTGGAAGGACTAGGCAGGGAGAGTACAGAGGATGGCTGAGGCTATAGCTTCGGTAGGATGAGGGGGACTTACAGGACAAGGCTGGCTAGGGTCAGGCCATGCAGATAATCATTGCTAGGCAACTAAGAACCTGAACTTGTTCCATAGGAATCATTAGGTAGTTTTGTACACTAAACTAATACGCTTGCTGGCTATCTTAAGATTCCTATAACTTTTATGTTTGTTGACTTTCTCAAGACGGCCAAAGAAACACAACAAGGTGGGTTATGTAGAATAGCCATGGCATAGCCAGAATGCTGAAAGTGAACAGATGCTTTAGCTGGTGATGGAAAATGGTGGTGACAAATCCCCACTGTTCTATCACAATGAAGAGAGGGAGGACAATGCCCTTGTGGAAGAAGAGTCTCTTGGCTACAGGGAAGAGGGATTTTTATGGTCAGGAAACAAACATGCTTACAAGGAAAGGAAAATTGACCACATAGTAAAGAAGACACAGAAGAGGCCAGAATAAGTTAATGGACCGATTGTGGTTTTGCAGGAATCAAAGGCGAATCAGTTCAATAGTACAGAACGAGGAAGTGACTCATGGGAGAAACAACTGAAAGGACAGGAGCAGGGAGAAGCACGACTCCCAGGCTTGCCTTTTTTGGCCCTCGAAGTAATTCAATCAATTTGTGGAATTTATATAAAAACACACTGAAGAAAGATAGTTACCATGAAGAACTACAAATTGCAAAACCAAAAACCAAACCAAACCAAAAAATGTTACATTAGTATTGTTATATGTCTCCTTCCAGTCTTCTTTTTTACAGCTGTGAGATTAGAAATTGTTTCAAGCATTATAGTCAAATTTATCAGTATTTTACAGGTTCATAATTTTGAGTTGCTGTCACAAAGTTCTTCCATATTCTGAAGTTCTAAAACATTCTACATATTCTTTTTAGCATGTTTGCAATTCACATTCTATATTTGAGAGCTCGGTCTATTTGGTATTTGAACATATGATGAAAGTAGTGAAGCTTCAGTATACAGCTGCAGCACATCTTAATTTCTAATTTTTACTGTGTTCTCTTAGAGTTCAATTTATAATGAGATAAATATACAGCCTGTGGAGGTTTGAAAACACACACACATCAATTAAAAATATAGAGCTCTCAGAGGTTTGAAGGCACACACATACACACACACACACACACACACACACACACACACAACACATACACACACACACACACCTCACCCAGATTTATAGATAAAAAGAATATCAGATGGCAACCCTCATGTTCTTTTCAGCAAAATTACCCTCCTTGTAGTGGCCACCACTTCAGAGACACAACATTGTAGGCGAGTCTTGCTTGTTCTAGAAGCTTGTATGTGTGTGTTTTAAGACTTATTTATTTATTTATTTATTTATTTGTGTGACCACACTGTTGCTGTCTTCAGACACACTAGAAGAAGCCACCAGATCCCGTTGCAGATGTTTACCAGCCACCATGTGGTTACTGGAAACTGAACTCAGGACCTCTGGAATTGTAGCCAGGGCTCTTAACCACTGAGCCATCGCTCCAGCCCCAGAAGC
This sequence comes from Tokudaia tokunoshimensis, assembly GCA_036184795.1. Classification (NCBI taxonomy): domain Eukaryota; kingdom Metazoa; phylum Chordata; class Mammalia; order Rodentia; family Muridae; genus Tokudaia; species Tokudaia tokunoshimensis. The sequence goes on along the minus strand of BTHU01000010.1, from coordinate 22,416,673 downwards.
ATGTATAAATATAATCATATTGTTTATATTTCCTTGTCTCTGACCCCTTCATCTCATCAGGTATCTGAGATTTACCCATGCTCTGATAACTAGTAGCTCATTATGGCTGCTGGATACTATACCATTACATACCATGCCTCAGCTTACTGATTTATGCACAAATGTATGTGTACCATGTGTGTGCCTGGTACCCACAGAGGGCAGGAGAGGGCATCAGATCCCCCTGGAACAGAGTTACAAATGATTGGGAACCACCATGATTCTGGGAATCAAGCCCCCTGCCCCTGTCCCCAATCCTTTGCAAGAGTTGCAAGTGCTCTTAACCACTGAGTCATCTCTCTGGATCTGAAGCCTTTGATTTCTGACTCAAGATTCTGGGACAGGGAATGCTGAAGTGATGTGTGTTCCGAGTACAGGAGCGATGTGTGTTTTCTCTTCGTTTGGTCATGTCATTTTGGGATTTCCGAGTACTAAAAGTGTATGTTCAACTTCTCTCCTGTAAGAGTAAATCTGAGAGAAACAATGGCATTATCCCCACAGCTTGGTTCTGGGCAGAGCCTTCTGGGCATGGGGCTGTGCAGGAGAGGGGAAGGTGGCTTAGCAACCAGTCTGTGGTGAGTAGCTGAGGGCTAGGCAGGGTCTATCTCCTTCTGTAGAGCCAGTAAGGGTTCCTTGAATTGTAAACCCAATCATGTCTTATATAAAAATATCAATCAACAATAGACATTTTAGATCAAGGTGGGATCATAGTAAATTCCCATCAGTCAGTGAGATTGTGGCCATGGTGATGTCCTATGAAGTGCTTGAACTGATGCTACTAGCTGCATACACTATATAGCACGCTCAATAATATGTCAGATATGATAATAAACTATCCACCGGTTCAGGGATGTACTATGATGTGCCTTTGATGATCATTTTAGAGTACATCCTTTCTATTTATAGAACAGCTTACTCTTGTGCTCACGAGGAATGATGGTGCATGCTTGTAATTCCATCACTTGGATGGCTAAGGTAGGAGGATTCTGAGTCTGAGGGGAGCCTTGGCTACATGCCTATACCCTGTCTCAAAGACAAAACAAAGGCGAAACGTCAATAAAGCAGTATGCTGTGTTCCACCATGGCAGCCCCACATACCTCATATTTTCCATATTTTTAATTGCATCAAGAAGTCTGAGTAGCTACTATACCTGTTTCATAACTACACTCTGACATTCACAAAATGAAAAGTATTGCCTAGTAACATATTATTCGAACATACTCCTGTTGTAAAGAAAGACCTGACTATCCTAAATACATACTGTAAGGAGCTGGAGCCCATGAGTCATGAATACTTCTTACAGGTGAGGTTCAGAGCCAATGTTTTCCCTAGAGTCCCTCTGGAATACTGTCTACAGATCATAGAATGCAAGTCAGTCTCTCTCTCTCTCTCTCTCTCTCTCTCTCTCTCTCTCTCTGTGTGTGTGTGTGTGTGTGTGTGTGTGTGTGCAGTGCTGCAATGAACGCAGAGAAAGGCCTGTCAGCGCTGTTTTGAGATGTCAAGCTTCCCATTACTGACATCCCTGCCCTTTGTATGTAATTTGCTCTTGGTTTATCATCATCATTATCACCGTCGTCATCAGCATCAGCATCATTGGCATCAATTAATTTGTTGTAGGGTGTTGGGTGAACTGTAGAGTATGTAGTGATCTAGATTTATATCAGTCATAATATTGACTTATAATTTTTCAGTCTTAAAAAAAGCATATTTGAGTTGCTATGCAAGTGTATTATACCTCTGTGAGGTAAGGAAAAAAAAATCTGTGTAATGGCCTTGCAGTTTTGTAGGTTTTGAATCATTGTTGGGAGATAGAAAGGTATGGTCATTTGGGCCGTGCAAGTGGACTATAGCCAAAAGTCTTGTTTTTCCAACAACCCTAATACCACTGAGAACAGGATGGGTAATTGAAGAGCAGATTAGATTTGGGATTAACCTGTACCATTATAATAATGTCAGTTCAATACTATGCAAAGGGCTGTGAAAGGTTAAAGGTAACTGGGGGTCCCCCAAGTGGCCACCCATGATAAAGATTTTTCTACTTTGATTCTTCTACACTTGGCAGGAACCCAAGCTACAAACAGCTCCTATTTTCCCAAAGACAAATAGATTTGCTGACCATACAAATTGTCCTGCTTAGTGGAAGACAGCCATGACTATCTTTTCTGATAGGAAACATGGATACAGTTCACTGAGAAGTGTTTATGGGTACTGAAAAAAATTGTTGAAAAAGAATAGATGCATACATATATATATGTGTGTGTATATATATTTATAATATATAAATAAATATATGAATATAATACATTGTGACTAATTATATATAAATGATGCAATAATATATTATAATCTTTTTTTTTTATTTTTTTAATTTACATTCCAAATCACTTCCCCTTTCCCGTTTCCTCCCTCCCCGAAAGTCCCATTTAATCTTTTTTATCTTTCATGCATTTTATTAAGACCAAACAGGAGACGTAGAGATAGAGATAGTTGTAGAGATAGAAATGTTCATTTACAAGAATAAGGCTAGCAGACAGTACACACTTCTTGGTAATCAGATATTTCCACTAGCTTCTCTGCTTGCATAGGTTGACAGGTTTTTGTCAAAGCCAGAGGCTACAATACAGTGTGATAGATACATGAAAGAGTGTATACTTGATCACACACATTCCTCGGGTTTTGAGTAATGTCTGTGCTGTGCTTTTGGAGTTGGAAATGGGACTGGAGTTTTAAGAATACCGCTAGCGAGGTTATTTCAGATGTGGAAGTTGGTCACGGTCTTCGATGCTTTTTCTGGGTTATTATCCTAATTAGTCAAACTTTGTGTGGAAGAGGTCCACTTACTGAACATGGTGCTTTAGTTCGTTTTCTACAGCTGTGACAAAAAAACCCCTAGGCTGTGTACTCTGTAAAGAAAAAACTCTTATTTGGCTCACAGTTAAGATTCAAGAGATGGCAACATCACCAGCTTAGCTTTAATGAAGACTCCCCCCCCCCCGATGGTCTCAAAAGAAAGAGAAAAAGACACAGAGGAGATGCCCAGACTTCTTATTAACTATGACAGGATCTAATTTCATATGACTTCATACGTTTCCCCTGGGACAGTGTTACTTTGTTCACAAAACTAGATTTAGGTCGGACTCCATCCCAGAAGGTCCCACCCTTTAATGTCCCCACCACCTCAGGCAAGGTGTGATGGTAGATGTCTATGGTACCAGCAACTTGGGAAGCTTTTATGAGAGGATGGATATTTCAAAGCTATTGTGTGAAATACAGTGGGACACAAAAAGAAATGGGGCTCCAGTAGCACAATTGATTAGCACACACACTGTGTGTGTGTGTGTGTGTGTGTGTGTGTGTGTGTGTGTGATTTAATTAACTCCAGTAGTTAGAGAACTAACATGAAGTACAACTGCATATCTGGTACATATGTGAAGGGGTCCAGCCCAGGCATGCTCTTTGGTTGGTGGTTCAGTCTCTGTGAGCTCCCATGGACCCAGGTCAGTTGACTCTGTAGGTCTTCTTGTTGGTGTCCTTGACCACTCTGGCTCCCTCATTCCTTCCCCCTACTCTTCCACAAGACTCCTTAGGCTCCACCCTTTGTTAGGCTGTGGGTCTTTGCATCTGTTTTTATCAGCTGCTGGATGATGCTTCCCAGATGATAGTTCTGCTAGGCTCCTATCTGCAAGCATAGCAGAGTATAATTTATAGTGTCAGGGGTTAGCTCTCTCCCATGGGATGGGTCTCACTTTGGAAATCAATCTGGCAGTTTCTCAGAAAAATTGGGAATTATTCTACTTCAAGACCCAGCTATGCCACTCCTGGGTCTTTTGGGTATGCCATACCCAAAAGATGCTCCACCATCCCATAAGGATACTTACTCCACTATATTCATAGCAGCACTATTCGTAATAGCCAGAAACTGGAAACAACCTAGATGTCCCTCAATTGAAGAATGAACAAAGAAAATGTGGTACAATTACACAATGGAATACTACTCAGCCATTAAAAACAATGACATCAAATAATTTGCAGACAAATGGATGGAACTAGGAAATATTATCCTGAGAGAGGTAACCCAGACCCAAAAAGACACACACACACACACACACACACACACACACACACACACACACACATCTCTATCTATATCTCTGTCTCTGTCTCTGTCTCTCTATCTCTCTATCTCTATACATCTATCTATCTATCTATCTATCTATCTATCTATCTATCTATCTATCTATCTATCTATCTATCTATCTATCTATCTATCTATCTATATCTTACAACTGAAGCAAAACTATGGTGAAGACAGAAACCAGATGGGTGATAGCCAGACAGCCTGTGAGGAGATTTATCTGCTGTGACATCCCAAGTGGCTTGAACTTGCAATTTTCTTACACAGTATTCTTGTGTTTCTTGAAAGTTTAGCATCAGAGCAATACTAGAACTGGGAAGATACCCCATGTGTTAATTCATCTGAAAGACATTTTACTTTAAGTATTTTCAAAACCTTTTTATTGTTAGAGGAAGAGCCTTGTTGTGTAAGCACATTCAATATAAAGTTTTAGGTCTGAAATTTGATGTATACTTAAACCCTCATGAACTACTATCAGCATAATTTTTATGAACATTCTAAGGAGAAATAGAAAAAAATGGGGAACTATCCTTTAGTTGTCTGTTGAGTTTCTCTGAAAGTTTTAGATTTTGAAATAATTACATATGCACAGGAAGTTATCAGCAAGGCATACCAGGGACCTGAGAGTCCTGCATTCCCCTCCCCCCCCCAGTTCTTACATCTGATTTAATTAGACTACAGATGCAAAATTGGGAAATTTACATCCAAACAGTGGGTCATTTTGGTTCTGTGTGATTTTCTAAATGTTGTCATTTGCAGGAAACTGAGTGGAGTTAGAGACTGTTCTGTTAAGCAAAATAAGCCAGGCTCAAGTGTGTGTGTGTGTGTGTATATGTGTGTTGTGGGGGGGGGCTCATGCTTCTCTCATGTAGATGAAACCTAGAAGTAAGTATACATGGAACTAGAAGGAGAGCCATCAGGGAAGAGGAGAGGGGTCTGGGAGGAGGGGCTTAAGGGTGAGTAAAGGTGTCAAATGTGGTCAAAGTATATTGTATGTTTGAGTGAAAATGTTCCAATGATATCCTAATGTGTACACCCAATGTAAATTTTTGTTGTTGTTGTTTTTGAGATAGGAGGGGATATATAGCAGGCTGACCTCATTCTTGCTGTGTCGTTATGGCTGCTGTGAACTCCTGATCCCTCTTTTGTCCACCTCCAGAGTGCCAGGATTATAGGCTTGTACCACCATGCCCAGCACTGTCATCAAATCCAGAGCTCTGAGCATGCAAGGCAAGTGCTCTGTCAACTGTGCTACACATGCAGCCGGCAAAGTGGTCATCTTGGGAGTGGATAAAGAAGCACATAAATGGGCTGCAGAGATGGCTCAGCGGTTAAGAGCACCGACTGCTCTTCCAGAGGTCCTGAGTTCAATTCCCAGAAACCACATGGTGGCTCACAACCATCTATAATGGGCATCCGATGCCGTCTTTGTCTTCTGCTGTGTCTGAAGACAGTGACAGTGTACCCACATATATGAAATAAATATGGCCAGAGCGAGTGGGACTGGAAGAAAAAAAAAGATTCCAGACAAGTTCCCAATCGCTACAGGGTCAGGGGGAGCTCTTTCTACAGTTTAAAAAAAAAAAAGCATATAAACATAAGAAATGCATATGTGTCAATCATTTCTTTTAGCATTTGAAAGCTGCTACTTCCTACTGGTCTTCATGGTTGTAGTGGTTTGGATATGCAGTGTCCCCCACTTTAACCTTTGGAAGATGTTGAAGGCTTGGCCCCATGTGGTCTTAAGATTTTAAGAAGTAGGGCAAGTTTGAAGAGGCAGGTAAGGTCTGGTTATAGGAAGTCCCTGGCAGTGCTGTGCCTTTGAAAGGTATCTTGTCCTTGGCATCTTCCTGTTGTCTCTCCACTTCCTGGTCCCCATGAGTTGACCAGCCTCTGCTGCATACTCATTTTGCCATGGTATCCTGCCTTACTGGCTCAAAGCAATGGACTCAGCCGACCATGGCCTGAAAACTCTGCACCTGGGATCAGAAATTAATCGTTCCTCCTTCAAACTGTACCTCTCAGATATTTGTCTCCATGACAACTCCAGTGGCTTGTGGTGTCAAACCTATTGTTTAAACAGTTTTTTCTTCAATAGGTAATGTTTTATTCTCTCTAGATTCTCTCATTTTAATGTTTGCTCTTTGGTTTTTAGAGGTCTCTCATCATTATCTATCTATCTATCTATCTATCTATCTATCTATCTATCTATCTATCTATCTATCTATCTATCTATCTATCTATCTCTATATCTCTCTATATCCGTACACACACACACACACACACACACACACACACACACACACACACACACACACACATCTCCTATGTGGATTCTGATTTCTAATTTCTAAATTTATCCTTTTGGGTGTCAGTTTGTCTTTTTGAATCTTTCAGTTTGACCTTTGTAAGATGTGGAAATTTTTAGCTTTTATTTCTTTAAATACACTTGGCCAAGCACTTTCCATCTTCTCCATGATATGAAGCTTAGATTTTCTGATATGGTCCCTGTTAGCATTTCTTCTAGGCTCCACCCAAAGTTACCTGGCAATAGCCAGGTATGCCTGACTCACTATAAACAGGGCTGTTTGCCCTCTCCCCTCTCTTCTTGCTCTCTTACCCTCTTCCCCCTCTGTCCCTTCTCTCTCCATTTCCCTTCCTCCTCTCTCTTCATGTGTTCATGGCTGGCCTCTATTTCTCCTCCTCCTCCTCCTCCTCCTCCTCCTCCTCCTCCTCCTCCTCCTCCTCCTCCTCCTCCTCCTTCTTCTTCTTCTTCTTCTTCTTCTTCTTCTTCTTCTTCTTCTTCTTCTTCTTCCTCTTCCTCCTCCTCCTCCTCCTCCTCCTCCTCCTCCTCCTCCTTCTTCTTCTTCTTCTTCTTCTTTCTTCTTCTTCTTCTTCTTCTTCTTCTTCTTCTTCTTCTTCTTCTTCTTCTTCTTCTTCTTCTTCTTCTTCCTCTTCTTCTTCCTTCTTCTTCTTTCTTCTTCTTCTTCTTCTTCTTCTTCTTCTTCTTCTTCTTCTTCTTCTTCTTCTTCTTCTTTCTTCTTCTTCTTCTTCTTCTTCTTCTTCTTCTTCTTCTTCTTCTTCTTCTTCTTCTTCCTCCTCCTCCTCCTCCTCCTCCTCCTCCTCCTCCTCCTCCTCCTCCTTCTTCTTCTTCTTCTTCTTCTTCTTCTTCTTCTTCTTCTTCTTCTTCTTCTTCTTCTTCTTCCTCTTCTTCTTCCTTCTTCTTCTTTCTTCTTCTTCTTCTTCTTCTTCTTCTTCTTCTTCTTCTTCTTCTTCTTCTTCTTCTTCTTCTTCCTTCTTCTTCTTCTTTCTTCTTCTTCTTCCTCTCTCTCTCTCTCTCTCTCTCTCTCTCTCTCTCTCTCTCTCTCTCTCTCTCTCTTTCTCTCTCTCTCTCTGCCTTTCTCTGTCTCTATTACTCCCCTCAACTCCCCTCCCCATCCCCTAAATAAACTCTGTTCTATCTATACTGTACTCATAGTGTGGCTGGTCCCTCAGGGGAAAGGGATGCCTTAGCATGGGTCCAAAGAGGCATCCTCTTCCCCTGCCCCCTGCTGCCTCCTCCCCCACGGTAACTTGTCTCTACCAAACATATCCCTGGCTTCTTTACCTTTTTTTTTTTTAAACACAATAGTCCCAAAGTTCCCCAGAATGCTTCAGGGCTTCTGGATTATTTTCTGTTTGTCATTCAGGCTGGGTGACATTTTTCTGCCCTGTGATCAGATTTTCTGTTCTATCTTTCTTCAGCACACCAAGGTCTGTGACTGAGTCTATCCACTGATATTCACATTTTGGGTTTGTGGTGTTTTTTTCAGTTCTGAAATTTTCCATGGACTCTTCATGCTGTCTTCTCTACCGAGACATCCCTGTGCTCCTCATTTTCGGAAGGAGCTAATCAGATTACTGTCACAAAAGCTTTTCTATGACAACTTCTTTTGAATTCCTCACCAGGTTATTGCAGCACCCCCATGGTCACCTGGGAATCTGTTGTTTGCACTTTTTCATTAGACTTGATGTTTTTCTGGCTTCTGAAAGGACAAGTGATAGACACTGAAACATTGGGATATTATATTCTGAGACTCTGGCTGTCATTCCAATCTGGTTCAAACAGGTTTCCCTGACATTATTTAGGAACGGAAGGGAGATGCTACCTCACACTGCCAAAGAGGAGTGGAGGCTCAGGTACTCTACTTCCTGTTTTAACACCCAAAGGGGAGGTCTCTTCCTTAGTGCCCGAAGGCTGAGATTTGGCTCCTTCCCTGGGTACTACTTGACTAGGTGGGTAGTGTCTTGTTACTACTCTTTTTCTGTGTGGCTTTGTTATTGTTTTCCTCTAGGCTTCCTTGGATACCAACCTGGAAGAGGATTTCTCACAGCTAGAATGAGGTATTAAGTCCAAACTCACTCCATAGTCTTTACTGCATTAGGGGGAGGCCTCAGTATCACCCAGTGGAAATGAAAGTCCTGGGTCTCCCTCCTCAGCCTTCTCTGACTTGACTCCCAGGTGGGGATTTTATGGCCTGGAAAGATGGGAAGGCCTGTCCTAGCGGGCATGGTGACAGACAAGATGATCTTTTATCCCTGTGGCATTTGCTTGGGTTGAGTGTCTAGTGTCTAAAGGTTTTTCTGTCTTTCTTGGTGGTCCCCTTTCTGGTTCTTTATCTAGAGAGACCAAGTTTTTCCCTGAGACATCTTTTTCTGGTTTGTGTTTGTTGATGCTACAGAGGTATTGATCTCTTCAGCTCCTGCTTTGGGATATAAGAAGAGAAAAGGAAATCCAAGGGTCCCACCACAGTGTCATTCATCGACACTTTAATCTTCAGCTACTCCTGGCTTCCTCCACTTTTCAGCATATTATATTTGTTTCATGCCAACTCCCAGTATTTTCCTAGAACTTGATGATAAGATTCTATTACCAGACTGTAGAGATGGCTCAGAGGTTAAGAGCACTGGTTGTTTTCCCAGAGGTCCTGAGTTCAATTCCTATCACCCACATGATGATTTACAGCCATCTATAATGGGATCTGCTGCTCTCTTCTGGCATGCAGGCATACAGACAGAACACTCACACATTAAAAAAATACAAAAATAAATAAAAAATTTTTAAAAAAGATTCTATTGCCAATGACATTAGACACTGCTCTCACGTCACAGACAAATCATGTTGGTACTGACCAGAAGCTCCACCATTGCTGGCTAGTTTGAATAGCTATTGCTGTCATTTTGCTAAGTGGATATAGTATTAAGCTGCCCTCTTGATTTGTATTTGTATACCCATTGACAAGTGCGGCTATCAGACCTCATCAGAGAAACTTCTTTGTGTGGTGTATGTAGAGGCTAACTCAGAAACATGCACCTTGTCAAAGTGATACATCTCAGAGTGGCTACATCTCAGAGGGATGCTCAGCTATAGATGAGATGTCTACAACGTGCATTCGCTCCCAAGACTCAGAGACTATTGGGAAAGAGTGACCAGAAAGATTGCAAGGGCCAGAGATCCAAGAGCTGACAGTGTTTTCTGAGCACAAAAGGACTGCTGTTCTAGAGAACTGGAATCAGCTGCAGATGCCACATAAGATCACACTAGTCAACATTTCATTGTAGAGTGAGGAGAGACTCACAAGCCACTACCCATAGCTGAGGAGCTATGGACAGTTAATAGCTTATTTAGGAGGGAGAGTAAGTTTCCTTTAAGGTTCTTGGTAGGTAGACTATGCTCTGGTAGATGACCCTAGGCTCAAGAATATATGGACAATATAAATTGGATGAAGTGGGTTAAAAAAATAGAAAACATCAAGGTGGGAAGGATCTGCGTGGAGTTAGGGGAACATATATCAAAACACATGTATGAAATTCTCAAAAATTAATATATTAATTATATTAAAAGAATTATTATATTAATATATTAATTAAGTTAATATAGTAAAAGAATTTTGGGGGTTTCTGTTAGGAGGAAGAATAAAAACATGTATGTGTATTTAATCTTTTTACAAGTTCCCTTCTCTTCCTCCCTCTCTTTATTGAGCCACAGTCTATAACCTTGAAACCCACTATGGAAACCTTGCCCTATAGCCTGGAAACCCACAGTGGACACAAGATTCAGGGTTTTACTATGCAAACCTGGTCTTGAACTTGAAGTATTCTTGCTGCTTTTTTCTTCTGAGTGCTAAAATTACAGCTGCAAATGATGGCAACTGTATGAGAATAATTATTTTACAACCTAGGTGTACTTTATGATATATTAACTAACACAACCATTAAAATGATGAACACAGAAAATATTTTCCTTTAAGTTGGGATTAAAGTGCTTAGGTAACATAAGTGAAAAAAATCATGTAAGTGTATAAATTGTTAAATATAAGTATCTCTATGCAGAAAACCATTATGAGAATGAAAACAAGAAGTGCCTCCTACATATTGGCCATTTGTGGGCTGGTACTGTTTTCCTTTAAGATGCAAAAGCTAAAACTAGGAGAACCTTGTTCATTTAGAATTAAAAATAAAATACATGTTATTTTAGTTCCGAGAAAGATACATACATACATCTTTTTAGATATGCAACATTTCTCATGGATTGTTTCATCTGTTTGAGGAATAAAGATATTTTCAGACTGGGTTTAGGCAAATTCAAACTGCAGTCACGGGTTTAGACAATTTCTCTTCTGTTAAATGGCCATTATAGCCAAGGCCATTGGCCACTAAACTGTATTTACCACCCTAAGGAAGTGAAACAAGTTTTTATTTGGAGATTAGCAAGAATACTTTATGGGCTTCCAGAATACCAAAAGCAAGCTTAAGACAGAAGCCACAATCAACAGACCCAGGATGCTTAGTGCGGATTTTCAGGATCTGAAATCCCAGTAGATCTGTTTTTGCACTGGGTGGAGCCTTGTTGAGGTCCGTGTTTCCAGAGTAGAGGTAGCCCGGGTCAGGTCTCCACTTCTTTCTTGAGCAGTTTTGATTTCCACTCGCCAGGCTAGAGATTTAATCGTCACGCACAGCAGTTTTCAACTGTGCAAATCACATAGGCTGAACACGGCTCACACGTGCTGTTTGATATGGACGCCGTGGAACCTGGATTGCAGGGGAGCCTGGGGGAAACCAATCAAACTAAGTTTAGGAAGAGAATGCTGGTAGCATGTCATCTCAGAAACATTAGAAATTGCCTTACAAATTGTCCTCAGTAGAGGCTTTGCCTTTGACTCTAGCCTGTTCCACATCTGGCCCCAGAGCAGCCCCAGCTTCAGTTCACTGCAGCAGACATTGCTGAGCAGCTAACTCCTTTTTAGCTTGTGAAACGTTATCTCACGCATGCTCCCGATTTCCCGTATGTGGAAATGTGATCTATGAAAACCATTCTGTTTCAGAATGTGAGGATATTTTAGAGCATTTTTCATAACTTAGTCTCAGCTATTCACTTAAAATTTTTCTTTTTAGACCGTGTGTTTATATATGTATATATGACACATATATGACATATATATGACACATAAATGACACATATATGACACATATGACACATATGGCATACACACACACAAGTCACAGGAGATCCTATAGAGTCTTTTCTTCTACCAAGTAGGTTCCAGGGATTGACTTCAGGTCATAAGGCTCTGCAGTAAGTACCCTAACACCCCCCCACCCCACCCCCCTGCACTGTGGTAGTTTGGATGAGAAATGCCCCTCCATAGGTTCAGGTATTTGAACATTTAGTTCCTGGTTGGAGGACCTGTCTGGGGCGATGGTGCAGCCTTGCTGGAGGAAGTACGTCACTGGGCATGGGCTTTCAGTTCACTCTTCCTGCTTCGTGTTGCAGTTGGAAGTGTGATCTTTAAACTTCCTGTTATCTCTAAACTTCCTGCTATCAGGCCTGATGCTTGCTGCTATGCTGCCCGGCCATGACACACTCTTACCCATCGATAGCTGTAAGCCAAAATAAACTCTCTTTTCCTCATGTTGTCTTTGGTCATGTGCACAGAAACAAAGAAGTGACTAAAACACCCACGGAGCCACCTAGCCATGCCTTTCCTTCACTATTTGAAAAGGAAGACCCCCTATTATGGAATTGGCCTTGGTCAGGCCTTGAGGAAATGGGATTCTCCTTGGGGATTCTGGGGACTGTGTAACTTGCCTGCAGTCCTCCTTCTCCAGCAGGCCCTGGTACGTGTTGATCTCACACTCCAGCCGGGCCTTGGTGTCCAGCAGCACCTGGTACTCCTGGTTCTGACGCTCCAGGTCACAGCGGATCTCAGCCAGCTGGTGCTCCACGCTGTCAATTAGGCACTGCATTTGGGCCAGTTGTGTGCTGTATTGGGCCTCGGTTTCTGCCACAGTACACTCCAGAGACTCTGTCTGCAAGAGGAAGACCTTCTCAGAAGTACCCTATGACAGACCCTTGATGTACTCCTTTCCAGCTCCGAGACCTCAGGGCAAGTTACTTAGCCTCTCTGAGCTTGTTTTATTCTATAGTCAATGGAGAATGCAAAGTACTTATGTCATGGGGAGGCTGGGAAGGTGAGACAAACTGGCGCATGGGGAGCATTTGGGACAGTGTCTGGAAGCAACTCAAGGCCTTGTCATCTCTATCATGATAACAATTGTCTCCCAGGACTTTTTTGGGTAGTTCAAGGAGAGTCATCACCATTTGGGAAGAAACTCTTGAGTCTGAGCATCTGGGCAGTGTCAGTACAATGAGAGAAGATCAAGCACCAGGAGGATTCCATTTCTACTGAGAACATTCTGGCACGTACTTCCCTTGACCCTAGCCTTCCCCCACCCGTTCAGCCAGGCTAGTGAAGGTGTCTGCCATAGATTACACCAGGCCTCTCCTAGATGAATGCTCAGGTGAGCTTCATCGAGGTGTACTCCTTGGACGCAGCCCAACAGGTACCACAGTGCCTGACGGGACCTGGTATAGGGGACGGTCTCTGCATGGTGTTCTTGTTGCGTGGGTGGGTGAAGGCTGTGGGGATGTGCAGATCTTAGCTGTAGTATGAACACTTGATACTTGAGTGCCTTTTGTTTTAGACACTGCAGTGAAACTGGAAAACTGTTCATCAATTAAAGGAAATGAAAATCCATTGCTAAGCCTTTGGGCTCAGCTCTCCCTGTCCCACTGTATTCTGAGACTTTTCTTGCCTCTCGTGGATGGTGGTGGAGGACATGCTCAGGGTTAGGAGGACCTGGGAGGCACCCTGGTGAGACCACAAAGGCTGTTGATCTGCCACTCTGCTTCCAATATGGACAGTGTGAAGAAAGGGAGGGAAATGGCAGCTAGGCTAATTGGATGCCCAGACCTGCTGCTGAACTGTGAGCACCTCCCTGGACTTCTGTCAAAGAGCACAGCATCTCTGGGATGCTGCTGACAAAGGCTGGTTCATCCCACGCACCAGAGTTTGCTGCGCCTGGAGCTCAATTTCCAGCGTGTTGGCCGTGCGCTTCAACTCCAGCATCTCAGTCTGGCAGCCCTGTAGCTGCTCTGCACTGGACATCTGCTGCTGGCTCAGCTCTTCTGTCTGAAACAAAGGTGCGCCATTAGAGAGCGCAGGCAAGGCGCCCTCCCCAAAGCTTGCCCTTTCCCAAGGGCACTGACCTGAGCAGCAAACCACTCCTCCGCATCCCTGCGGTTGTTGGCCAGCACCCTCTCATACTGACATCGCATCTCATCCAGGACCTTGTTGAGATCCACAGTGGGAGCAGTGTCCAGCTCCACGCTGAGCCGATCTCCAAGCTGCTCACGAAGCAGGTTGACCTCCTGAGAGTGGAAATGGCATAAAGAATGTCAGAGTGGTGTGTGTGTGTGTGTGTGTGTGCATGTGTGTAATGTTAATGTGATGGAAAAAACATTTTGATGTTTGGCACATTGGGTAAAAGTCTAGGATTTTGGTTCAGAGTCTCTTGGCTAAATCTCTTTTTATTACTTCTGTTTAAGAAAGATTTTTAAAATTTACGTTTATGTGTATCTGTGTGCCTTGTGGAGCTGGAGTTCTGGGCAGTTGTGAGCTCCCTGAGATGTGTACAGGAAACTGAACTTGGGTCCTCTGGAAGGGCAATGAGCACTCTTAATTGCTCAGTCATTTTCTCAACCCCTCTATTAGGTTTAAATGTCTCAGCTTCTTCATCTGCAAAATGGGTGTAATATTGTACCTTTTTCCTCAGGGTTATTATGAGACAGGGAAGAGTTACTACACACATAATAAGTCTGTAAAATGAATGACACATACTAAGGTATCCACAATGACTACCTATCGTTACCATCAAAATATTCAAAGAGCAAATTTTGTTTTACTTTGTTATGTCACTCTGCTTTTCATTCTTAATAGTTTATGATAGAAACAATATTATAAATTCACAATACCTAAAAACATGATTTCAAATATTACATGATTATTTATCACATTTCTTTTTGGAAGGAGGTACACAGTCTATTTAACCAGCTCAATTTTCTTGTTGTACAATAGAGCTTATGGAAAAAAAAACATGAGTAAAGTTACTTCTCCGCCCAAGCAATGGCAGGAGAAAGAGTGGCCTCGTCACCCTGGCACTGTCGAGGGTTATGCTACATAATGATACTCACTGTACATCACGTCTACCTTGAGAGACACTGGGGTGATCATGCTACGCAGTGAGCATGTTTCTAGGTTTGTTCCAGTTAGGAAGTGTCTGTCCCTCTTCAGTTTATAAACATGAGATCTCTCAGCAGAACTCTTCCTATAGTCTTTGGCCCAGCGGCCACTTCACTCACCTCTTCATGGTCTTTCTTAAGGCAAAGCAGATCATCTTTCAGAGATTCCACATGGGCCTCCAGGTCTGATTTGCAGAGGGTCAGTTCACCCAGGATCCCACGAAGGCCACTGATGTCATTCTCCACTAGCTGGCGCAGGGACAGTTCGCTCTCATACCTTTCAGAGCAGGAGAAAGGGAGGGGAGTGGCTTAATTGCCTGAAAGTGCTGGGGTGCAGGAGCAGATGACACATGGCTTCCAGGGAGCCACGTGCCTCCATTTCCCTTGCATTCCAAATGAAGGTGAGTTCAAGGTTCATACATTCTTAGTTAAAAAAAATATATTGTGCAGAGAATATTTTTCTCTCTCACTGGAAGCCATTAATTATTATTAATTATTATTTTCTAATTAAAATTTAACATGTAAATTGGATACATAAAATACAGTGTGGCTTAAAAAAATAAACATAATTTGACTTACTTTGACCTAAAATCGTCGGCAGCCAGTTTGCAGTTGTCCACCTGTACGGCAAGTCTAGAATTCTCTGCCTTTGTGCACAATATCTAAGAAGTAAGTCATCATTTAATGAGCAGCTCTTTAGAAGAAACTCACATATCTATTTTAATAGCCATACCATTCATTAGTTTACAGAAGTCTTTCCAGGTTAACGTAACATCTCTTTGAACTCATGTTTCCTTTTAACTACACCACTATATGAAGAAAAAAAAAACATTCAGTACCATTTTAGAAACAAAATACAGAAATAAAAGAGGTTCCTTTCCTAAAATGAAAGATTTTATCTTGTTTTTCTTATGTGTAGATGTGTATGTGTGCGAGAGTGTATGTGCATGTAAGCATATGTGTGTGAGCGTGTTTGTGTGTCTGCGTGTGTATATGTATGTGCCTGTGAGTGTGTGTAGAGTGTGTGTGTATGTGTGAGTATGTGTGAGTGTGTATATATGAGTGTATGTGTAGGTGCATATGAATATGTGTGTGAGTGTATGTATGTGTGTATGTGTGTTGGTAAGAGTATAGATTTGTGCAGCGAGAAGAGGGTGTTGAGTCCTCGGGAGATGAAGTTTTAGGCGGTTGTGAGCTGCCATACATGGGTGTTAGGATCTGAACTCAGGTGCTCCTAAGTGGCTCCTAAGTTAACCACTGCTGAGCCATCTCTGTGGCTCAAGGTTTCTTTTATAAGTGATATTTCTTTTATAAGTAGGATATTTTACCATCATCATTGTCTGTTGAACTCTGTTAAAGTTTCCCGCACTGCTAGTGTTTATTAGAATTGCATCTTTGTCTGTGGCCTAGACATTAAAAAATTTAAAAAGAAGAAATGGCTTTGTTGATCAAGGGTTTGAAATACTAGTAGGAGCACCTGGGTTCAATCCCCCAGAACTCGAATAAAAAAAGATAAATATAGCAAGCAGTGTCTGTTAAACCCTGGTTTTGGGGAGGTGGGAACAGTAAGATCCCTGGGGCTCCCTGGCCAGTCTTTGGGACTGCAGCCAAATCAGTGAGTTCCAGCTTCAACAAGAGACTGTCTCAAAAACAAGGCAAGGAATGGAAGACACCATTGATCCGCGGCCTCCTCACACACACACAGGCATGCATTCCCCTCCCTACACGATCATACACCACGTTGCCCACAAACCCCTCATGTGTGCATATATACACACAAATAGAGAACGATTACCAGGAGAACTCAAATGGATGGCATTCAATATCTGTTTGATAAAGAATATAATACAATGATACATGCAGAAGAGATTCAATTTTCCTTACACTGTAGACAAAGTCTATAGCAAGGTGACATTTCTACAGTCACCCAATAATTCGGGGAGAATGAGACTGATTATTTGACCTAGCTCTGAGAATCCCTCTTTCCTTTGTTTTACACCAACAAAGCAACCTGCCCCAGTATAGCTATGAGAGAAATCAGAAACGAGAAACAGAACATTAAGGCAGTGAGACACTCAACCTTTTGTTGGAGCTCTTCAATGGTGTCGAAGTACCGCTGATAATCGGGGCAGACCATTGGGGCATTGGGCTCGCATTGCTCTCGGATTCTGCATTCCAGTTCTGCGTTGTTCTCTTCCAGGCTTCTCACCCTCTCCAGATAGCTGGCCAGTCTATCATTCAGGAACTGCATGGTCTCCTTCTCATTACTGTTGAACGACCCTTCCTCACACCACGCACAGCTCCCCACCAGGCAAGGACTATTACAACCGCCAGCCAAGTAGCACGGTGAGAGGCAACCGGCTGGGAGGTGAGCCCTGCAGAGGAAGCTCGGGGTTTGACATCTGGATGTGGCACAGGTGCTGGGGAGGCAAGTTGTGTTGGTGGGGCAGAATGAGGCAGTTGTACAGCCCGATGCCCCTGCACAGGGCTCAGAAGAGCAGCAGCTAGGGGAGCCGTCGGAAGCCATCTTCTGAGAAGGAACGAACAGATTGGATGCAGTACTGCTTAGGTCTCGCCTACTTTCCAAAGGTCTAGGACTTTTGGCCTCCTGAGACTTTTATATCTCCCTTCAAATGGGTGTTTACAGGACACACCGATGTTTTCTCTAGCGCTACAGGGTGCTAGTTTTCCTACAAACATCTCATTAGTGTTGATTATTTACGGAGGAAGTTTTATGCCTCATAAAAAGAGGATAACTTCAGGTTACTAAATCAGGACTAACGCCATTTCCACATGCTGCTTGGATAAAAATTCTTATTTCAGCAAGTGACCATAGGAAACATTATCCTTTTGAACGAAAAAGGAACCAAAGAGAAGAATCAAGCTATCAGTGATTATAGGTAGAGCTCATTAGAGATACAGAAAGTAATATTCCCATAGGGTTTTATTTTGAAAATTGATTGTTCTGGTCTACTTTACAAATGGACAACACAGCTTATTAAACTGCATGTATTTGTTTGTACTACCAACCACTGTGAAAATGGTCATTATGGTTAGCAATCTCAAAGTGCTTTGTATGTATGTGCATGTGTGTGTGTGTGTGTGTGTGTATGCTTGAAGCATATGCTTACATGGCAAAGGAAAAGGTTTATGCTGAATGTAAAGTGTGTGCATTTATTTTATAGACTGATGAGAATAGTTGAGCCAAAATATGAATTGGTTATCAAGATCTGAATTGTGATCTTTGGTCATCCAGAATTTGCGGTCTGTAGCCAAACACTAAGTAACATGCCTAACCCTGTTTAGCTGGTGAGATTGGATATGTATGCTCTGAGTGGATAGTCAGATATGTAAGCTTTGCTTTCTCATATTTACATTTTAAATGCATTATGCTATTTTTAAAAAGCAGCCTTTCTTTCTTTCTTTCTTTCTTTCTTTCTTTCTTTCTTTCTTTCTTTCTTTCTTTCTTTCTTTCTTCTCTCTCTCTCTCTCTTTCTTTTGTTCTTCCTTCCTTCCTTCCTTTGGAGTTGGAGATCAATCATAAGATATTGTTCATGGTACATAAATGATTTACCCCAACCTACAACCCTAGTCCTTACCTATATTAAGGAGAGCAGAGATAGAAATTGCAATGAGGGTTTGGCTGTAATGTTTCAGTCCCTTGGAAAATTTCACCTGTTATACTTGGGAGTATAACCAAGGAAGCTGCAAAAACCTTACTTTTAGTTATATGAAATCTGTCTCCTCTTGTTTATTTAGGAAATTCTCAATTTAATGAAAATTAAAAAGTTGGAAGCTGGGGAATATGAATCTGTGATGTCTGTTTCAGTGAATAGTTCCACTGAGTCAAAACCTCTGGTACAGAACTAGATAGACAGGCATTTGGGACAGAACTTCTTATTGGTTCTAAGGATTTCACCTCTACTGTAAACTGGAATTTCATGTTGTCTGACTTTAATTGTAGTTTTTATTTCACTTTCAAAAATACACAGAGAAAATTGCTTTCAGCATCAGTAAGAGCCCAACTTGTGTGTGTGTGTGTGTATGTGCACATATGTGTATATGTGGAAGCTAGACATTAATTTTGAGTGTCTTAAATTGCTTTTTATCTTATTATTATTTTTGAGATAAGGTTTCTCTATATAGCATTGGCTGAACTGGAACTCATTATGTAGACCAGGCTGGCCTCTGACTCATATTGATCCACCTGAATCTGCCTCTGGAATGGTACGATAAAAGGCTGTGTTGTCAAGAGCCAACCTAGGAGAAACTAAAAACTAGCAGGTAATCTTCCTGAGATGGGTCCACCTTGTATTAAAATCTACGATGGACCTCCAGTAAGCAAGGCCCAGGAGAAATTCATTTTAGGAAAGATTCCTGCTATTAGTATGCTTTTCCTGTATATATACATACAGGAAATATATATATATATATATATATATATATAATCATTAGGTATTAGCCCACCCTTTTTGAGAAGTTCTCTGCAGAAGTACAAATATGTACTGTCTTGTATTGATGTTATATAGACAAATAGATGACTTCTCAATTCTTTATGATGATCCTATAAGAATTCCTAAAATTATATTAGTATTTTTAAGCTTTTTTGTAGTAGAACTGCTTTTAGGTTCTCTCTGATAATCAAAACTACATTGAGAACTCTGCCAGTCTTTAGTGCTTCTGAGATACCAAGCAGACACCTCCTACTCAGCACATTCGAAACAGTTGTAAAACCACTAATTAAAGGTCATAAAAATGGAACTAACGATTTATTATAGGTGCTAGGACAGAAGATAAAATATTGACTGGGTTTATCTATATAAAACTTCACTCATAACTTAGTTATGGATTTTAACTCTCCATGAACCTGTAGAGCTGTGGCAGATAATGTTTAGTCAGATAGTTACCCCTAATGGATATACATGAAAACATTCTCTGTTGTAAACTTATTTGATTTATGATTTTAATTTATGTGTAAACTTGTGATGAATTTTTTACCATGTGATCATGTATTCTCAAAGATGTATAAGCGCTGAAGACAAATCCTCTTGTCCCCTTTTCCTTAGAACCTTTAACCCCCTTTTCTGACAAGGCCTTTCCTCCTTTTTTTTTAGAGAGCTTTTATAGGACACTTTTTGACAACTTAGAAACAAATGCTAAAATCACTTTTCAAAGTGCTCTTTTTCTTCCTGCAACTTCAACTAGCAGGCTGAAAGTTAGAGCACTGCAATTCCTGCGGAGATAGAACAAAGGGTAATTTGTAGTTATTAAACCTCATAGTTTTTAACCCTCAGAATTAGCAAGAAAGTTTTTAGGACTTTTTAGAAGTTATCATCAGAATTCAGTATAGTTAGAGAGCTAGACCATCCAGAGAGACCGTTAGTCTTTAAAGCTACACTTTTTAGAAGTTATCATCAGCATTCAGTATAGTTAGAGAGCTAGAACATCCAGAGAGACTATCAGTCTTTAAAGCTACATGGGAAACCAATTCTGTGTCTTGTTTCAACCTGCTCCAGGCCAATGTGCCACCTTAACTTTTGAGACAAAGTCTTTCATGGATTCAAAGTTTAGCTACTCAAGGAGGCTGGCTACCAGTGAACTCTAGGATACTCTTCTCTCCCACAACCCCCAACACTGGGATTACAGATGTGCTGCCATGTTCACCTTGATCTCAAAGCCTCATGCTTGTGTGTGCAGCAGACTTTACTGGTTCAGCCATTTCTCCCCAGCTCCTTTAAGACTCTTAATAAACAAAATCCACTAATCTGATAAAGGAAAAAAAATGTTCATGATCCAAACCAAAACACAGTTAACCCCTCACCTTAACCCTAACCCCCACCCCAAACATTGCTTCCCAGGTAGCTGCCAAGGAAAATAAAATAATAGAAACCAGAAGAAGTGTATAAGATAATATCTTGGGATTTTCCTTGTGCTATATTCTAGAGAGGTTCATGGTGCACTGATACCACTCTGTGAAGGAAGTGGGACTGAGGGTTCAAAGACGCACTTGAAAAGATTGATACCTAAAATAAAGCCACAACCCAGGAGTAAACTGATAACTAACATACAAAATCACTTTGAAGAGAAATGCTCTTCTTCACTAGCCAGCTGCCATAGGCCCAGGTAATTTAAATGAAGTGGGTTGTGGGGATGCATAGCTGGAATTCCAGCTTGGGAGGCTAAGGCAGGAGGATCAGGCATTTGAGGATGGTCTGGGATACATATCAAGATCCTATTTTGAAATTCCATCTGAAAAGTGTTATAATATAACATGTTATTATTTCAAATTAACAGCAGATGAAATAAGGAATATTTCCCTTTACCTCGAAAGTATGTTCTGACTGAAGAGTTTTGGCTGCTGGTTCTTGTGTCTCTGGGGCATGGTTATTTGTTTTGGTCTTGATTAAATTGGTCTTGTACTGTTTAGTACATTAATGGATAGCTGTACTCTTAGTACATGGGAGGGGACCAGGGTACACATCTGCAGGTTATGATTCTCAGAAGCAGAGGCCATTGGGAACAGAGGGAAACAGATAGGCATCATGAGAGGTCATGATGGCAAGTATGGTTGTTTCATGGATGATATCCATTATGGCTTTGGGGACTCCTACTGCCAGAATAGTTTTTCAAAAATATGATTTATTTATTTATTTTTTATTCTTCACTGATACGATCCAAACTATCTACCTTGCCAAACAGGATCTCCCTTCCCAGGCTGACAACTACCTTGAGGCTTGATAACTGTTTCACAAACCCGAGCACCATCCACTCTACCAGTTTATGGATATTGTTTCTCCTGCCCTTCCTGCCATGGCTCAACTTTCATGCCAAAACCCAGTGCAAATGCCATCCTGCTGCTTCAGGATGCGACATCTCTATCAGACTCCTCACATCAAAGCTCAGGGATCATGTGGAAGAGAGGGTAGCAGACTGTAGGAGCCACAGGTGGCAAACGACAAGGAACAGTGTTTACAGGACACAGCAGGGCAGAGGAACTCACAGTGGCTGTGACAGCAAGCTCAATTCATGCAAGCTCAAACCAGATTGAGTAGAGAGATGAGCACAAGGTCCCACCCATAGTTGAGGAGCTATTGGCAGTTGGTAGCTGCTGGGAGAGTTGAATTTCTTTAAGCGTGTTATCCATGGTAGGTTGACTACATGCCAATGGAAGGCCACATACACAAGGATATCTGAGCAGTACAATCTGGACTTGGTTTAAAAAGCAAGCAATAAAAAGAGAGGTCACAATGTTGGATGAACTGGAAAGTGGGAGTAGATCTGGGTGGAGTTGGGGAAGGGCATGAATAGGATCAAAAGACCTTGTGTGAAATTCTTAAAGAAAAAAACACCACAGACACAAGTTCATATGTGATTTTCTTTTGTAGCTTTATTATTCTTTTTTGGACAGAGTCTCTTAAGGCATAGAATGTGTTGCGTGTAGTTTTGTGCTACCTGCCTTTAGCCCTGGGAGGTGACAGACTTACCAGCCTCTGCCCAGCTTCCCTTGAATCCATGGATAAAACACACACACACACACACACACACACACACACACACACAAACACACTTGTTCCTTTTTAACTTGCCTTCTTGGCACAATTGCTGGGTGCTACTATCGCCCGCCTGGAAAAGCATGCCCTCATCAGTTACTTAACTCTGTCTCTCCCACCTGCCCTAAACTTCAGTTGCTAAAGTCCCTTGACCTGTAGAAGAAGCAGCTTGTGGCTTGTGTGGCCACTCTGTTTTGAGATCTTACATGGTTGCCCATTTCTCATCTCTCCAAAGCACAGCAAACCCAGTTCTCCTTTGCATCTCCCTGCTTCTCCTTCTAGGGACCTGGAAGTCCCGCCTGTCCTTTCTGCCCAGCAATTGACCCATGGCTTTCTTTACTGACAGATCAAGAACCAATTGGGGAAAAGGACCTTAGCATCAGAACCACTCCCTACAAGTATGTCTTATCTGTGGTCCTTAGCATATAGGAAGTCATTAGTAAATGTTTTCTAAAAATAAATCCACTTATCTTAATAAGGACTTCTGTTTTGATACATAATTCTTTACAAAAATTAATATTGAAGACAAGGAAAATTGGTGGAGGATGAAGAATCCTGGCCTTGTGGTCCCATTTTCATGTAATTAATTTAGATGTACATTTGGGTGTAACATTCTTATTCACTAGCTATATTTTCTCTTTCTAGGAATGGAATCCCTTTGGGCCTTACTGGTCTTTATCATAAAAATGAGAAAATAATACCTGTGTTTTCTACTGTATAGCTGACAAAAAATAAACAACAAAATGTATATTACTTTATAAAAGTTAATTCTGCTAAATGGGGCATTTTTGTCCCCAACAACTGCATAGTTATTAAGATGTTCACTTTCTTTCTTCAAATTAATTTATTAAGAAAATGTTCTAAATGGCTAGGTGCAATTTTTACAAAGCTACATAGCCATCATGTTGACCAAGACATCACATTGGGATGTTATTTTGTGCCCCCTTTTTTCTTGGTTCCAAAGGTATATATTATAGTGATTCCAATGACCATGAATAACTTACTGTTCAGTATTCTTGAATGTTATGAATGGAGTCACATAGTGTGCATAATTTTATGTCTGATTTCCTCAAGTTACTATTATATCTTTTAGTTCTCTGGAGTTACATCGGTATTTTGTCATTCTGATGAAGTTTTAAAAATCTCTTCTGTGGATGAATGTTATAAATAAAACTTTTATAACATTTATGTGCAAATGTGTTTGTAGATGTATTTTTTTCTCTTCTTTTGGGTCATTATTAAGGGTAAAATTATTGAGCTGTGAGTAGGTATATATTTCTATATTTCTTTTTGTAAGAAAGATCAGAGACTAGAAATATAATTCAGCAGTGAAGATTACTTCCTGCCCTTTTGCTATAGTTATGGGAAACTAATATAACTCTTTTGAGGGAGAAAGTCCAGAAGTTTCTTTTGTGAGATTTCTTTTATTTATTTTTAAAATATTTTTATTTTCCTTATGTATATTGTATCTATTTGTGTGTGGATATGTATGTATGAGTGTAGGTGCCTGCAAATGCCAGTAGAGGGTGTCAGAGCCACTGAAACTAGAGTAAGCCTTACATGGGTGCTGGGAACCAAACCCAGGAGGCAAAATACAGATTAGAATAAATGGGTTTTTTTTTTTTTTTTTGGTTTTTTGAGACAGGGTTTCTCTGTGTAGCCCTGGCTGTCCTGGAACTCACTTTGTAGACCAGGCTGGCCTCGAACTCAGAAATCCTCCTGCCTCTGCCTCCCAAGTGCTGGGATTAAAGGCATGCGCCACCACTGCCCGGCTCTTAAATGGGTTATTTTAAGTTATGAGCTAGTCAGAGAAGAGCCTAGCTATATGACCAAGATATTTGTAAATATATTTGAGTCTGAGTCTTGTTTCTGTGAGTATGGGGCTGGGAGGAAGAACCAGACCTAACTTCTATAAAGGACCCCACTTCTGTCTATTAGGCCATTCTTCCTAAAGTTTCTACTGACTCCCAACATTGCTGTCAACTGGAGACTAAACCTTCAACACCTAAGTTTGGGGGACACTTAATATTCATACCATATTGGGGTCCTATAACACATGCTGTCATCAATAATGGATAAGCTGACTGGTCAATCCGAGTCATCCCCAGTTGGTCCTGTCAGAAGTTGCAGTTTCAGACACTCTGCCCTTTGTAAATGTTGAGATTTGATTTACATCTCCCTAGTAATTAACTATATGGAACAATTTTTCATGTATTTTTCTTTAGCTATTCATCTACTGATAGTTATCTAGGAGGATTCTATTTCCTGGGTATGACAACTAGTTCAGCATTAAAGAGGGGTTTGAGCAGACAATTCAGGAACATCTAGCTTCATGTACGCCTAGTACTGGACTCTTCCATGCTGTGTGCCATTTTTCTGGTGTGGTGATAGAATACATTGACAAAAAGCAAATTTGGGGAGAAAGGTTTTATTTTTTTATTTTTCTTTGGCTCACAGTTCCAGAGAGATATGCTCCATAATGGGGAAGAATTCAGTCTGGCAGTCAGGAAGCAGAGAGAGAGAGAGAGAGAGAGAGAGAGAGAGAGAGGAAGAGAGGAGAGAGAGAGAGGAGAGAGAGAGAGAGAGAAAGAGAGACAGAGACAGAGACAGAGAGATAGAGAGACAGAAACAGACAGAGAAAGACAGAGAGAGACAGAAGAGATAGATAGAGACAGAGAGACAGAAACAAAGACGGAGGGACAAAGACAGAGAAAGACAGACAGAAACAGAGAGAGACAGAGACAGAGACAGAGAGACAGAGATAGGGACAGAAAGAGACAGAGAGACAGAGAAATGTAGAGACAGAGAGATAGAGACAGAGATAGACACAGAGAGACAGAGAAAGACAGGGACAGAGAGAAAGAGAGAGAGACAGACAGAGAGAGAACAGAAGTGGAGTCAGGCTATAAAATCAGCCCACAGTGATTTACTTTCTCTATCTACTAAAGGTTTTATAGTCTTCTCAATCAGTGCCACCAAGTGGGGGCCAATGTTCACAACCTATGGAAAGCATTTCTTATTCTAATCAGCATACTGGGTGTCCTCGTTGGTGTTTTTAAAAATCAATTTGACACAAGCTAGAGGCATCTGAGATGAAAGGATCTTAATTGAATAAATGCCTCTACAAGCCTGGCCCGCAGACAAGTGGGTAAGGTAGATTTTTGAATAGCGATTGATGTGGGAGAGACCAGCCATGGTGGGTGGGGTCACCCCTGGGAGGTTGGTCCTGAATTATATAAGAAAACAGGCTGAGCAAGCCATGAGGAGCAAGCCAATAAACAGCCTTCTTCCATGACTTCTGCTTCCAGGTTCCTGCCCAGATCTCTTTGATCATGACTAAGATAGGAAGTGTAAGCCAAATAAGTCCTTTCCTCCCCAAGTTAATTTTGGTCATGGTGTTTTATCACAGCAATAGAAACTCCAGCTATGATACCAGACAGCATAATTTCCCTAGAAAAGCAAGAGCAACAAAACCAGTAAGTCTTGCTTTACTGACACTATTTCATGGCTCTCAGTTTTTCCTTAAAACAACATCAGGAGTTAAGAAACACATTTAACAAAGTCATAGAAATAAACAAAAGTTATAGACATCTGTGCTATGCCATAGTCACAAAATTTATTAGGAAGATCATGAGAAAATTCCTTGATTTGCAGAAAGATAGCCCCCAAGACTGAAAACAGAAACCCCAAACACCCAAAGAAAGGCATACATTAAGATGAAGGAGTCAACGTCTTCAGACATCTTGAAGCATCAATAGCCTGAACGGCACATGGTAAATACTGCATTACCAAAGACTCCGGCTTCTTTTTTGTTGAGGCAGGAGAGGCTGTTGTCATGACAAAGTCCCTCAGCTCCAACTTCTAAATCAGAATAAACTAATTGCAGTTTCTGCCAGGTAAGAGCTCCTGGGTTGACTCTTTCGAAGACTGGTGCCAAGTAAGGGAGTCACAGGTCAGCAGCAACTTGGGACACAGGGCTCCTCACAGCCTGGCTGCACATAGGTGGTGAGGTTGACAGTCAGCAGGTCTGGGGTTGGGTGGCAAGAGTTGAGCAGGAAGCAGGTGGGCACACAGGGCTGAGGAATGTGGCAGGGTGGGGGGCAGTTGTCACAGCAGGTGGGCTCCAGTTGCCAAATAGTGTGTGGGCAGGTGCTGGGCAGGCAGACTCCACAGCGACAGGACTTGTCTGAGGAGCAGATGGTGGTGGCAGGGCCTGTGGGGACACTGCAGCAGCGGGCGACACAGCAAGCCATGGTGCTGGAGTCTGGTTGGCTTTGGTTCCTTGCAAAGATGAAGTTTCTGAGGTTCAAATGTCTCCTCTTGCTCTGGGGTTCTTATATACCCTCCCCAGTGGGCGTTGACACTACCAATGGGCTTCTTTCCTGGTTCTTGTTTATGTTCGTGTTCCCATTATCCTGTAATTGGCCTGCCATTTAGATGCCTGTAAGAGTCCCTATTCTGCTAATTACCTTTTATTTGAATTCATTGCCAAATCTTAACTGATTACACTTGCTGTTTGTCACTAGAACACAAGCTTTATGAGGTACCACAAAAGGCTTCTGCAATTACACCATCACCATCAGGCTACTGGGGAACCCCAGGGGCATGACAGTAATCTGCAGAATGCTGCTCTCCCTGCTGTGGTTAACAACCTTTTAGTCTCTTTGCCCCTTTCTCTATCAGCTTGATGAACTGTTCATTTTTTGAAGAGATGAATTGTATTTTAGTTGCTGTCTATGAGCACTGAGGCACTTGCCGCTCAACACTGCACTAAAGTGGTTTGATGAGAGATGTGGACAAACTTCGCAAATAGTTATTATTTTTATATAAAATCTTACATATTTATTAAAATTTTAAAATGTAAAAATGCATAAAGATATCACCAGGAAACACCTATTGATATTACACAACATACATATAAATATTATAGAATTATTTTTGGCTGTATGCAATTATCCATTTTTATATTTCTAGATTCATTTTATGTAGATTCTATAATGTACCTTCTTGTGTAAACTCACATATTTCATTATCTTGTATTGCTGATTTTTAAAGTTTCCCAATATTTATCAGTAATTGAACTTCTGGGTTACTTTAAGATTTCATTTTATTAATTATTTGCTTTTTATTAATCTCAGCCATTTTCTTTGATGACAGTGGCAAAAGAGATTCTCTATATGAATCTTTGCATGTGTTTCTGATTATTCCAAAGTAGAAATATTTATCAGATAGAGTTATAGGGACAAATGTAAACGTCCAATAATTTCAAAGCCTTTAATATTCATTGCACTACTGTCCTCCAGTCCTTTTTCAGTTGTGTTTGGTTTGTAAACATTTTCAAAGTCTTTTCTAATTCGCAAGACAAAAGATGGCATTTCATTTTTGCATTTCTCCCACAGCCAGTTAGGCTGGCACATGCTCCCACTGTGCACGCCCTGGCTGTTTGCCTCCTGCCATGAATTAGCCCTGATTCTGCACTGTTGCTTCCTTTCCTTGGCTGTTCAATGTGGAACAGCACAGTTGAGTTCTTAATCTTTATGTAGAATGAAAATGAAACCTTAAATGAAAGAATAAATTGAGACTACAAATTTAGAATCCATGTAAAGTCGATCACAATAGAAAGCAAACTTTTGGGCGATGGATTTTAATTTCTTGTCCTGTTTGCTGAAAGATTCAAGTCTCCTTCCAGTGTATCGTTTAGACTTCAGATATACTTCAGTGCTTAAGAGCAAGTACTAGGTGTGTTCCTGGGCAGGGTCATGCTTGTGGCTTAGAGCATTTCTGCTCAGCTTAGACTCACGCAGCCTTTAAGCCTCATACTCTTCTCCCCTCCTACTCTAAGGCTGTGATGATAGGTGTGTTGGTTTATTTGGGAAACAGGCATATAGAACCAAGAAGACCATGTTTGGAGGCAGGGGAACTCTGTATTATTGGTCTCAGGGGTACTGGTTACCCACCTTGTTATTGTAGGCAGTTCACTTTTGGGAGTCTTTCCATTCCTCTCTGCAAAGCGAGGGCAGTAACACGTACATTCTCTTACTTAAAAGACCACTGTGAGCTTCATGTGAGCTGAAAAGAGTTTAAAGCCCATGGGATGCAAAGATGAGCACCATGATTATTGAAATAAGAGGCAGATCACACAAGGCAAAGTAAAGATAAAAGAAACAGTAACAGGAGGAAGGAGAAGAGAAACACAAGTAAGAGAGTCACCTTAGACGAGACAGTGGGCACTGATCTCAGAGTTCATGCTAGGTAAGTAAGTAAACAAAATAAAAATAAGTGTTAACATCTGAGAGCAGAGAAAATGGTTGGCATATACACTAAGTTAAAAAGCTATCTATCTATCTATCTATCTATCTATCTATCTATCTATCTATCTATCTATCTATGTTTTTCTTTGAAAGAGAGAATTTGACAGTCTGTAATACTCCTGAATCTTCAGAGATATTTCACTGAATTGATAGCTACTAAATTGCATACCAGATTGCTTAGGAATTGCTTAGGGAAAATGAGTATTTCGTGTGTGTGTGTGTGTGTGTGTGTGTGTGTGTGTGTGTGTGTGTGTGCCTATATTTGGGTTTATGTGTGCACATGCATGTGGAGGCCAGAGGACAAATCTCATTGTTTTTCCTTACACATCATTTACTCTTTTCTTTCTTTTAAAAAATTTATTATTTTAATTTTTATGTGCATGGGTATTTTGTCCATCTGTATGCATGTGTACTATGTGCATGTCTTGTGCCCACAGAGTCTAGAAGAAGGCATCAGACATCTGTAACTTGAAGTACAGCTGGTCATGTGAGTGAGCTGTCACATGGGTGCTGTGAACTGAATGCAGATCTTCTGCAAGGACAGCAGTCTACTTAACTTCTGAGCCATCTCTCCAAGCTTCTATCTTCATTTTGAGACAGAGTCTATCACTGATGTGGAACTGCTCAAGGAGGACACGTGGCTAGTTTGTGAGCTGCAAGGATCGCCCTGTCTCCACCTCTTCAGCACTGGGATTACAAGCATGTGCCACAACACCCAGTTGAATTCTAGCAATCAGACTCAAGTCCTTGCATTTGCAGGGCAAATACTTTACCAACTAAACTATCTCCTTAGCTCTATCTTATTCATTAAAACAATTAATGACATAGTTATTGAAGAGTAATGCCAGGCTCAGTAAGCAAAATAAACTTTATCTCTGTCCTTGTGGAATTTACAGTCTGTTGGAAAGGCTTATGACACATATATTATAAATTGCTGATATTATAAATCATAATGGGGAAGGAAGGATTATGTTCTTAGAGCAAATAACAAAGGGCAGGATGTTACTCTGACATTTTCTGGAGACAGAAAAAAAATGGTGTGTAGGCCATCAGATTTTTGTGGCTGAAAGATGCCAATCTCTTATTCAGAGTGTACTTTGTATCTACAATAAAAGACTTACTGCTGTGTATATAGGACTTCATGTTTCTCTAGTCATAAATGAGATTTAAAGGTATCTTAACAGACCAAAACAGTTATTAAATGACAAATATATGATGATCATCATTCTTATTGAGGGGAGATGCAGTACTTTATGAATGCCTTTTCTCTTCAGTGACTTAGAGACATGGAAGCGACTACACTTGTCAGTGAAGCCAGTGAGACTTAGAATGGTGACATAATCCTTAGATCATCTGCTGATTCACTTGATAAAGACTAAATATAGGATCCAGTGGCAATGAGCTACCATTTCTGTAAAACTTTATTTATAAAAATAAAGGATCTTTTTTTCTCACACAAACATTCTTTTGGCTTTGTCTCAGGCCTTTTTTCAGATTTGACTTCTGTCTTTCTATATGTGTTGTTTGTCTGTATGTGTCTCTATATTGTATAGTATAAGTTTACACACCCAGTACATGTGTAATATCCATGCACACATTCTTTTCAGGCCCCAAAAAGGGTTTTCTCTATCATATATAACTTTATGTATGTTTATAAAATCAGCTAGTGGGTTTAACTAGCCAATATTCTTCCTTCCTCCCTCCCTCCCTCCCTCCCTCCCTTCTCTCTCTCTCTCTCTCTTTCTCTCTCTCTCTCTCTCTCTCTCTCTCTCTCTCTCTCTCTCTCTCTCTCTCTCTCTCTCTCTCTATCTCAGACAGACTCTCCTGTGTTGCCCAGCCTGGTCTTGACCTCTCTATTCTCCTGCCTCAGCCTCCTGATCTTTGGAGGTCCAGGCACACTGTGCCCAGCTTTGATGGAAGTTTTCCTTTTAGCTCTCAGTCTGTCATCCCAAAGCAGCTGGATCCTATTGGCTAATAGACTATCACTTCTGTGATAATAGGTAGCAAGCAAAGCGTGTGTTCGTGTCCTGATGCTAGAGTTGAAAATAAGATTGAAGTGACCTAGCTCTTATAGCTAAATATTTGTCAATTTTGATTAGAGCCAATTTACCCCCTTTTGGTCAAAATTGGATATCATGATTTTGTTGAAGAATCTTAGTTTTCTTTTTCTTTTTTACATTTTTTTCAGGCATGTTTTAAATATGTGTCAAAGCTGCTGATTAGTTTCTTCATCTCTTTTATTTGAGACCTTATGATGTGGGAAAAATTGGCCCTTTGAATCAGACATGCCAGCAGTTAAATTTTGCTTGTCTTAGTAACTAACTTTGTAATTTTGAGAACATTTAATAACAAATAACAATTTTGCCTATATCATTATGTGGTGTTGTTTTGAGGATTCGATGAGTTTGAGAGAAAGGAGAGAAGACGGATAATAAAGACAGATAACAAGTAAGGAAGGTGAGCCAGAAAACTAGCTCTGGTAGTGCCTTCATTTGTAACCTTTAATGATGATGATGATGATGTGATGATAAAAGATAATCTATTAAACACAAGAAATGTATCCCAAACACTAACATAAATAAAGAACACTTATGGCCAGGGAAATACAATTTATTAGACATCCCATCAGGAGATTATTTTGCCTCTGAAAATACTCAATACAGAAAATGAGATCCCAGAAGCAACATGGCCCAAACTCCCATAGTTTGAAATCTTAAAGATTTGGTAGCACTTTTATAATGGAAGGTATTTTGCCTGTTGAAATCAATCAAGTGAATATTCATCTGGATTGCATAAGCAAATTCTTGATTTTTTGCCCTTAAAAGCAAAGATAGGGTTTCCATAGCCTATGCTATCTGTCTACTTTAACATTGTGATAACTACTGAAACAAGTGAACAGAGGTTGGGCAGCTCCTGGGGTCTTCGGTATGAGGTGCAGAGCAAGGGAGCCACAGGTCAGCAGCAACTTGGGACACAGGGCTCCTCACAGCCTGGCTGCACATAGGTGGTGAGGTTGACAGTCAGCAGGTCTGGGGTTGGGTGGCAGGAGTTGAGCAGGAAGCAGGTGGGCACACAGGGCTGAGGAATGTGGCAGGGTGGGGGGCAGTTTTCACAGCAGGTGGGCTCCAGTTGCCAAATGGTGTGTGGGCAGGTGCTGGGCAGGCAGACTCCACAGCGACAGGACTTGTCTGAGGAGCAGATGGTGGTGGCAGGGCCTGTGGGGACACTGCAGCAGCGGGCGACACAGCAAGCCATGGTGCTGGAGTCTGGTTGGCTTTGGGTCCTTGCAAAGATGAAGTTTCTGAGGTTCAAAGGTGTCCTCTCTGTCTGAACTGTTTTATAGCGTCCCCAGTGGGTGTGAGTCCAATCAGAAGGCTTCCCTCCTGTCTTGTTTTTGTTTGTGACACCCGCTCCTATTTGAGATTATCTAATCAGTTTGGCATTTTCTTGACTATTAAAAGTTCCTGCCCTTATTAATTCAATTGGA
This sequence comes from Tokudaia tokunoshimensis, assembly GCA_036184795.1. Taxonomy (NCBI): domain Eukaryota; kingdom Metazoa; phylum Chordata; class Mammalia; order Rodentia; family Muridae; genus Tokudaia; species Tokudaia tokunoshimensis. The sequence continues at coordinate 22,384,529 of BTHU01000010.1, read as the reverse complement.
GTTTTGACTCATGGACCTGCCATTTTGTCATAAGACCATCATAGTTTACAAAATTCTGGGCATGCCCAAGTTATGTGTAATTTGACCAAGTGACAACTCATATACACTTTTCATTTTGGCACTTTTAAAAAAAGATTTATTTATTTATTTTATGTATGTGAATACACTGTATCTGTCTTCAGATACACCAGAAGAGGGTATTGAATCCTATTACAGATGGTTGTGAGCCACCATGTGGTTGGTGGGATTTGAACTCAGGACCTCTGGAAGAGCAGTCAGTGCGCTTAACCACTGAGCCAACTCTCCAGTCCCTCATGTACACTTTTAGGGTTTAAAATTTCTCAGCTCTTCTTAATTCTCAATAGTATGAATTATATGATGTTGCGCGTATTGAAAAATTTTAGAGAAATTAGCTCAAATGATTAATTGGATACTTTCCCACTCAATGAAACCATCAAGAATATGGCCACTTGTCTATAGATATTTCAAACATTTCCTTTATTTATTGATAATGGAATTCAGGCTCTCCTGAGCAAGCCATGGAGCAGAATGTTTCGAGGTTAGGTTCTTTATTTTTTTCTTTTTAAATAAATTTATAGTACATGTTTTTGGTTTGTTTTGTTGTTTGTCTGGAGACCTCTCAAAGGTGTGTTACATTTTATTTTTCCACAGCTTCTCTATTTTTAAAGATGAGCCAAAGTATAAAAAACTATTGGAAAGAATAAAAAAAAATTCCACAGTTCTCCTTGATCCGATGTCATGAAAAGAAAACTAACCTGGTCATCATTCATTTTCACGTGAGTGACACACACACTTTAAAATAGGGCAGAATGGGTTCCCATCAGAGAAATCACATGATTCACAGAGTTAACAGCGGATTTTAGATGGCAATGTAAGGCAGAAAGAGGGCCTTCATTAAAAATCATCTGTTAGGAATGTTCATCTGCATATGTGTTTGTTCCCCCCCCCCTTGGAGCTTTAACTGGATAGTACATTCCTTTGAGAGACCTTCTACAAGATCCCTCGCCTCAGCCGGGCTTGGCATGTCTTCCTTTAGGCTGAAGGTGAGACACAATAGTGTTTAATGTGCAATGGTTCTGACATCTTCACATATCTCTTCAGTACAAACCACTCAGCCAGTGGAATTGAAAGCACAGAATTTTTTTTTTTATTTGAATGGTAAATCATTTTTGATTAAGTGCAGAGTACAGATTCCTTGGTGAGGTGTTGTTTCACCCAACATGGCATGTCTAACAGAAGAAGGATAACTGAGAAAGCTTTAGAACACAATGCCACTGTGAAGGGCCATGTTTGACCTGTAGAAAGGGCAGAGGGCTTGCCTAATGTTTGGATACTGTGCTTCTGCTGTGAAGAAAGATGTGCTGTCATCCCACTCAGGATCCTGCTTTAGCTGCAAACGTCCTGTCCTCATTCTCTGCTTTTCAAACCTACTCATTTTCTAGGCTCTGGTTCACATCCTCTTTTATAAATCAATTCTTCTAGATGTTTCCGTAGTTTTCCATGCTGTCCGTCAAGTTGACCTGCCTCATTCTGCCACGTGTTACTATGTCCCTTATGTCTCTTTCTCATGTTTGCGCAGGGCCCTTCAATGTTGGGAAATGTGTCCTTAGTCTTGCTTATCTTCTTCAAGCACTTGAGAAGATACCTGGGCATCAGAGCATCTGAGACATGCTTGGAATGTGAGTGTGTGCACGTCTAATGACCAGCTTGGCTGTGCCTCAAGGACACATTTGAGTTTGTTTGAATATTCAGGGAAAACAAAAGTTAAAGGTAGGCGCTGATCTTGGAATTTAAAAACAATTCTTAAGCTCAGTATGAATATATTTTATGAGTAAGGCAGTCTTCTGCGTGTATCTGCGTATCCCAGTGTGGCTTCCTTTCAGCTATGGAGATTTACGTTGGTGTCATCAGAAAGCATAATTCTGCTGTACACATTTATGGCTTCATGATGCCTGTGTCAAGAGTCCTTGTGTAATTATAGCATTAGGCACTGGAGACAACACAAGATTTGGGGAGTAGTGGTGTTTATTTACTTTTAACATATGGAGATCTAGGAGAAAAATTTTTTCCATTTATCTGAAATCATTGTTTGAAACACAGAAAGAACACTTCTGTAAAAATGAAGTCTCAGGGTCAAAGCCTATTCCAAAGTGCCTCACTAGAGCCATTTGCTAAGCAGCCCTCAGTGGCAACCTTTGTAGATCCTTAGGGCAAAGTAGGGGAGCTTTTTACATGCTGTCATTTAGCAGCATGAGGGGTCACACTCACATGGCTCAACACAGGTGGAAACAGAGATCCCTTTCAGGTTTGGGGCAGAGTAGCCTTTGTTGAGCAGCCAACACGATGACACATAGGAATCAGGCACGCAGCAGGGTGGGGGGCTAGTGTCACAGCAGCTGGGCTGAAGGAGGTTGATCTTGTGTGGACAGGTGCTGGGCAGGCAGACTGCACACGGACAGTATATGTCAGAGGAGCAGAGGGTGGTGGCCGGGCCAATAGGGATGGTACGGCATCCTTGCAGATAGGAAGTGACGGTCATGGTGACGGCGAACCAGGTTTTGTTGCTGAGGAAGGTGTTCTTCCACAAAGTTGTCCTGGGAGGGCCTTTTATACCCACCTATTTCAGCGAACATGGCCTCAGCCTTCAGTATGCTTCCTTGTTGGTGTTTGCACAACTCCACATAAATAATGCAGTGCCTTCTTGATCAGCCACGGGACAAGCACTCTTGAAGTTTTATTTGGCTGTGTTGCTTCACTCAAACTTGCTTCCTGCTCCAGCTTTTTCTTCTTTCTTCTTCTTTCTACCAGACACATAGTGGTGTCTTTGCATGGATCAGAGGGGATAAATGAATATCAAAGACACACAGCGTGATTGTGCTTGGAGACAGCAGAGCTTGCTAGATGATTTTCTATGTATTTCCATGACATCATCTGAACATGCAAGCAAATATGAACCTGAACAAGCCTTTAGTTGTACAGGGTACTGCTTATTTTAACTACAAATTGAAGTGGATTAAAATACAGGTTTTTGGGATGATATGTAGTCTGAAAAATGTACGCTTGCATTTCTTTGCAAACCAGCATGAAAAGTTTTTGCTTTTCACAAAAGCAAACCTACTGACCTATTTCTTCCATTGTTAGTTCCATGTTTAGTGCCACCAATGATCAAGCAGATCCGCACTTTTTGCAAGGGCCTTCCACTGTAATTCCACTAGAGTGCTAACACTTCATGGTTTAAGTTAGTATGTGACCACTGGTTAGCAAATCCATTCACTGGAAGTCATGTGTTCACTGAATCTCTAGTATGTCCTGTAAAAGTATTTTTTAAATTGATAAGCTTTTCTATATTCTGGCTAGCTCTCAAATAAATGAGACAGAGACTGTAAGATTTATTAGATAATCTTTAAAGCACAGTAACTGAGCAGTCATTAATCTATTCTATTCCTCTAACTTTATCTGGCTACTTCCCAGGCAAAATCCTGGGAGTTAAAAAACTGAAGTCCAAATAAATTAAATAACCCCATGTAGGTCTGACAACTCTTAAGTTATAATGCAATGAGCTCTAAAAATTCCTCATTGCTTGTTTTGAAACTCCACAGCTTTACCAAGCTCTTGATTAAGTGTCTTTAGAATCATATGCCAAAATATTACTAGTGGCTTTCATCAGATTATGTTCCCTATAAGCACAGGGACCATCTATATCTTCTATTCCCCTGCCTCCACTTCATCCTTTAGGACATAATCCTTTAGGACATCCTTATTATAACTTAAGAGTTGTCAGATCTACGTGAAGTTATTTAATTTATTTGGACTTCTGCTTTTTAACTTCAAGTCTAGAAAAAATAGTAACTACCCACTATAGACTTATTACTGTGATAAAAGCCTCCAGCATTGTGTGTGGCAAGAAAAATATGATTTAGGGAATGGCAGATGCTCCTGAGGCTGCTGTGAGAAGTCCCATAGGTGAAAACTCTATGATGGAGGGCTGCCGTGACCAAAGAAGCTTTTGTGGAGGAGCCATGTTAAGGCCTTTTATCAGAAGTATTTAGAAAGAAGTGCATTTCATAAAAGAAAAACAATGGCTTCCCCATCAAAACTGTGCCCTGCCCTACCCTCAGTCCGCAACCCTCACTAAATTGGTCACTCCCACTCTTGTGCATCTGTTGAATGCCATATTTACCCATAGTGCTTTGCTGCATAGTTTGTTCACAGTTTTTCCCCTAGGTTACAATCCCTTTCAAAACAAGGACATTATTCATTTTGTTATCTCCAGTCCTAGCTGAGTGTCTGAGGTGATGTGGTGGATTGTAGAGGCTGGAGCACGTGAGTAAATAGTAAAGGAAGGGAGATATCAAGCGGTGGTGAGTGGCAGCTATTGTGTGGTGATCACGTAGCACCTTGACTCAGGAAGCAAGTGAAGGTCCTGCAAGGTACTTCAAAAGGGAGAATTTTAATTTAGAATGTTTGCTAAGTGGCTATCAGAGGATTGAAACATCCAAAGAGGGGAAGTCGAGGTTATACAAGAAACAGGCACCAACTCTAAGTCTGGAATAGGGGTGATATTATTGTTATCTGAACAGAGATTGGGGGACTGGGCATTAGAACAGAGCTTTGTCTTCTGGGTGCTGAATGGCAGTATTCTTATAACCATGGAAGTTCTGATCCTGGGCTCCTTGACAAAACCATTAAGCCTGAGGCAGTGATAGGGAGAGAAGAGCTTTACCAGTTACAGGCTTGTAAGTTAGAAGACAGGAAATTTTGTCCTAGAAAGGCTATTGTCCTAGAGTAGTGGTTCTCTGGAACAAATGGCCGTGACCCTTTAATACAGTTCCTCAGGTTGTGGTGACCTCCAAACATAAAATCATTTCATCGCTACTTCATAACTGTAATTTTGCTACTGCTATGAATCATAATTTAAATACCTGTGCTTTCTGATGGCCTTAGGCCACTCCTGTAGAAGAGTCAATCAACCCCAAAAGGATCAAGACCCACAGGTTGAGAACCATTGTTCTAGGGGTTTCAGGAGCAAGGCTTTTGTGAGGAGTTATGGGGATGTAGATCCAACTGACAAGCACCAGGGTACTTATAATTTTTGAGTTATCTGATTTATTAACACATATATTGGCTGCTGTTGTCTGTAGGTCACTGGATGTCTTGGGCTCTATAAATCTAAAGAAAAATTAGTTATTAGAAACCCATATGACTGGGGCTGGGAAGATGGTTCTGTCAGTAGAGTGCACATCAGATTCCATGAGAATGATTGCACCGGCTATGGAGGGTCCCAGTTGTCTCCCTGGAGAGCTGAGTCATGGTTCAGTAAAAACAGAAATCTTGAGTCATCACAGTATTTTGAGCGATTCAGTGGAAATAATACTTAAAAGGACAAGAAGGGTGACAGGGTAAGGTACAGCTTGCGTGGGGGAGGAGCACTGAATATGTAAATCAAGGTCAGTTGGGGCACTATGGCAGAATCGGTCTAGATTAGTCTTGAATCAGTGAGAATGGAAGAAAAAGTTGGGTACCAGGGACAATCTGAAGAAGAAATACAATTCCTTGGCTCTTTATTCTGTTGTCATCAATACACAGTTACTTAATTTACAGGCAGTTTGTTTTTGCCTTGCTATGGGTCCTTGAAATTCACTTAAGAAAGTTGCTATCACATTTGCCAAATAGTCTACATTTTAACTCAAATTGAATGACTTAGACAGCAAAACAGTACTGATGATACCAGTTAGTCCTTAAGTCCAACTGAAAAAAATATGCATTGTTCTTACTTTAGAAACATTTTTCCTTATATTTTTCTACATACTCTTGTTTTGTCATACTCTGTGCTCACCTATGAATAAAGCTGAAAAACTTTGATATTGCAGAGCCAAGCCTACAATTTCAAGGGGTTTGTAGAGGTGTGTATCAAGTGGTTTATATGGTCTGCTGAATAAGGGGGCATCTACAAGAACATTTTGTTCTTATCTGGAAGGAAGGTGGGTGGATTTAGCATGGTAGAAAAAGAAGGAATTTGGGGTTCTGGTAGATTTTGGATTTAAGTGTGTCTTTGTCACTAGTGAATTTTGGAACCTTTGGAAGTTGCTTAGTCTTTCTCAGCTTCGGTTTCTCCCATCTATACATTGGAGGAAGGAAATGACTGTTATCCCTTAGAGATATTTTTTTAAAGGCAAATGAGATCTGGCATGGGCGATATCTATCTGCTAGGGCATCCGGGACAATCACCAAGCCTTAGTTACTACAGTTGAAAGCAGTAAAGGCAACCAGGCAGAGTGGGAGTGGCAAGGCAGATAGACAATGTGCTTCTTTTTCCCTTGCTGGGATAAAACACCCAATAAAATCAACTTAAGGAAGGGAAAGTTTACTTTGGCTCATAGTTTTGAGAATACAGTCCATCATGGTGGGGACAGTGTGGTGTCAGAAATGTAGAGTATCTGTCAGGAAACAAACACACACACACATACACACACACACACACACACACACACACACACACAGAGAGAGAGAGAGAGAGAGAGAGAGAGAGAGAGAGAGAGAGAGAGAGAGATGCTAAGGTCCCAGTTGACTTCTGTCTTTTATTGAGTCCAGAACCCCAGCCCATGGGATAATAATAACACTGCCTATGTTTAGGATAGGACTTTCCAACTCTCTTAACCCAATCTAGTTTATTTAATGACATGCTCAGAAATTTGTCTTCTAGGTAAAGTTAGCAATCAATATTAACCATCACAAAGTATTTGCTATCCGAAGTGTTTCTGGAAAAATCTACAATGCAGTGTGTTTAAGCTGGAAGACACTTTAAATGTGATCTGGTTAACCAACCCATTTTACTAACTTAAAGCTACAGACCCAGAAATCTTATGAAATTTGATCAGGGCCACAGAAGCATCCTGAAGCAGTGGGCTTTTTTTTTCACTGATCCAAGGGACCTTTGCATCCTAAACCATGTAGTTGTTGTTATTGTGCTTTATAAAAAAATAGAGAAGGAATATGTTTGGTGGATGTGCAGTCAGGTGTGGGGGAAGGGGGGTGCCTCCACAGGCCCATGCTGAGGCATCCCTTCCCCCTGAGGGAAGTATAGAATAAAGGTTATTCAGGGCTTGGGGAGGGGAGTTGAGGGACTAGTAGAGACAGAGAAAGACAGAGAGAGAGTAGAGGAGTAGAGGTTGGCCATGAGCACGTGGAGAGAGAGTGGGGAGGGGAATGGGGAGAGAGGGGGAAGGGGCAAGAGGACAGAGTGAGAGCAAGAAGTCGAGAGAGAGAGAGAGAGAGAGAGAGAGAGAGAGAGAGAGAGAGAGAGAGAGAGAGAGGGGGGAGGGGGCAAGCAGCCCCTTTTATGGTGAGTCAGGCACACCTGGCTGTTGCCAGGTAACTGTGGGGCAGAGCCTAGACAAATTGTAGTAACACATTTAGGGCTATTTTCAATATCAAAAAATGAAGACTAAACATTTATCCCTTATAAGGACAAATGGGCATGATGGTTACTATATATATGCTGACACCACAAGTATACCAATACTTAACACGTTGATGAGTAAAAAAATAAAAAATGAAGGAATTTAAAAAAATACTTAAGAAATTCATCTGGGAAAAAAATGCATGTTTTTCCAAATGGAAGAATGTCCTTTTGGAGTGAAAGCTGGGAATATCTGGTAGAAGCCACAGCAAGAGGCTCTCCTGGGACAACTCACTGCTATAAATGAAGCGGTCTCTGTCCTTTGGGTCATTCAGTTCTTATAGCAGTTCTGAGACATAAGCAGAGGATGGGATCATAACAAGGTCAGCTAGGATGTTGTGATGCTGGGCTACAAATTTCAGGAAAGATAGATGGATGGATGGATAGATAGATAGATAGATAGACAGACAGACAGACAGACAGACAGACAGGGCCCCAGGTAAGAAAATATTTAACCATAACCATGTAACTAGATTGTAGGACTCTGGGTATTTTCTTGGAAGACCTTATTATACGTAGATTTTTTTTCCATCACAACTAAGGAAATAACATAATGGTCAACACAGAGATGTCTTTTTCCCCGAGAGAAATGTCCATTAGTGCTATCAGAAGGTCATGGCTATTTCTGTTGTATAAAGAATATTTCATTTTGCTCTAATACATTACAGATATTTCAGATGCCTCTTGAACCAATCAACTTCTAAGAATAGTTGGGGCTATTCTGTAAACTCACAGAGCCCTCACTGGAGGGAGCAAGAAACAAATAATGATGATATTTACATAAAACCAATTATTCAGCAAGACAGCATTCATCCAAACCTCTTCTCTAGAACCCTTCAAAAGTGGGAGTTCTTGCTTGTCTCTTTTTGCAATAAATACAAGCACAATAAGTGTTTGGCTAATGTAAATTACAGCCTAGGGAGTTCAAATCATGAGACATTATGGTAAAAAAAAAAAAAGATACCTAAAAATGAAAGCAGTTTCATGTCAGGCATCTTGATCTATACAGTATTATTGACTTATATACCTTTGGTCTCTGATTCCTTTATGTTCAATGCTACGTAAGTTTTACTTATTTACCTTTAAGCTTTTCCAGACAAGCTAGTTGTAAATGCTGAAGCTTTTAAACGTTTACTCTTCTCCCACTCCAAAGGGGGAAACTGTTCACACATAAGACTTCTCACCGTGCTGGGATGGGTATTGGGTTGTATAAGAACCTGCTGTCAACCAAAGATAGGCATTCCACTTTCCCTAAGAGGAAACACAGACACAAACAGCTATGAGGCCATGGATGCTAAGCCAGAATGAAGTTTATTAATGAATAGTCCAAATGGTTCTCTCTCAAAAAAGCAGGGATAGAGCCTAAAAGAGAGAAGGCATCCATCTGTTCCCAAAGGATTGAAGCATTAAGAATTTAAACATGTCCATGAACCCCTGTTCCTGGGCATTGGGGTTGATTAGTCTTTGATGCAAGCAGAAGCAGTTATTGAAGGGCAGGTGATGGGGAGGATGCCGAGCGGCCAGGCCACTGAACCTGGGAAGAAGACTTGACTACTTAACAGCAGGGCTCACAGGGACTCTCACAGCCAGGCTGCACGTAGGTGGTCAGGTTGATGCCACTCAGGCCGGGAGTTGGGTGGCAAGAGTTGAGCAGCCAGCAGGTTGGCACGTACACCTCAGGTTGGCAGCAGGGTGGGGGGCAGGGGTCACAGCAAGTGGGCTGCAGGAGGCTGATCTCATGTGGGCAGGTGCTGGGCAGGCAGACTCCACAGCGACAGGACTTGTCAGAGGAACAGATGGTGGTGGCAGGGCCGGTGGGGACACTGCAGCAGCGGGCGACACAGCAAGCCATGGCTTTGGGCGTTGGGTTGTGGTAAGGTTGAGAGGAGAAGTCAGTTGATGTCTGAATGCTCTGTCGTCTGCCCTGGCTCTTTTATACCTGCCTCCCTGGGCGTCAACCTATGGCCAAGATATTTTCACCATGTTTCAGTTTATGGCTGCTTCCATAAAATCTGTCTAATTACTTAAGTGTTTATTACCTAAGACACATTCCTTACCTCATAAAAGGGATTCAGGCTGTTTTGTTGTCGAGTGAGGACTCCTCACATTGGCCAGTCGTCATTGCACAGAGAGCTTCATCATTTTGGTCTTCAAAGGCTCCGAGCCATTATCTTCTAATCATTCCACATCACTAATAGTGGCTTGGAATGGCAGGTATCTGCAGTTCTTCCCTGTTCTCCATGTCTACTTTACAGACAAAGACTACATAGGCATTTTGGATTTCTCTTCTTCCAGCAACCATGGTTTTTTATGAGATAGTTTAGACTCTCTGACTAAAAAAGTAAGAAAGAAAATTAGATTTATGTCTGGTAGTGCCAAGGCATTGACTTGAAAAGGAGTAGATAGAGTCTATAGAGGGCAGGTTGGGCAATGGGTGAAGAAGTACTTTTCTATAGAATTCTAGAAAAATCTCTCATTTTCTGTACCTTTGTACATTCTTTGAATGATGACTCTGGAGGGGCCATGTGGATGGCCAGCAAGAGCTATATGGGTGACAAGGACCAGTGCCCTTATAAACTCATCTGATTGGACTATGCACTTAGATTATTTATCACTCAAACATGAGTTGTTCTGGGATTTAAGGATGAAAGGATACAGTGTTCCTAGACTGAGGTCCTTGAACTGCTGCTCCAAGGGACACACATGAGACTCTTGAGGAAAAGTGGGGAATACTGAGAGTTTCTCAGGTCCTCCAATATGCTAAGAGGCTCTGGATGTTTTCAATAAAGTGATATAATGTATATCTCCCTCAAACCTGCTTGACCACACCACTACATTTACTTTATTTTCATAGATTTGCTTGATAGTTCAGTATTCTCTGGAACATGCTAGAATTTGAAGTCAACTGTGTGTCTCCACATTCCAAGTTCTTTACTACTTCACATGTCCTCCTGCTGTGGGGGGGTGTTGTTCCTACCAGAATGAGGATGGCTTTCAATATGCAAATGTAGATAGGAAATGTGAGTTCAGGTTGTCAAAAGTCCTGGGGCCATAAGAGAAGGTTGACTTTACAGACTAGTTTCTTAATAGAAATATTATGCTATACAATCGAGATGGTTTGAAGGTAGGGGGAGTGACTGGGGAGATATTTGTGTGATGGAGGGGTGTGAGCAGGGAGGTATGGCATAGTTGGATGGGTGTCTTAGTTAGCTTTCTAGTGCTGTGATGAAGACTATGACCAAGAACAACTTGGGGAGGTAAGAGTTTCCTGGGCTTGCATAGCCCGTGGCACAGACCACTGAGGAAAGCCAAGGAAGGGACTCAAGGCAGGATACTGGAGGCAGCAAACGAAGCAGAGGCCATGGAGGAGTGTTGCTTATTGGCTTGCTTCCCGTAGCTTGTTGAGATTGTTTTCTTATACGACCGAGGACCACCTGCCCAGGGGTGTGACTACTCAGAATTATCTTGGCCCTCCCACATCAATCATTAATCAAGGAAATGACCCACATACTTGCCTATGGGACAATAGGAGGGAGACATTTTCTTAGTTGAAGCTCCCTGTCCCCAGATGAGCCCAGCTTGTGTCAAGTTGACAAACAATCAAACACTAACCTGATGGGGACGGATAGGAAAACAACCTTGGATATCTCGTCACATTGTTCAGTTTGGGGGAACCACTTTCTAGGTGTCGATCAGTTCTTATAGTTTGTATTCATGTTTAAATAACTGCAACACCAATCCTCCACTAAAACCTAGCATTTATTTATTCAGTGTCTCAGGCACGATACTAAATATTTAATATGCATTTTATTTCTATATCCTATAAGACCAAGCTATGCCTCTTTTCTTGGTGATAAAAAGAGCATAAATATATTATTGAGTATGGAGTTGCATAGCTAATGAAGAATTACTTATCTGACACCATAGCTCATGGAAATGTATACACACATATGTGTACACACATACACACATAGAGATACACACAGAGCCACATTGAGGAATCAAACATAGGGTCTTACAAGTGCTCTACCCTTGAGCTATATCTTTGGTCCTAAATTTTATATAATTGTAGACTATATATATATATATATATATATATATATATATATATATATATATATATTTCATTTACTAACTCACTGAAAAATACTCTGTGCTATGTTTGGTAGTCAGAGTACATCAATAAACATTCAGATCAGCCCCTTGTTACAGTGTCCATCAGAGTGACATCAACCTGACAGTCATGAAATAAACCATTGAACACATAAGAACTTTAGACAGTGACAGGTGCTAGAAGGAAAGAAAACACATCGACACATGGAGTGACAGGGAGGTAGCAATGGAGTGTGGCCGCTGTGATTAGGGAAGTCAGAGGTCTTCTTTGCCAGGGTGGCTGAAGAACTATGATAGGAAAGAGTGTCAAAGAAGTCAGTCAGCAGCCGGTCAGGTAGGGTTTTTTGAGGACAGCCTACAGAGTTTAGATTGTATTCTAAGGATATTGAAAACTTCACTGGATGATTTACATGTTTTGAATTTATTTTTAATTGGCTTGTACCAATTGCATGTGTTTATGGGTTACACTGTGTCATTTCAATACATGCATTCAATGTGTAATAGCCAGATCAGGATAATTGGCATATCTAGTATCTCAGATATAATATTTGGGTCTGAAATATTCAAACTCACGTCTGACAGCTGTTGTGATGTATTCAATTAATTGGCCATGATTATTATCCTACTGGGCCACAAACATTTAGAAGTTATTTATTCTACTTGGTTGATTTAGAGCAGAGAGTGATAGGTTTCATGCTTGAAGGAAAATGATCTGCCCAGGGCTGGCATGGAACCAGGCTGAATTATAGAGACCAGACAAGAGGGAGGACCCTGAGCAACTGATATGGGAAGGGAGAGTTTGAGTGACATTAGAAAGGAGGGGTGACATGTTGGGCTGACTGAGAGGCTGTGTCTAGAGAGAGCCCAAGGATCCTATCCATCCAGGTCTCCAATCTGCTCATGGGAAGGGGCCCTGAGCAAAAGCTGCCTGGGTGGTAGGGAAAGCGATCAATGCTGCCTTCAGTTTGAGACTGACAGAGCCAAACTCATGAGACCAAGCAGGGCGAGAGTGAAGCCCTGGAGGCTCCAGCACACGGATGGAAATTTTGCTTATTGCCTTCCAAATGGAGACTCATGATGCTTTTTATATGTGTTAGTCACACTTTGTTGTGAGCCTCCCTGTGCCTAACCAACAACACCGTGGATTTCCGGGTTGATCTTGGGTAAACCCTCCCACTCTGGCATCTCCTGAATCAGCTGCTATGCTAGCAACTTCCCACTTGTGGGTCACTCAGTACTTCCGAAACTGTTTGGAGGAGGAGTTTATCTCTTTACAATAGTAGAGATCTTTGAGCTGTCTCATTCTAATAAAAGTGGCTGAGAGCAAGAACATTTAGGTAGGTCTGTCTTACCTGAATTACACGACCTTCCTGGTCTCTGATATTTTGCTTCTTTATAAAGAAGATGGAAGGGAAACATGGTTGTCTTCAGGGCTACTAAGAATATTGATACACACTGTAGAGTGTCCATTTTGTGGAACACACATGCAAAGAATTTTGAGCCTGGGTTAAGTGGTGCCTATCCCAACACCCCCACACCTCATAAAATGGTGCTTTCCTCTAGTTTATAGTTAAGAGTCAAGTTTGACATAACTTTTTTTTATATATATATATGTGTGTGTGTGTGTGTGTAACATGTGCATGCCTGGTGTCTGTGGAGATTGGAAGAGGACACTGGATCTGGAAAATGGAGTTATAATTGTGAGGCAACATGTGGGTTCTGGGAACTGAACCCTGGTCTTTACAAGAGAGACAAGTGCTCTTAACCTTTGAGTCATCTCTCCAGCCTGAAATTGACATAACCCTTCCTTCTATATTATTTTGCACTGAAAATTGCCTTCAAGTTGTAACATTGTCTTTAAATGGCTTTAGTGATATTTTCTGAGCTCAGCTGTTATCCACAGCTGTTGTATAGGTGTGCAAAAGAGGCAACTCCCTCACTGTTTCCTGTGGACTTATGTTATCTCATTGAATATGCCAGTGGAGAGCTCATGGTGTTTGGTCGCACGGTACATATGTAATATTCTTTCAAGTTCTTGCTTAGCCAGCCTCCTCTGGCTGGAATTCTGAACAATTTTGGGGGTGACTGTAGGTCCGCTTTAGTCTCATGTATTACTGTAAGCTACAGAGGACACAGAGAAAAAGAATAACGCGCAGTGCAACTATGCAGAGGTACATACTTTACTGAAGTTAGTGTGGCTAGGAAAAGGGACACTGAGTAACAGCTATTTTTAAGAAATATTTTATTTTACATGCATGAAACATTCTGCATGTGTGTATATTTGAACACTACATCCATGACTGGTGCCTGCAGAAGCCAAAAGAAGGCATCAGATCTTCAGGAAATGAAATTCCAGATGGTTGGGAGCTACCACGTGGGTGCTCGGAAATGAACCCAGGTCCTCTGGAAGAACAGCCAGGGCTCTTTGGTGGTTACTTGTCTGTTTGCTTTGAGACAGGTCCCTCTGTGTAGTGCTGAATGTCCTGGAGCTTGAGATGTAGACTAGGCTGGTCTCACAGAGATCCTCCTGCCTCTACTTTTCAACAGATGGGATGAAAGGTGTGTGGCATCACGCCTGGTGAGCAAGTGTCCTTAGCTACTGAGACAACAATTTAAAACTATAACATTTAAGGGGCCGGAGAGATAGTTTAGCAGTTAAGAGCATGCAGTGCTCTTGCAGAGGACCTAAGTTCAGGTCTCAGTACCCAAAACATGTAATTCTAGCTCCAGAGACTCTGTTACCTTATTCTGACATTCACAGGTATCCACAGTCACAGGTACACACACATATATACCCATACAAATAATATGTGTGAGTGTGTATGTGTGCATGTGGTTTTTAAGGTTACTGTAGACTAATTATAAATTTAAATATATCAATAATAAAATTTGCTTTAGTAACTGGATAACAATTTTCCTCACTGTCAGGCCTGTATTAAGAATGTTATTGAACAAGAGGGTGGGGACTGGGGCTCTTTTATTACTCTTTCTGTCTCCTATGGGTAGCCTGAGGTAAAGTTGAGGTTTTAGCTTCCTGGTGTCTCACTTCTGGAAGGTCTTTATCAGTCTTCACCAAAACCTTCAAAGTCACTGGAGTCCCTGCCTTCTCCAGAAGGGCTGATGTCTCTTTGCCGTGCCCTGCTGGAGTCCTGTGATGTTACCTATGTGTGGGCAGGTTAATCAGAAAGAAACAGCCGGGTCCCATAGTCTCTGTGAGCTTGATTACTACTTCTTCTCTGTGCGTTGGATGTCATTAACCCTTACGATTTATATGGAAAGGATATCATTTAAATACACTTAGACAATGTAGTTGGGGCATGAGATAGAAGGGAACTGTTTATATTCTAGTTGGTCATGGGAGGAAATTTGGCTTCTTGGTTGGATGTGAAGAAAGACGAGAGCAGGAAGGAAGGGAAGAAGGAAGGAAGGAAGGAAGGAAGGAAGGAAGGAAGGAAGGAAAGAAGGAATATTACACGAGGAGAACATTCCCACAAGTACTAGGAGTGGTTTGATTTTTTTTTTTTGAGATAAGGATTCAGTATAAATCCCAGGCTTGCCTTGGACTGGCAATGCCCATTCTTCATCCTCTTGAGTGTTGAGTGTTGGGATTATAGGCTTGTACCATCGTGCCTGGATACATGTTTGGTTTTTAGGAGTAGATTAATTGATTAAAGGGCCAATCACTCAGTGAGAAATTACTTGGGTTAATCTCCTTTCTTGTTGGCACACCTATCTCTCACCTGCACCTGAGTGCCTGGCGACTTCTGTCCTCACAATATTCTAAAGGGTTTTTTCTTCCCTCCAAAAGACATAGATTTGAATGAAGGGAAAGCAGAGAAAAATAATCTATTGAGTACTTTAGTGGTACTCACAGTATTTCTTGAGATATTGAACCCACGCTGAACAATTAAAAATGGCTTCATAGAGTCTCTGAGATCCATCTACAGTCAGCCAGAGAGTAGATTTGAGGTTTGAACTTGGGATTTCTGATTCCTTTCATCATCTTCTTCTGTGTCCTGCCTACAGTGGAAACACCGCTCAAGATAATTGTTTGGCTTAGCACATGCTAACACATGAAATGAGACATTGGCATCCTCCCAAACCCAGCTTTACTCTCTCCCTGGCCTTTCTGTAGCTTTTTAAAAATTCAGGTCCTTTCTGCTCACTAAACAGTGAGTGTTGGAGTACGGTTTAAAAACACACAGCTTGTGCTTTCTGAGCACAATGTCAACCTTCTGTTATTCTGTCTTACCTGCCGCCTCCGCAGTGAGGAGCCTCTCGGACCCTGTCTTTGTGCTCTTCACAACCGTCACTCCCACAAGCTGTCACTTCTAAGTCTCCTCAAGCTCTCTCATCATTCCTGACGCCAGCTTCTCTGGAGATCCCGAGTTACTCCTTCATCCCACAGTATTGTTAACACACAATGGAGATTGGGCTTAGAAACAAACAGGCCCTATACGAAGTCACACTCATTGCCATGGATTAGCATTTGTCACGCTTACAATAACGACTCTGCTTAACTCTCAAATCCTTAGCTTCACCCGAAGCTTCCCTGCTTCAGTGGATGTGATGATTCACAGTCTCTCCCTTCAGAATTTCCCCAAATTGCTCTATGTCCTTTGACTTCTAAAAATAATTTTTGCCTATTGGCATTTAAAGAGCAGAGTGGGTTAAGGCTTCTTCCATTCAAGTTGTGGTTTGGGTATCTCAGGAGTCAACAGAGGGTCTTTCTGGGTGTTATTCTCTCCCTATAAGAAAATTTCTATAAAAATGGGGAGATTTCTTAGTTACCAAGTCCAGTGGTGCTGGTGATCTTTCTAGTGTCTAAACTAGATTCAATATTGCCTGAATGTGATTCCCTGGGTGTTTTCTCTAAAGTAGAGCCTAACTTGTCCCACACAACCAGCTCTGACGAGCAACCAAAACGAGTGAGTGAAAGTCTAAGTAAATAGTTCACTAAATAATTTTAAATTTTTAAAGGAGGCAAATATAAGAGGACTTAGTCGGGAGACATGAGCTACACACACTATTTGCATTGAATTAATTTAAAACAATTTTTAACTAAGTTATTGGCTAGGTGATTAAAAGGGTTTAAAGAAACTCCTAAAATATCATAAGTTTAGTAACATTTCATTTTAAAAGAAAGAAGAAGAAAAAAAAAAGAAAATAAAAGAATGCATATGCATACAGAGTTAGGGAGGGTGTTGCCCTGAAGAGTGAAACCCTTTCTGGAAAGGTGTGGCTGACTAGCTCATGTGATGGGTTGAGAAGAGCAATGGAGCTAGTTCTATGTGAGTGGAGAGAACTACAAGCGGAACCCAGGTACCGCCAGAGCAAGGATGCGTGCCTGCTGGGGTGAGGCAGCGATCCTGAGGTGATAACCCTGGCACCTTCTGGCATAGGAGGCAGCAGAAAACAGTAAAGAGGAAGAGACGGGACCCTACCTACTCTGCAGACGGCACGGTTTTCCTCTCTTGCCCCCTAGTGGTCAAGTCTGGCAGAGCCACTGGCAGAGCAACAAAGGAGTTTGCGGGGCATCACCGCAGGTTTCTCAGAGATTGGTATAGAGGTCAGACAGAGGATGGAGGAGCTGAAAAAAAAAGTTACTTAACAATAGGCACATCTACACACTTCAAGACAGTCATCCTTAGGTATCCTGAATTTCCACACATCATTTACTTCTAGTTTTTCTCTCTCTAAATTACATCTATCTTCTGTCTTAGCCTCTCTCTCTCTCTCTCTCTCTCTCTCTCTCTCACACACACACACACACATCTATTCATCTATCTATCTATCTATCTATCTATCTATCTATCTATCTATCTATCTATCTATCTATCTATCATCTATCTATCTAGTCTATCGTTTATGTGTGTGTGTGTATGTACTTGTGGAGGTCAGAAAACAACTTTCAGGAATAGATTCTCTCCTTCCACTGTGCGGTTTCTGGAGATCAAACACAGGTTTGTCAAGCACCTTCATCTGCTGAGCTACCTCACAGGCCCTCTGGCTTTCTTTTTGAGACAGGGTTTCACATTGTAGACCAAGCTGTCCTGAAACGCAAGACAGTTTTTCTGACTGAGCTTTTTGGAGGGCTGAGATGACAGACCTGACTCTGTTCCTTACATCATTGCCTCTTCCTGAAGTGGTACTCAAAACTGCTTGTATTGTATTGTTTTGAATTTTTCTACATATGCCTGTCTTGTGCACAAGTACATATGTGTTGATACATGTGGAGACCAGAGGTCAATGTTGAGTGTCTGCCTTTACCATGCTTCATCTTACTTTTAGATAGAGAGACTGGATATATATATATATATATATAATGTTATATATCATATGTAACATATATATAACATATTATGTTATATAATATATAACATATATATTATATGTTATATATATACACATATATATGATATAAAATGTATTTATATAACATATAATATATAATATGTTATATAAATTATATATAGTTATATAATATAATAATATATAATAAATATATAATATAATTATATAATAATATATTATAGACGTATATATTAGAACAGAGGTTCCAGAAACTATTGCTTTTTGAAGATTGCTATGCTCAGCTTTTTATGCTGATGTTGAGAACCAAGATCAGGGTCTCATGCTGTGCTGCATGGATTTTACCAGGGGAGCCATGTACCCCAGCCTCTTCTTGAGCATTAAGTTTGGAGTTAGGTGGGTATCCTCTCCCCCTTTTTATAAACATGTGAGGGAGAGCAAAATATTTACTCATCTGCAAAACCACCATACCAGAATATATTTCCTAAGATTGATATATTAGGTAAAGTTACATCCATGCGAAGTTTGTACCACAAAGGGAGGGGCAGAGAGAAGAAAAGCGTGCAAGCAGGGTAATATTCAAAGCATATTCTAGACTTTATAAACAATTATTCCTTCAGTGTAACATATCCCAAATGGTACCATAGCAATCTTCAACAAACCACAGTTTCTTGGACCCTCGGTTCTAACTGGTGATGGGTGGTGAGGATACAGGTGGTATTTGTAATTCTTTTCTTCCTACATTCACTTCCTTTCTATATCTGGCTCTCATCTGGTTAGGGTTCTTAACCTGGGGGTTTGATGTCAACCTTCGTTCTTGAAAGAGTCTGGATCCACAGTGGGCCTACAGTTTTTTTTACTTTTAATTTTCCATACATTTTTTTTATCAAGTTTCAGTTTAATAACCTGGCTTCCCCCATTGAGCCCTTTGTCACTGCAGTTGAGTGACAGCAACACAAAGTTCATTTTGAGATTTAGGATTAAGGACAAAAGCTAACAGAGTGAGTGTCCCTTTCCTGTCCCTGCAAGTTCAAGTGGCAGGAAGAGACCAACATATTGAGATGATAGTATCAGTTCCTTAATCATTGCTCTGCCTCCTGGAGCAGGTGGTTTGTTTGTTTGTTTCCCAAAAGTAAAGCATCAGAGCTCACAGTTGTGGGACAAGAAAAAGTCTATGTTTAAAAGCTATGGAGTTACTCTTGCTCCTGTTGTTTCGGAAGACATCTCAGCTGACACAGGTCACAGGTTCAAATCATGTTCTAGACCCTGAAAGGATTTATCCTCCAGTGGACCACAAAATGATTCTGCAGCAGTCTCCAGAAGGCCACTGGTCTTCGCTGTTGGGCTAGAAAGTTTGAGTCAGAATTTGTGGGTGAGGGTTAATTAGTTCCACAGACATGGACTTACTTAAAACTGCATTGGCTTTGCTTTGAGATGAAGTATATATATGATCAGAATCAAGGTTATGTGGGATAGGGGCTGGAGAGATGGCTCAGTGGTTAAGAGCACTGACTGCTCTTTCAAAGGTCCTGAGTTCAAATCCCAGCAACCACATGGTGGCTTGCAACCATCCGTAATGAGATCTGACTCCTCTAGAGTGTCTGAAAACAGCTACAGTGTACTCACATATAATAAATAAATCTTTAAAAAAATTATCTATTTAAAAAAAAAAGGTTATGTGGGATAACACCACAGAAGAGAAAACCTTCTTTATGCATAGGCATGGTGAGGAAGGCTATACATGTCCAGGCTACAACTCCTCTTCCAGATAAGTCAGAGTTCTGATCCTATAATGGAAAGGGTTGAATGCAGTAACTTTGCCATGAGTTGTGTAGTTGGTCTGCCCAGAGGATGGTATTAGATCAGGAACTCTGTATTAATGGTGTTTTTGACGGATTAGGTATTCACTAGTAGAAAGATCTAGTTTAATATTGGAGTGGGAAAACAGTGTTGTGGAGTCCAGTATTCCAGCACTGTCAACAGGCTCCATTGTACATGGTGCATCAAGCGAACACAGATACAGCAGAGGGAAAGAGCGGAACAACACACTGAGAACATTCCACCATGTCTGTCTGATTCTTGAGAGACCTCCTGGCTATGGTCATATGTTGGAGTTGGGCCTGGTGGTGCAGGCTTATGATTCCAGTGGGCAGCGAATGAAGGAATCTTAGTCTTTAACTGAAACACAGTGGTCTATGGACTGTCTTCTCAGTCTGTGGATGTTGAATTGAAATAATCGTGATTGACAACTGTGACAATTCTCACCTTTGTACATGGACCTGAAGAATAAATTTCAGCTCAAATGACAAGAAGTAGAAGTCCTAAGTAGGAGCTGTTAGATGTTCCCTTGGGTATTAGGATAATTAATCCAGAATTTTGCTAGTTCTGAGGGCAATTCTTGAAGATGGATACCCTTATCAAGGACTTGAAACTAGCCAGGATTCTGGTACATTCCCCATTTAGATCACTTTTTTTTTCTATCTCAGAAAGCAGACCAATTTTGGAGAGTAATAAAGTAATTGTATACTATTATCTTAAAGTCATTCAGCTAGTGACCCCAATTGACTCTGATATCCAAGTCATAGCATCTCTAATGGGGTAAATTAACCCAGAGTGCAACTAAATATACTGTTTAGAAACATCTTTCCTCACATCAAGGTATAGTTTGTTTTGACCTAGTGTGATTAACAGTAGCTTTCCTGTTCTTGCCTCAGGACTATGCCAGCTCTCCCGCTCTGTCATAATGTACACTGGAGGGAATTTAATCACTGTGACCTTCCATGCACTCTATCAGTATGTTAGCTGGATGACATCATGTTGACTACTTCTGATGAGCAGGAAGTAGAAAGCTTTAGATGTCTTAGCAAAAAGGCAAATCCTACCAAAAAATAAGAAAACCATCACCTCTGTGGTATTTCTTAGAGTCCATTTGTGCAGAACATGCTGAGATCCCTTCTCTAACCTTGGAGACAAATTGCTGTACTTGGAACTAACCTTAACTGGAAAAATGCACAACTCTTTATGGGATTTGAGATATTATAAAGTCAGTGTCTACTATATTTGAATGTGGTAGTCTAAGCTGTTTAATGAAAACTCAAAATGCTATTGGAACCTAGGGGATCAAGAACAATTGGAGGCATTATAGTAAATTTCCATTTGCAATACAGGTTGTTACTTTAATTAAACTTTATAAAGCAGCAGATCCAGTGGTGTTGGGGATGCACTGAACAACACGACCACTGCAGGAAGCCTCTGGTGCAGTGGCAGGAGGGTTGAGAGCGGGTCTGTGGGGTTTTGTGAAAATGCATGCCTTCCTCAGAAACTACCTACCTGCTGATAAACTTTTGGTAGGCTTGTGAGTAAAACCTCCTTGAAGGTAACCAACAGCAGCACTTGTAATGAAATCAGTGATATCTGGTCACTAAGCTGTAAGGCCAGGCACACACAGGAGTAATGCACTAAAATGGAAACTGGACGTGAGACTGTCCCAATGGCACAAGTTAAGTGAACAATGGCCTGGACTTTTGATCCCTCACTGTCCCCTCTCCTTCAGTCCATGTTCAGCCACATGGATAATTCCTCATGAGCAATTTGTTGAGAAAGAATCCAGGCTACAGGTATTCCCAGACAACATAGTGGTGTGTATGAACATAAATACTGCCAACATCCCTGAAAGGACAAACTATCCTTTATATGAAGAACAGCTCATCAGAGCTGAGCCCTTCAAAAACAGAGCACTTTCTCCAGCTGAGAGCAGAGAGCAAGTTAGAGAGATGCTACCAAGCTGCTCGAGAGGTTTAAAGTGTAAAGAGGGACTTGTTGGCCATTTTGGCTTGGCAGTGGAGGAGCTTTGAGAAAATGTGCAGAGGAAATGAATCCAAACAACATGGAGATATGGAAGAAGACCCAGGCTCTGGGTGAGATTCATTTGACTGACTACAGTTATGCAACCCAATAAACTTTAGTCTTCAATTTTGGACAATGTCAGCTCCATGGGTATAGGGAAGGAAAGGCATTTTAGACATCTTTTGTTTGTTTGTTCATTTTACATATTTTATGGTTCTCTGATAATGGCTTGACTTGAGTGTTGTAATCTTAAGTTAGTCATTTTCCTTCTGAGAACACCGCAACACAGTGCCAGTGGGCATTCTCTTCCTCCCTCATCCTTTATAGTCGTCATGGTTGTCAAAGAGTCAAGAACAGCAGCCAGATGGACCCCCAAGCCAATAGATTGAAGTAATAACGGTGGTATGATTCTATTTCATTTCCTGTTGACAAGAAGTTTAACACCAAGTTCAAGTTGGGGGCTCTAATAAAGTAGTCACAAAATCTGATTGTTGCCTTTTTTTTTCTTTTTCTTGGATCACTCTTGATACTAACATTTGTGTTAACAAAGACCTAATAAGGAGGGGAAGAAGTGCCAGTTTACCCTTGACCTCAATAATTTAATATAAGCCACTTTTAGCTAGCTATAAGAGGTATAAGCTTAGTAGTTAAAAAGAAGACAGAAGAATAGTTTATCATAGAAGAAGAAGCTATAGGAAGGGAAGAGTCAGAAAGTAATAAAATATATAAATCAAGAGGAAGTATCCAGAGAGCATGCACTCATTGTGCATCTGCTTGACGTTTTCTAATGCCCTGAACTTGAAGGATGGTTCCAGTGAACCAAGAACTTCAGGATGGGTGCTGGATGACTTGACTTCAAGGATGACTTGAACAAAGTATGTCATGGAAACAGTGATGTGGTTTGCACTGTAACACCACCAGTCTCCCCAAACAGAGCATGGAAGGGCGGGGCCGAGCTCCAAGACTAGATCCTATGTACCAGCATCTAGGAACTTCTACCAAAGCTCATGATTCCTAATGTAACCCTTTTTTTTAATCTTAGGAATTTTATTCAATTTGCTATTTGTATTGATATTAGTATGTGTGGTGTGTCGGGGCAACCATGCTGTGGTGCACATGTTTTCTGTTGACAAGAAATTTGTCACCAAGTTCAAGTTTGGGGGCTCTAGTAAAGTAGCCACAAAATCTTTCCAATGTGGAGGCCATCCAAATCTAGATCATTCCTGAGAGGTCTTGAGGCATTATTTTCTTGAGGTCCCTTTGTTTGGTCAGCTCCTGGGTGACCTTTGTCTAAATTGACATGCAGAGGAAACCCAGCCACTTTAATGCTTTTCACAGAAAGTCTCAAAGATTATCCGAATTTGTTGACTTAATGGAGAAGAGATCAGATAGCAAGATCCATGAGCTCCCAATGATATAACACTCTCCCTTTTTTCTCTTCTCTATTTCTAGACAAAGATTTTCTTACAGTCTCAATTGTTATTATTTCACATCATTCCAGTAGGATCTTTGGCCTCTAGGCAAACCTTATTGTCAATACCTTATTGGCAGGCATGTCTAGGCATATTGGTCACAAACATGTCTGCCCACTAAGTTTGCTTTTGTGAGCTGGGAAGAGACTACAATTTATCGCATTCCGTAGTAAATATTTGAGCATATGATTTTTCTTTCTCTATAGCCATGTTGTCACATTTAAGAATGGACGCTTCATTATCTGTCTAGTCTCTATCATCTCTTCCTGCCTTAAAGTGGCACCTAATACATTTTAATGGAATGAATAATGCATGAAGCATGAATGTCTTCCGTCCCTCAGAGGAAACAAATGGAGTCATTTAAGTACGTTTTCTAATATCATAAGCAGATGAAACACAAATAGAAACAAACCATAGTTTCTTTGCCCAGGATATAAGCTTTAATAGGAAACATCATAGGACACAATACTACAGATATAATGGAATGGCCAACAGGCAAAAAATAAGGAAAGGATTCAATGGAAAAGTGTAGAGGGGTCTGGCCTAGTTCTCAGAAGCTGGAAGTTAGTTAAGGACCTTCCATTTTTTCTGGTGACGTTTGAAGAATGCCTCTCAACTGTAGCCTGGTGTCTTTGATGTTAGAAAAGCTTTAAGTAAACAGAAGATAAAAGTCGGTCACCGAGCAGGACGAATAGGGTTATAGACTGTTCTTAAGAAAATATTTTCCAAGATTTTTGACAATTCTCAATTCTAAAAGAGTTTCAGACACAATGTATCCAGAACAATTTGGTGGTCAGCCTGTGGATTTGTAGCATTTCTGGATCCACTGTAGAGGGTCGAGGTATTGAGTATAGAACAGACTTGGACAGTGCTGTGATGTGCCTGTACTCTGAGGCCTCATAAAAGACAATGAAGTAAAGATTGAAGAACTTGTTACTGGTTCGGAGTTTTTCAAGGAGATACACAATTCAAGAATACCATGATCTGGGCTGTTGAAAAATCTGACTCTTAATAAGTAGATTAGCAGCAGTAGCAGCAGCAGGCTGGGCGGCAGCAGGACTGTCCACAGTAGGATGGACGGCAGCAGGAGGCCTGGGCGTGATGCAGCTGGCAGCAGGTTGGGGGTATACAGCTCGCCACACAGCAGGGGGGCAGGGAGGTGCCCTCCACGCGGCAGTCAGGGCGGTACCATCTAACACGGCAGCTCACGGCTCCATAGCCACCCTCATGGCCACCACCGATGCCACCCCCGATGCCACCCCTGATGCCACCCCCGATGCCACCCCTGATGCCACCCCCGATGCCATAGCCGGTCCCGCAGTAGCTTGGCTGGAAGCAGCTGGTCTCATAACAGCTGGGCTGGTAGCAGTTGGAGCCACAGATGCCACCAGTGGAGCAAGTGGGAAAGCCACAGAAGCTAGTAGAGCAGCAGGCCATGGTGTTAGGAGTTGGTTGGGTGTTGAGTAGATTGGATGAGTTTCTGAGTTTGGGAGCAAACCTGAGCACAGGGCCTTTATATAGTCAAGCGAGGTGCTGTTTATAAAATTCTTAACATATTTTTTCGTGTTTTTGTTTAAATTTGTTCCTCAGTGGTCCTCTGATTGGCTTCCATTGAAATACTTGTGACATATTATGGGGATGGTTTTGTTTTATAAGGTCGCTGTGACTCGTTCTATTGGCCACATACTCTTTAGAGTGGTGTTTGTGGTTTCCATGTTCAAAGAGTCTTCTCACTGTAGGCTAAGGCAACACCCTTATTCTGAATAGTTGTCATTCCTCTTGGCTGTCTCCCTAAACCTCTAAAGCAGAAGGCAATTTGCTCCTTGCAAGCATTATTTTTCTCTCTTGCATATATAGACTAAATTCTATCGAATTTGAAGCATTTTTGGTGTATTTGCCAAATTGAGCACACCTTTGGTCACATGTAATAGAGACTTCTACCTCATTGACTCTAGCGCCATAATCAAATGGTCTTTAAAATTCTTTTCATTTCAATGGGTTGGAAATGTATAAACATTATTTGTATTTCAGGCCAGAGAGTTCTTTCACTGTCAACCATACAACTTTTTTTTTCCCTGAAAGTATCCAGCCTGATTTCCATATATTTTATTAAATGTTTATTGAATCTGATTCAGTGGCGATTAACTGAGGGGGTGGAGTGTCAGGTATGATTCATGATCGCCTGAACCACTCAAGAATGAGTAAGAGTACTTTCAAGTTGTAGCACCGCCCACAAAGACTTATTTGTCGTGAAGACACTAGGGAGTGTCGAGCTATTTTTGTCTGAATTTAGTGGCTGGAAAAAGCTTGAGAAAAATATCTAGAAGTTATGACACATTGAACAGATGTATAGTCATCCAATTCTCTCTTTTCTGGAATGTACCATTCTGTTTGTAATCCATCATTGCTGTTGATTTAATGAGAGAGGTAAGTGCTGGGGACTTGTAAATAACCTGGAAAAATGTCTTAGGTCTTTGTGTATTTTGTGTACTGTAGTCAACTGCTTCTATAAGAATTAAAATTACATGATAAAATCTACCTCCTTTTGTTCTAGATTTGTGTTAATTTCTTAAGAAAGGCATTTTTTTCAATTGGCTTGTAAATTATAAATTATGATGTTGCTGTTTGAGATTTCTAATGCATCTGTATGGTGTGATGGTGGAACTAAGCAGTTATAGCTCAAAGCTGCTAGCTGTACACTTATTTAGTACAGATGTATCCCTCATACATCCAGTAAGTGCAGGTGAATATTGAGAGTTGAAGTTTCCACAGCTGGAAATCAGTGGAATGGAGTTAGGCCAACTTGTAGGAACTGAACCCAAGTTCTATTGGAAATAGTATTGGTAGATATTTTCCAAAATAGTAGATAATAACCCAGTTTCTTTGTGTTGTGCCTGGATAAAGAAAAATCATCTACTGTACTAAATGGGACAAGGTTTGAGTTGGTATACAAAGTTCATTCAGGGTAACTCTATTGCTCTAGGTCTATTTTAATAAAACATTCACACATTTAAATAGCCATGAAGATTATTTAATGCACAGAACATTTTTATTAGCAGACGATTCAAGCATAAGTTAATTTTCATACAACCATTTTGCTTCAGATTATGTGCCTATGCCTGAAGATTACTATCATCTATAGATGAGCAGCTTAAACTTAAAAGATGGACAGAAATCTATTCATTTGTGCATAAAACACTTTATTTGAGAGCATCGGGGTCTCTCCAAGTAGAAAGCATGGCAGAAGACGTGTGGGGATCGAGAACTAGGGGAGAAGGTCCACATGTCACTGGAATGACGAGCTGCTACATCCTTGTGCATCCCCTAAGCAAAGAAGGGTCCCGGGAACATGTTGATTGAGATGTGGTTTCAGTGAGCTAATTTCCGCACGTCTGTGGGGATCCTGATGAAGAGTTCCACCATGATAAACAGGTTAGCAACATGAAGATACTCAGCATCCACCATACAGAACACGTCCTTAGCACTCCACACAATTCTTCAGTGCTTTTCATTGCATTTTTAACTACTCAGGAACGTGGCTCCTAGCAGCTGGGCTCAGAGCAGCTGGGCTTAGAGCAGCTGGGCTCGCAACAGTGGCAGCAGCAGGCTGGGCGGCAGCAGGACTGTCCACAGTAGGATGGGCGACAGCAGGAGGCCTGGGCATGGTGCAGCTGGCAGCAGGTTGGAGGTGTGGAGCTCACCACACAGCAGGGGGGCAGGCAGGTGCCTTCCACGCGGCAGTCAGGGCGGCACCATCTAACACGGCAGCTCAGGGCTCCACTGCCACCCTCCTGGCCACTGCCAGTGCCACAGCAGCTGGGCTGACAACAGCTGGACTGGGTGCAGCTGGGCTGACAACAGCTGGACTGGGAGCAGCTGGGCTGACAACAGCTGGACTGGGAGCAGCTGGGCTGACAACAGCTGGATTGGGTGCAGCTGGGCTGGCAGCAGCTGGAGCCACAAGTGCCACCAGTGGAGCAAGTGGGAAAGCCACAGAAGCTAGTAGCACAGCAGGCCATGATGTTAGAAGTCAAGTTGTTTGTTCTGTGAGGAGAAGTTCCTGAGTTTGGGTTGTGTCTTCCTCACCTGGCCTTTTATATATTCCCTACAGCTGCGTCTTCATCTAACATTTAGCATCTTCCCTTGACGCAAGTTGCAAAGTCAGTCTTTGATTGGTCAGTACCTGAGTAATTAGAAACTTATAAACAGTGCTTCCATCATTTGATATAGTCAGTGATCAATTAAATGGCACTGTGCTTCCTCTTTCTCTTTGAGCGAGAAGGTGTATTGCCTAACCCAGCAGGCCTCTATAAAAGTCACATGACAAACACTGTCCTGGCTTGCTTTGTTTCAGCTGACCTTTGATAACCTTAGGCACAGTTTATCCAAACTGAAATTTTATTTCCTAAGCAGCCACTCAGTAGCAATCATGATTTCATAAACAGTTTACTCAGACTTAGTAAGACTAATATTGGTGTCATCAAAACATGAGCCATTAAACTGATCAGCATCCAAACAAAGTCTGTCTTCTTGGGATCAGTCTGTGCAGGTTAGAAGATCCTTAAGGCTTAATGCTATTTCCTTTTGGTCATCAATGCACACATTACAAACCGAAGCTTTTAGCGACTCTGCCTTCTACATTGTTTTCTGTCTTCATATATATATATATATATATATATGTATATATACATATATACATATATATATATATATGGATACGGTTTAACAAGGCAAAGAAAGATGGAGTCATATAAGGAAAACTGATATTCCCTTTTCCTAGTGTGCACAGACATACACATGCACATATTCAAATGTCTTTTTCAAAACTACTGTACCAGAGATAATCAATATCAGCAGTTGGTGTTTATTCTTTATTCACTCTTGCTTCTTGAAGTAATAACGTGTGTGGGTATGTGTGTGTGTGTGTGTGTGTTTGTATGTGTGCGTGCACATGTGTGTCTTCAATTTCAATAAAGTTTGGGTTTATTGTAAACGAAAATCTTAATTGTGGCAAATACTCATTGCATGAAATTCATGTCAGTATTTTTAACGTTATGTCAATCATTTTAACCTTAGGGTCTTATTACCCCTATTGAAAAATCTTTGGACTGTGAATAAGGATTTATTTCTGGGCATCCTTTTCTGTATGCCAGTCTCTGTGTTCACACCACACTATTTAGCTTACTTTAGTTTTAAAATAAACCTTAAAATCTGAAAGTTTGCAGAACTAATTTTGTCCTTTAAAAAAAAATTGGTCCTATTTTTAATTATGTGTGTGCGTGTGAGTGTATACATGGAGTTTAAGTGCCTGTGGAGGCTGGAGGTGATGGAGCCTTGGAGCAGGAGGTACAGGCAGCTGGGAGCCACTCAGTGTGGGTGCCAGGGAACACTACAAAAGCACCATGGAGATTTTAATAGGCTTGTCTTACATCTGTAGATCCTATCAGTAGCATTGCTATTTTAACAGTGCAAGTTTTCAATCTGTGGACACTGGATATCTTTCCACTTATTTGCATATTTTAAAGTTTGTCTCAGTAATCTTTTGTTATTTCTGATGTCCAAATGTTTCCCTCAGTCAAGCTGATCCCTTCAGAATTGATTCTTTCTGAGGCCATTGGAAATATAATTTGTTCATGTATCTTACTGTTAGGGTATAGAAATTCAAGTTTGTGTGTGTGTGTGTGTGTGTGTGTGTGTGTGTGTGTGTGTGGTGAGAGAGAGAGAGAGAGAGAGAGAGAGAGAGAGAGAGAGAGAGAGAGAGAGGGAGAGAGCAAGCATGTGTGTGTTAGAGAGAGGGAGTGCGTGTGTGCCTTTGTGTGTGTGTGTGTGTGTGTGTGTGTGAAGTTTGTATTGGTAACTTTGCTAAGTTCATTGATTACTTTTAACACTTCTTTTGTGTGTGAATCTTTAGGTATGTGTGTGTGTGTGTGTGTGTGTGTGTGTGCTCGCACAATATCCTGCCATCTTTAAATGAAGATAGTTTTTTTTTCTCAATTTGGAGACATTTATTTCTTTACTTTGCTCAGTTTCTCTAGCTAGCACTTTTAGTGCTATGCTGAATAGCATAGCAGAGTTGGCATTCTTGTCTCATTCCCAAGCTAACGGGAAATGCTGTTTTCTGCTGCTGAGAATGAGGGTTAATTGTATTCTTTTGATTGAGGGTTTTTATTATACCGAGGTAGTTTTGATTTTTGAGTGTTTTTTTTTTAAGGTCAAAATCTTATTTATTTATTTGCTTATTTACTTATTTGTGTGTGCATAGTTGTGTGTGCCCTAGTGTGTGTGTGGAGGTCCAAGGAAAACTTACAGGAGTCTGTTCTAGTCTTCTATCATGTGAGTCCAGGAAATGAACTCAGGTTGTCTGTGTTGGAAGCAGGAGCTTTTGCCTACTGAGCCATGTCCTTGGTCCTACTGAGTGTTTTTAAAATGATGAAAGGGTTTTGAAATTTATAAAAAAAAATTTTTTGCAACAGTTGAGATAACCTTGTGTTTCCCCCTTTATCTGTTAAAGAAAGATTACAGTGATTACTTTTTTTTTTAAATAAGCTGGACTACTCTTGCATTGTAAGGTAAATTTCCTTAAGTAATGCTTTTTAATATTTATTTTTCAGTTGAGCTCTGTTTGATAATAGTTAATGGATGACTGTTGCACTGTTGTATGAGTATTAGTTGGGAATATTATTCTGTGATTTTCCTGTCTTTGCTATCAGGCTGATGCTAGTTTTATAGGGTAAGCTTAGAATTATTTTTTTTTCTTTTCCTATTTTTCCCCGTGATTGCTAGAACAATGAATGTGTTTTGAGATATTTCTTAGGAATTGTTGTTAATTTTTTTTAATGTATGTTTGATAGAATTTACCTGTGGACGTGTCTGGTCCCTGAACTTTCCTTGATGGGGAATTTCTGATTACCAATTCAGTGTCCTTTGTAGTTAGAACCATCCTCAGATTTTCAAACTTTTTATGATTGATTACTGATAGGTTGTATGTTTGTAGGAATTTCTACACAGATGTGTTTATATCTGCATATTATGCATCTATGCTATTCAATTTATTTGTGTGTTTGGAGGCCAGAGGTTGATACTAGGTGCCTTCCCCAACTGTTCTCCATTTCATCCTTTGAGACAGGGTGACTTGTGCCCTTCCCTGAGCCTTGAACAGGCTAAATAGACCTTAAGTGTTTGCCACAGTTGGATCTTAACAACCCAGGTGGAGTCAATCTCCTACAGGAGTAGACTACCTGCTGACCTTGCTTTGCAACATAATCCAGCTGAAACAAAGGACGGGTCTGTGGACTTTCCCTATATAAACTTTGAGCCTTGATCAGAAACTTTTGTCTTGGCTTCATCCTTCTCTCATACCCTTCCTTCTTCATTTCCAGTCCCCCGTTCAGGAAACCCAGGCCATTCATGGCTGCTGGACAGCTACAGGGACTAGCCCTGGAGCTTGTTGCTGTGCATGACCACACTCACCTTTTTTCCTCACGTGGGTGCTGGGGATCAAAGTTAGGTTCTTGTGCTTGAGTACAAGCACTTACGACTGATCCCAGTTCCTTGTAGGTCTGATATGTAAAACTCATTTTGAAAGCTGTGTAATATTTCAGAGTCTGACCAAAGCAGGAATTATTTACTTGTTTTATGAACTTTTCTTTAATTTTCATTTTTAAAACTTAAATGTAATTGCACAATGTCCTCCTTCCCTTTCTACTCCCTAGCTCTTCCAGGGTCACATATCATTCTTCATTCCCTCTCAAATTAGTGTCTTCTGTTTCTTTAATTATTACTGTTATGCACACACACACACATATATAATATACATATATATGAACATAAATTTATAGATACAATCTGCTAAGTCTGTTTAGAGCTGCCTATATGTATATGATTTCAGTGCTGACCACATAGTACTGGACAACAAATTAAGAGGCTCATCCTTGAGGAAGACTAATTCTCCTTCTCTTAGCATTCCCTAGCCTGTAGTTCTTTGTCTAGGAGTGGGGCCTTCTATGTTAGCTTGTCTATTAGTCTTGTCCTTGTTCAGGTCTTGTTTAGACAGTCACATCATGGTTGATATTCCCTGTCATTTCTAGGAGACACAGTCTTGCAACGGATTTCCTGGTTCTCTAGCTCTTACTGTCTTTCCACACACACCCTCTTCCACAATGTTCCTGAGACTTAGATGCAGGAGTTGTGTTGTAGATGTATCTTTTGGGACTGGGCACATGATTGCTAGTTCTCTGCATTTTGACTATTGTTTTCTGTAATGATTTTCATCTGTTGCAAAGGGGAGCTTCTTTGATGAGGGCTGAGAGCTGTACTTATCTGTAAGTATAAGGATAAATATTTAGAATGCAATTAGGAATTATTCTTGTTTAGTAAAGTGTCAGTAGTTGGTTCTCCTCTAAGATTAATAACCTCAGTAGGAATAAAAACAAAAAAATAATTGAAGAATGACTAACAGTCTATGTATGGCTGTGGCTGTAGTTCACTTGAGAGAGTGCTTGCCTAGGGATATTCGAGAACCTGTTTTTAAACAAACAGAACCTCAAGCATGAAACAATATGTGGTAATGATGAAAGGCTGAATTTACACTGTCCCTTATGTGTGTGATTGTATTTCATTTTCTCTTATAAGCATAGGCTGTTTCAGTGGCAAACATGATTTCGCTTAGATTTAAGGGGGCAGAAGGATAGAATATGCCTTCATTTCTGTCCTGTCCTTATAAGGTATCTCTGGATTGGAGCAAGTGTCTAGACAGTCCATCAGGAAGTGAGCTGTTTGCTTATTTTTTTCTGTATGTATACCTTCTAATCTTCTGGATTTTGTTAGTCTTTGAATGTATAAATTATAATCCAACCCGAAACAATCCTCATTAATCCTTCACACTTACGTATTTTGTGTATGTATATGTCTGTTGGTCTGGGTACTGCAGGGCTCATGTGGTAGTGAGAGGATAACTTCCATTAGTGTACATTTCAAGAATAGAACTCAGGTTGTCAGTCTTGGTCACAAGAACATTCACTCACTGAGCCATATTGATGGTCCAGTAATATTATATCTGTATGTCTATCAGTCCATCTATCTATGTATCTATGTATGTATCTATCTGTTTATCTCTCTATCATCTTCTACATCCTCCAGTTCCAAGTCCAACTTCATATTAGTTGAAAAGCTGCCTAGATTTATGTTTAACTATATAAAAATATATTTATATGTATATTATACAAAACACATTTGTATATAACAAATAATGTATTTTTCTATTAAGGAAGTATCTGAAACCAAAGAATTTATCTTAATTTTAAATATTGAGCAAAAACTTGATAATTCTTACTTTCTGTTTAGCAACTGAAAAAAAATAGTTTTAAAATCTTCACCTGCTTGTGAGTTTGTTCTTGGGAGAGACTGGTCATCCTGATGCCCATCTTGTTCTGTCCTTCAAGACTCTAAGTCAATGGAAATGAGTGACTTATTAGCATGGGCTACCACTGTTTTAGATCACTTGAAATAGCATCTTTATCTAGTGGCTGGAAAAGGAAGCCACATTTATGTTCTTCAGTCAGCGATTCTATCTTCTCTGCATCTAGTTATAAAAGCATTGGGTGAGATGAAGATCTTCTGGGTGTTCTAGTTGGTGATAGCTGTCAACAGAACACAGCCTGTGATCGCCCGAAAGGGACTCTCACCCAAGTGACTATCTCTATCAGTTTAGCCTACAAGAGACTGTGTTGATTATTAATTGATTGGGGGGGCTAAGCCCACTGTGGGCAGCATCATCCCTAGACAGTGGTCATGGCCTTATAGGAGAGCTAGCTAAAAATGATCCTGCAAGTGAACTAGAAAACAAGCCACTAAGTTCCTGACTCCGGGTTTCTGCCTTGTCTTTCCTCAGTGATGAACTGTGACCTGGAAGTATAAGCCAAACAGCCTCTTTGCTCCCCATGCTTTTGGACACAATATTTATTGACAGCAACAAAATAAAGCAAGAGCATGGCAATAGTGCAGCTTTTTATGGGGACTAACTGCAGTTAGAACGCATCCTACTTCCTAACAGGTATAAGAAGAAGAATATAAAAACCAGGGCTGACAAGGTAGCTCAGTGGGTAAAGGCACTTGCCTCTAAGCCTGATGACCAGAGTTTGATCCTCAGAACAATAAGGTGGAAGGAGAGACTGCATCCGAGCTCTACTTACAAGCCCTACTCCCCACACAAAATAGGTAAATGTATAGAATCAAACTCAGAAACCCTTTATATGGATCTCCATGAAGTATCTATTACATATGTACAGTAAATAAAAAGAAGCAAGTTTTGATATGCCAGTAGATATAATTTATTATTTTGCATACATTAGCCTTCTTTTATAAGAGTAATTTACAGAACAATGGAAGAAGAATGAAAGATATCTTAGCATAGAAGATCCTTTCATGGCCTTGACAGCACCAAGCCTTGGAAAATAGAGATAATCCCAAGGTAAATTGATTTTCTCATTTGGGGGTCAAATTTGTATTTTATTATTTTCATGGGGGATAGCAAATCCTTTTCAGTATTAGATGAAAAAATATTTTGTGAGGCCAAGTATTTGTGCCCCCAAACACAAGCCGCATCAAAGTTCAAGAATGTGTGGCCCAGGAGTTGAAAGCTGATCCTTTGGGGATCAGCAGCAACCTGGGTTTTAACAGGTAGGCTCACAGCAGTTAGACTCAGAGCAGCTGGGTGGGCAGCAGTAGCAGCAGCAGGCTGGGCGGCAGCAGGGCTGTCCACAGTAGGATGGACGGCAGCAGGAGGCCTGGGCGTGATGCAGCTGGCAGCAGGTTGGGGGTGTGCAGCTCACCACACAGCAGGGGGGCAGGCAGGTGCCCTCCACGCGGCAGTCAGGGCGGCACCATCTAACACGGCAACTCACGGCTCCGCTGCCACCCTCCTGGCCACTGCCAGTGCCACAGCAGCTGGGCTGGCAGCAGCTGGGCTGGCAACAGCTGGGTTGGCAGCAACTGGATTGACAGCAGCTGGGCTGGCAACAGCTGGGCTGGCAACAGCTGGACTGACAGCAGCTGGGCTGGCAGCAGCTGGACTGGGAGCAACTAGGCTGGCAGCAACTGGGCTGGCAGCAGCTGGAGCCACAGGTGCCACCAGTGGAACACGTGGGAAAGCCACAGAAGCTAGTAGCACAACAGGCCATGGTGTCAGAAGTTGCTCTGTGCTGAAGGTTCGTTTGCTTAGAGAAGTTTTTTGAATTTGGGTGGTGACTGCCACTCCAGTCTTTTTATAATCCCTGGCTGGCTGCTGTTTCCCCAGTTTTCAAAGTGTCTTCCTTGTTTATGTTTATGTAATTTTCCTCTAAATGATAATTGTTTGTTCCTGAGTTACTTGTTCAGACTTCTGAAAGCCCATAAAAAGTTGATTTTATTTGGTGTTCAATTAGGTTTCTTGACTACGGTGAAGTAGTCATTAGCGTTCATTGGAAACGTGAGCCTGGATCACCCATAGTCGCTATAATTTTTCTACTGCCAATGACTAATTGACTAATGCTGCTCCTACTTAAGGAGAGTCAAAAATTACTCAGTGTTGACCCTTGTAATTGCATCTTGAATCTCACATGGGAGTCCAATAACTTTGCCTGTTTCCTTTGACTGAGAAGCAAAGCTGGGTTCAACTGCACAGAAAAGATGCCTTCTCTGCACCTGGGAAATGTGAATGGTTCGTTATCACCAATGATTGCTGAGCATTTATCACGTTCCTAGACAACTGTATATCTTGTATCAATCCACTCCCTTTTCACAGCAATCCTAAGGGTGGGCTCTACTGCAGCTGTCATAATACAGGGGAAGAAATTGAGCCATTACCAATTAGCTTGGTGTTTTTGTGGGTCTCCTAACAGCAGGAGTAGGGGTATCTCTCACTCTTTTGGTTGCCCTTGGGACCCTTTTCTTGCTATTGGGTTACTTTGCCC
The DNA here is from genome assembly GCA_036184795.1 of Tokudaia tokunoshimensis. Taxonomy (NCBI): domain Eukaryota; kingdom Metazoa; phylum Chordata; class Mammalia; order Rodentia; family Muridae; genus Tokudaia; species Tokudaia tokunoshimensis. Next base: position 22,349,358 of record BTHU01000010.1, on the reverse strand, counting down.
AGGCCTGATATGAAGGTTTGTGCCTAATCTTACTGTAACTTGTTATTACCATCTTTGGTTGATATTCCTAGGAGGCCCAGTGTTCTAGAAGGGAAATGAAGGAAGTGTGAATCTGGGGGAGAGGGAAGGTGGAGGACACTGGAGGGAGTGGAGGAAGGGGAAACTGTAGGCAGGACATAGTGTATCAAAGAAAGAAAGAAAGAAAGAAAGAAAGAAAGAAAGAAAGAAAGAAAGAAAGAAAGAAAGAAAGGAAGAAAGAAAGGAGGGAGGAAGAGAGGAAGGACAGAAGGAAGGAAAAAAGAAAGGAAGGAAGAAAGAAAGAAGAAAAGGAAGGAAGGAAGGGAGAAAGAGAGGAAGGAAGGAAGAAAGAAAGAAGGAAAGAAAGAAAGAAAGAAAGAAAGAAAGAAAGGAGGGAGGAAGGATGGAAGGAAGGAAAAAAGAAAGGAAGGAAGGAAGAAAGAAGAAAAAGAAGGAAGGAAGGGAGGAAGAGAGGAAGGAAGGAAGAAAGAAAGAAGGAAAGAAAGAAAGAAAGAAAGAAAGAAAGAAAGAAAGAAAGAAAGAAAGAAAGAAAGATAGAAAGAAATTCCTCAAAGCCATAAAAATCCAAGTGGTGAATCTGAAGTCTGAGCCTCTACCATCCGATTGCAGATAAAACGTAGCTTTCTTTTTCCACTGTGTCCGCATTTATGAACATGAGTGAGTGCACGCATGTGCCATGGAGCTCCTGTGGAGATCAGAAGACAACTCCATGTGTGGGTCTCTTGTTCTGCACTGCCTGGGCCAAGCTAGGTGGCCCGCAGGCTTCTGTGGATTCTCTTGTTCCCAATTCCCATCTCTCTAGAGAAATTTTGAGATTACAGATACCCTGGGCTTTTATGTGGTCTGCAGAGTCAAACTCAAGTCCTCCCACTTGTGTGGTGAGCCCTTTACCCATTGAACTATCTCCCCCAGCTTCTTTGGTTGGGTCCCTTTTTCACTCTAAGTGCTTGAAATGTGCAGGTGTCCTGATAACAATCTCAGGAACTGTTTAATTCATGCTGAAATTCGAATTCAGCAGGATGCTTGGTACTAAAGATACCAATCTCGGATGTTTAAGATGTTGCAGTGCATTGTTGATAAAAGCCCTGGAGATAATGGCATTGTGCATGGTGTTATTGTTTCTGGACTTTTCTACTTGGCACCGTTTTTAGCAGTACAAGATTTAAGTCAACTTTCATGATTATGGACTTAGGTAATTACCAACAATAAAGCACAATGCTCAAGGTGAGCTGGTTCAGCAGATAAAAGAGCACGCCACCAAGCCCGATGACCTGAGTTTGATCCCTGGTACCCATGTGGTGGGAGGAGGAACCAACTCCTCCTACCTGACCTCTGCATCCTGTGGATGCACACACAATCAATTTAGTAAAAAGATTGAAAACCTGTCACTCAAAATTTGATAGCTCTCCTTCTCTGTCACAAGGTGAAGCTGAGTCTGAACATTCCCTTACCATCCTTAAATAAATCAAGAACATGGGATGTAACCAGACTTCTTTTTTTCTGCCACTAGAATCTGGTTCTTCTGTATTGATTTCCATGGAAATCAAAAGAGATAAAAAATTTTTCACAATGTTTATCTTTGTAGATTTTCTATTCTTTTTGGATACCAGGAACTTGTGTCTATGGTCTAAGGGGAAATGCAGGTGTCTGGACATTATCTTTCTTATTTTCTTCAGTTTCCATTACTTCATTTTGGAGGGCACAGATCACATAATTACAAGAACAAGGGACTTTTTTTGACTGTTGTTTGTTTGTGTTTGCTTTTTGTTTTGTTACAGTTGACTCTGTTTAAGAGTGATCCTAATGTTTTGGATGGTTTCTGTTTAAGACAGCATAGTCCTGGTTCTGGGGGTTTCTCTGGCTTTCTTCACATTCATTTCGCTAGTACTCTAAGCCATTCTGATCTAATACTGTCTCTGAAGGATGAAGTGTAGTGGTTGATGCCCCAGCCACATAAGCACAGCATTCTTCTCCTAGGGCATCTATGCTTCTGTGTTTTGTATTCCATTCCAGTGACTTCACCTGGGCAACAAATAAGCCTTAAGGACTCCCTGTCACCCCAACTCTCTAGCCTTAATCAAGTGATAAGACCTTCCTTGAGTTTTCTAAACACCAACCTATATCTTTTTGATGCCTCTGAGTTGAAGTCCTTCAAAGTGAAAGGTGTCTCAACCCTTAACCTTTTAATCTATGTTAGGATCTGGGATGTTGACTGTGCTGTAAGCCCATTAAGCACTTATGTACAGGTTGTTTCTGGATGTGGGGCTGTGTTCACACAGGAGAAGGAACATATCATTCTTCATGCCAATGTACTATAGGTCCAATAAACAGTGTTCTCTGGGTATATGTTGATGCCAAGGTGGTATTTTTCTGATTGTTACAAAGTTGTACTAGGGAGACCTCATTCCTTTCTTTTTAATAAATTGAGGGAAAACTCATATAATGTGAAAGAACTATTGAAATGTGTACAACAAAGTGACATTAAGTACCTTTTGTGTATGTGTGTGTAGTGTGGTACATGTACACATGAGCATATGGGCACACACTCCTAGGCTTGTGCCTATGGGGGAGGCCATATGGTGATATGAGGACCCTTCCTTTATTGTTCTCTATCTTCCTCCTCCTCCTCTTCCTCCTCTCCCTCCTCCTCTTCCTCCTCTTTCTTTTCTTCTGCATGTTATTTATTATTTGTAGTATGTGTGCGGCGCTGTGCACATGTCATGAGGTGTATGTAGTAGACAGAACAATGTTGTGGAGTCTGTTCTTTCCTTCCATCTTTACATGGGTTCTTGGGATATAACTCAGATGGCCAGACTTTTACAACACTGAACCATCTTGATGACTCCACTGTCTTATTGTCTGAGACAAGCTTTCTCAGTAAATTTAAAGCTCTCCGTGTTGACTGTGCTGAATGGCCAGAATGCTCCCAGGATCTTCCTGTCTCAACTCCCTCAGTGCTGGACTTACCATCAGGCATGGCTATGCCTGGCTTTTCATGTGGGTTCTGGGGATCTGAACTCAGGTCCTTTTCCTTCTACAGCAAACACTCTTACCCGCTATGCTATCTTTTCAGCCTCATGGTGCATTTAATGTTTGATGTCAAAAGTGTTTTTTGCTACCCCAGAAGAATACCCTCTAACCTTTAAATAATCACATGCTGTACCCTGCTAACCATGACCTGTAGTTCACCATGTTGATTCTATGACTAAAAGATTTTTATCCTGTGGAATAGAAGCTCCATTATGTGCCTTCTGTTTCATGCTTGCTTTGCTCTAGAAGACTATTTGGAGATTAGGGGCAAGAATGGTGACAGGATGTGGCAAGATATGTTCTGTATTCTGCCTCATAGGACTCGAGAGAATTGTATAGGCACAAAAATGCAGATTGGTAGCCTGATACTTCCTTTCATCATTTTCCAAAGTACATATCTAAGAACACTAGTTACAAGAGATTAACAAGTAAGATAAGAACGGCAAACATCCTGGCTTATTCAGTTTGGCCACGATGGGTAGAGATGATCTTATTGCAGGACAACTTGACCCTTTTAATGTTCTAAAGCAACTTCGTATAAAATCTTCAAGATGATAGTTGTCCTGGTTTGATTTCTTGTTACTATGAGAAAACATTCTGACCAAGAACAATGTATGGAAGGACAGGGTTTTATTTCAGTTTCCACTTCTAAGTCACTGTCCAGCACAGAGGGAAGTCAGGTGCAGAAATCATGTAGGAACAAAGCAAGTTTGCTATGGCTAGCTCCTTGGCTTATGCTTAGCTAGCTTTATTTTCTTTTGGTTGTTATTTTTTATTTAAGTATTTTTAGTTTTTGAAAAATTTCATCTATGAGCATTGGAGTATTATATTAACATCATTTCTACTCACTGTTCCTTCCAACTTCTCTCATGCTGCCACTCCCTCTCAAATTCACAATTCCTTCTTTTAAAAATAATGTATCTCTTGCTGAGTTGAGTCTCCTTAGTGATGCTGAAATGCACATGTGTATATGCCGACCCCTTGGGATTGGGTAACATATCAGGGAGATGTCCCTAGAGAAAACCAATTCTGTCTCTGTGAGGAGCCATTGATTGCCTGTTACAGCTCTTCATCTAGGGGTGAGAGCTTGAAAACTTATCCCTATCTAGAACCAATATCCATAATATACAAAGAACTCAAAAGACAAGCAACCAAGAAATCAAAGGATGCAATTAAAAATGGCCTACGGAGCTGAACAGAAAGTTCTTGAAAATAGAATTTAAGGTGGCTAAGAAATACTATGAAAGTATGCAACATCTGTAGAAGTTAGGGAAATGCAAATTAAAACTACTTTGGTCTTTTATCTCATCCCACTCAGAGTGGCTAAGATCAAGAAAATAACTGACAAGTGCTGGCGAGGATTAAGAGAAAGGGATCCTTCATACATTTTTGGTGAGATTTCCACCTGGTTCAGTTTACTTTCTTACACAGCTCAGGACGACCTGCTTAGGGATGGTAGTGCCCATAGTGGGCTGAATTTTGGACGTGTATCTGCAGGCCAATCAGATCAAGACATTTCTTCAGTGGAGGTTCCCTCTTCCCAGGTGACTCTAGATGGCATGAAGCTGACAATACAAACTAACCAGGACAACAATAAAGTTTATAATATTATTGGATCATTGAGTGCTTTTCCTCTCTGTGGATGTCTGAGGATAATGGTAGCATGCTACTGTTTATTAGCTGATCTACATATCTCTCCATGAAAGGGATGTAACTCAATTTCCAGATGAAAAATAGTTGCCCAGGAAGTGACGTGACTTACTCAAGGAGTCATGGTTCATCTTAGCTGCAGCTAGAAACATCTTACCCTATAATTTTGCCAGCCAGGGTTTATGGTCTTTCGTTCTGCATTACCCCTCAGTATCCCTTTGATGCTTGAAAGAATCATATGTAGACTCACATTTGAGTGACGATATGCCTCAGACACCAAAACAACACAAACTTCCTCTTTGTAAAACTGACTTTGGAACACAGGGTCCACTTTGTTCAGGTGAGTGTCTTAATTATTGTTGTGTTTTGTGGTGATATATTTCATTTGCAGAAATAATGGGCCATTTAGGGAGAATCAAAGAAAGGGAATTATTAAAAAGAACAACTATAGTTAAAGAAAAAAAAAACCTGTAGTGGCTTATTGAGATTTTGAAAAATTCTAATACTCAGTAATTTTAAAATATTCTGAAGAACAGAAAGCATTGACAATAACTTTTTACCATTGAAGAGACCAAATACTTTTTATTAAATACAAATCCCAATTGGCTATTGAAGTAGTTCTGGTAATATTTATAGTAGTGTATTACATACCCCTTTTCACACTGTGGGCCTTTTGTTAGTGTTCAAGCCAACAAAGACACTGACTCTTCCACCCCAAATGAATTTACCTCCTGGGAAATTATGCAGCCGTGACAATAGCTGAGTTATCAATACTGAAATTTAGAAGATTTTTTTTCAGGGTTCTAGTTGGTTTGTTTTGAAGAGTCATCTTCCTAAGATTCTTGCCGGAAGGCTTTCAACAGCTGGGCTCAGAGCAGCTGGGTGGGCAGCAGTGGCAGCAGCAGGCTGGGCGGCAGCAGGACTGTCCACAATAGGATGGACGGCAGCAGGAGGCCTGGGCGTGGTGCAGCTGGCAGCAGGTTGGGGGTGTGCAGCTCACCACACAGCAGGGAGGCAGGCAGGTGCCCTCCACGCGGCAGTCAGGGCGGCACCATCTAACACGGCAGCTCAGGGCTCCACTGCCACCCTCCTGGCCACTGCCAGTGCCACAGCAGCTGGGCTGGCAACAGCTGGACTGGCTGCAGCTGGGCTGGCAACAGCTGGAGCCACAGGTGCCACCTGTGGAGCAAGTGGGAAAGCCACAGAAGCTAGTAGCACAACAGGCCATGGTGTCTGGCGTTGGGTTGAGAGCTGTGTAGTTGAGAGGAGTTTCTGGATTCTGGCTGCCTATCCCACCCAGAGCCTTTTATAAGCCTTGGCCAGCCGTTCTGCGGCAGGTAACATTTTTATCTTGTTACTCTTAAAACCAGACTTTCTGGCCCTCTGAGTTACTTTAAACATATGTGTAAGTGGGTGTGTCTTTGTTGCTCAGCTAATACTCATCATATATGTTCATCTGAGGGAGACATGTTAAATGCTTTAAGTCCAAACAGAGTCGTGAGCTCCATTTGAGTCTTAGCCCCAGTTTTGTGTTTGTGGTCACAACACCTGACAAGGTGACTCTCATCGGAATTATAATTATGGGGGCATACTCACCAAATCTCAAGCATTCAGGAAGGAGTTGTTTACCTTGGATTGTCCTTCAAGAAGAGTGTCTATACTTTAGTTTTATTTTATTGGTAAGATAACAGTTTCTACATCATTGCACAGAAAGTGATACATTACACGTTAACAAATATTCCCAGACTTCTCAATACACACACACACACACACACACACACACACACACACACACACACACACTCCTCTACACTCAAGTCCTTAATATTTGAGGAAACATTTGTCACTCAGGGGAGTATATGGAACAAATCCTGATGTACTCCAATTCAATTTAAAGAGAGGCTAAAATTTGTAATTAGTAAGTGGGGCAAAACACCCACAAAACCTTCAAGTGAAATTTATGCTTCTTTATGAGAGTTAAAAACTAATGCTATGTGGATCAATCCGGACAGTGTCCCTCAACGTCAGGCTTTCATTTATATCATTTTACATTATTGTGCTGTGTGCCCTGGCAGAGAGGGTACTGCATCAAAGAGGACAACAAGTCAAAGGAGCCAAGCAGACAAAATACTATTTTTTTCTGCTTCATGTTTGTAAAGGAGATTGAAAAATTATTGATAATAATAGCTATATATATATCTGCTCTTAAATTTTGTCATCATACAAGTTGAATTGTTGTAAATAATTCAACTATATTATGAATTCTTATTAAATAATTGTATGAAGAACTGTAAACAAAAAATTTCACAATAATCATACAAGGTTGAATAACTGCCTGGTTGTACACCAAGTTCTGCACAGACTCAAATAAATACGGGAAGTTTGGAACTTAAAATAAAGAAGAAGAAAATGGTTTATCAATATGTGTTAGTAGTTACAAATGCAAAAATTTAAGTTTAATCTTAGCAAATAATAAGTCAAAACAATTTCTGGCAGCCAACAGAAGGCAGTGCGATATTTATTTCCGCTAAGTGTTGAGGGTTACTTGAGGAAAAACATGTAGTGATCAAAACTTGTTTTTGTTGCCTGTGGTGGGCTTCCTGACCCCATGCATGTGAATAGGAACACAAAGTTGGCTTTTAGGGAATGGGGAGATTGTTGTAAACAGTTCTAAGGTTACACTGGAACAGCATGCATGCCAGTCTCAGTAAACATGGATGTTGTCTGGTATCCATGACTATAGGCATGAACTTGAAAATGGTTACATGCTACCACTGAATAATGCAAAGAAAAATTAGTAGGTCATCTTTTTGACCACTTTATATTTTAGGTGCAGAAACCAATATGCTTTCAATAGAAGTATCACAAGCTTGTTTCGGTTTACTATGCACAGAACACTAAAGGTTATGAAGAAAGAGTAGAATTATCTGTCTCATTTCTCTCGGGTGCACAAGGCAGTTAGGTATCAATGGAATCCATTAAAGAAATGAATTCAATATGGAGCAATTCTCAAAAATCCTAGACTGGAACATTGGTGTGCTGGTAGAAGTGACTTCTCATTTTCCCTCAGCAACAATTGTTGGGAGAAGACTGTGATCTGGGAGCAGATAAATTCGCAGAAGTTAAATGAGTGCTGAACTCACACAGGGAATAGCTGGCTTTGCTAAGAAGTGCTTGTTGACAGGAGCCTGATACAGCTGTCTCCTGAGAGGCTCTGCCAGAGCCTGACCAATACAGATGTGGATGTTTGCAGCCAACCATCGGACTGAGCACGGGGACCACAGTGGAGGAGTTAGAGAAAGGACTGAGGAGCTGTAGGGGTTTGTAACCCCATAGGAAGAACATCAACCAACCAGATGCCCCAGAGCTCCCAAAGACTAAATCATCAACCAGGGAGTACACATGGAGGGACCTATGGCCCCAGCCACCTAAGTACCAGAGGATGGCCTTATCTGGCATCAATGGGAGGGGAGACCCTTGGTCCTGTTAAGGCTCTATGCCCCAGCATAGAAGAATGTTAGGGTGGTGGGCTGGGAGTGGGTGGGTGGGTGAAACACCCTCAAGGAAGCAATAGGAGGGGGACTGAATGGGGTAAGTTGCAGAGGGGAAACAAGGAAGGGGGATAACATTTGAAATGTAAATAAATAAGTAACCAATAACAAATTAAATAAAAAAGTTTCCTCTCCTATCCCTAGCCAGTTCTTTTTCTTTTCTAGCCTGCTGCTTTCCAGGTACAGTGTATCAGTAAAACTCTTTTGTGTATCACCTTTATTTTTAATAGATTTTAGCAGTTCAAAAATATAAACATGAGGTGTTGGGTAGGATAAACTAGGGAATAATAATGTGAACACACAGCAAATATAAATGTTATAAGCTCTTTAAGCATTTTTAACCCAGAATTGAAATAATTCACATTTACTTTCTAGTTGTTTCTTGTTTCCTACTTTGAATTTAATGGACTTTCTGGTTTTCTGTGCTTGTCATCTTTATTGTGGATTATTCTCTCTCTCTCTCTCTCTCTCTCTCTCTCTCTCTCTCTCTCTCTCTCTCTCCATATTCCACATGTGTTCAGGTTTTTGTATATGTGAATGCATATTGGAGCCAGAATTCAACCTGAGTGTCATTCTCAGGAGCTGTCTTTTTTTTTTGAGATAGAGTCCCTGATGGGAACCTGGGGCTTGCTGATTAAGCTGTGTCTGCCCTCTCTACTGGGGGTATTACAAGCTTGTAATGCCATGTCTGACCTTTTCCATGTGTCCTTGGGGTTGAACTTCTCTCCTCATTTTTGCAGGGCAAGTACTTTGCTGACTGAGTCATCTCCCTTTTGTCTTCATAAGAAACAACATAGACTGTCCCAGCACCAACTCCTATCATGCCACATATGTACCCGAGGCTTTAGATAGCTCCTTAGAGCTTACTTTCCAACTCAGTTGACTGATAGGCAAAGCATATTAATTCTCTAAATAGTCCTTCCTCTGTTGCTCTTTATATATCCAGTTCTCTAGCTAGAATGTATAGATGGCCCTTGAGGTACTTCCCTCCATACCTCTGGCCATACTGTTTCCATGGATGAGAACACCACTTCCCTTCTAGTCTGGGCAACAAAATTTTAACTCATATAAGATACTAACAGTTTTCAAACTTTCTTATTCTTTCTAAACAATAGTAACATCTTCATGGGTCCTATACGATATGTATACTTCTGTTTATCATATTCATCCATGTAATTGTGTCAAGGTAGATATGACTCATCTCCCCAGAGGCGTTTAATAAAAGAAACATTTTGAGCTGGAGAGACGGCTCAGGGGTTAAGAGCAAGCACTGGCTTCTCTTCCAGAGGACCTGGTTTCAATTCCCAACACTAAACAGGGCATCACCGTCTGTAACTCCAGTTCTAGGGCATCCCAAACCCTTTTACAACCTCTGAAAGGACTAGGCACACACGTGGTGAAGAGTCATGCACACAGGCAAAACACCCCAATGTATGAAATCAAATGGTAAAAACAAATAAAAAATAAATGGACATATTACAAATTACTTCGTTATGATTATTACATGTATAGACACATCTGAATACATAAATGCAGTTTCACGTTTTTCTCATGTTTACGTTTTAGAGCTGACCACTTGATATTGGAGAACAAATTAGGGGCCTCATGCATGGGGAAGACTCATTCTCACTCTCTCTCTGTAGTCATTAATTTCATACAGCCTTTCATTTGGGGTTGGGGCCTTGTGTGATTTTTGAGGGCAAAAATTTTAAAACCTCAACTGAATGTTTTTCATAGTCTGTGCAGTTTGTGACTTACAGATGGTAAGCAATTAGCATTTTTTTTTGAGATGTAATTAAGAGAAGAGCTTGAAGAAAACAGACTGGCCTTGTCTGGTAGGTTGTTCGTGTTCCAGCGGATGGCTCTACAGTCACACAAACAACACAACATTAACTGGACTCAGTGGGCAAACAAAACAGAGGTGTGAAGTTGTGAGAGGGTCGTGGTTGGCAGGGAGGGGAGGAAGGTCTGGAAGGAGTTGAAGGGGGAGTGTGAAAGACAGATGTGATCAACATAAGTCGTGCGTGTGTAGCAAATTCTCAAAGAATAAATTAAAAATATTTTAAAAGGCACAAATAAGAATAATCAAAACAATGGTTTGTGAGGCCCAAGAAGAGACATTTATTTATTTAAAAATAAATATGTTTCAAGACTTTAAACCCAAGAGAGAAAGAAGGACACAGACAGCTATAAAGATGTACACAAGGTCTTCTGGGTCTCCATTCACAAGCTGGTTGATTCAGGGCATCAGTGGTTCAGGACAGGAGTTTACACAGAGAAACTGGATCATGACCACTTTCTGAAGGATGGCTCTTGCCCCAGGTATTCAGTCCCCTTGCTCAGTAGCAGGTGTCGCAGGGGGAGGTCCTGCAGGTGGTGCGACAGGGAGCAGGCTGGCAGCAGGGGGGTCTGCAGCAGGGAGCCTGCACTGAGATGGGCTGGCAGCAGGTGGAGGCCCAGCAGCAGGGCCTGCAGACCACAGCTGTGCAAGAGCTGGGGCAGCAGGTGATGGGGCGACAGCAGCCCTGCTGCAGGCTGCAGGGGTCACAGCAGATGGGGCGGCGGCAGGGCTCACAGATGGGCCTAGTGCAGTGGGGCACGCAGGTCACAGGGCGACACACTGTGGTCTGGCAGGACACTGGGCGGCAGCAGCAGGGGTCCCTGTAGCAGCAGGGCTGGCAGCAGCCTCCACAGCTCTGGGAGGAGAAGGACCCACAGCAGGAACCGGTCATGGTGGTGTCTGGGCTGGAGTGAGGCTGAGAAGTGGAGAGAGGTTGGGAGTTCTCAGATGTGATGTGTCCTCTGGGTCGGGTCCCTTTATATACCTGGACAGTGCTGATGACCTCTTTTGTTTATCTTTTGACTAATTAATTCAATGTCTGTTTGACTAATGGTTGAGTCATTGGTTGCCCTCATTAAATAATCACCATTGCATCTCTAAATATGAACATCTTACACTCACTGTTCATTGTGGAAACTTGAAAATTACAGCCATGAGGCGACAGAGTGCTATTTGACAGAAAAATTGAGGCTTTATGGAGTGGTGTGTGATGTTGTGGGACATTTACCTGAGGCAAGTTACCACAATTTCAGACATTTATCACTCCGCAGTGATGAAGACATTCCAGATTTTGTCTTCTCATTTTGATTATGCAACATTGTTAACTGCAGTCACTCTTCATGTAATGGAACCCCAGGACTTTCTCTCTTATCTGACTGTGTCTTTACTTGTTGGTCAATCTCCCCCAGATCCTTCTATTATCTCTTGGACTCATTTTAACAATAGCCATTAAGATAACCTGGATTTCAACATAATTATGTATAACAAGGTACGAGGTACATAGATGATGAACTGGGTTCCTCTCCCTTAAGGGTTACTCTGGAAGCATGTGTCTATAAACCAAACAGGCACTAGGCACATTGCTTTTTATGGGATTCTTTGGAAGTACATTTATTTACCATTTGGTACAAGATAAGACAAATACCTTAGCTAGAACAGCAGCTCAAATACAGAAAATTAAAATGTATTTTAGATGTGTTTGTTTTATTTTATATGCCCGAGTGTTTTGCCTATACATATGTATATATACCATGCACATGCCTCATCCTCTAAGAGGTCAAAAGTGGGCATTGGATGCCCTGGACCTGGAATTGCAGAGAGATGAGAGTCACCACGTGGGTGCTGGGAATTGAACCTCAGTCTTTTGCTAGTAGCAAGTACTCTTAGAAATATTTAGCCATCTCTCTAGTCCTCCCAAGTTTATTTCTATAAAGCATGTGTATATTAAATGAAATCATGTAAGGTCACTGCTCTCTAGTTCTCCCAAGCTTATTTCTATAGAGTATGTGTGTATGAAATGAACTCCTCACTGAACATCATTCTTTTCTCTAGTTCAGGGTGTATATCTCTGATGCTTCTGGTCACAGGGAACTGATTTTTATCTCTAAATCCTATTTTCTTTGTTGCTTGTTTGAAGCAGGGACTCACTTTATAACCCAGGCTGGCCTTGAACTCATGATCTTCCTGTTCCCGCTGCCCAAAGGTTGGGATTGCAGACGTATGCCATAATACCTAATTGGAAACATGGCTTTTCTATGTATGTGTTGGTGTATGTGTGAGTACATTGCACATGCATGTATGTGTGTGCATAAGCGTGTGTGGAAGGCAAAGGTTCATGTCAGTGTCTTTTTTTTTTTTTTGTGCTTCACTGTACTGGCTGGTTTTGTGTGTCAACTTGACACAGGCTGGAGTTATTACAGAGAAAGGAACTTCAGGTGAGGAAATGCCTCCATGAGATCCAACTATAAGGTATTTTCTCAATTAGTGAACAAGGGAGAAGGGCCCCTTATGGGTGGTGCCGTCTCTGGGCTGGTAGTCTTGGGTTCTATAAGAAAGCAAGCTGAGCAAGCCAGGGGAAGTAAGCCAGTCAGTAACATCTCTCCATGGCCTCTGCATCAGCTCCTGCTTCCTGATCTTCTTGAGTTCCTGTCCTGACTTCCTTTGGTGATGAACAGCAGTGTGGAAGTGTTAAGGTGAATAACCTCTTTCCTCCCCAACTTGCTTCTTGGTCATGATGTTTGTGCAGGAATAGAAACCCTGACTAGGACAAATTGATACCAGCATAGTGGGGGTATTCCTATGACAACCTGACCATGTTTTGGGGAGGACTGTGGAAGGACTTAGGAACTTTGGGCTAGAAGAGCCATTGAATGTTTAGAGCTCTGTGGGATGTTCTGTAGGAGCTTGGAAGATAATGTTGAGAACAGTGCAGAAGGTGGAGGCCTGGCTTGTGAAATTTCAGAGGGAAGATTAAAGACTCTTATCAGGGTCCTGTTTTGATTGTGAAGATTCTGTGGTTTTGATTAGCTGGGGCTGAAGAATCAGCTGTGATTAACCAGATATCAGAACTACTAAAGTAAACCTTTGTGTTACTGGGACTATTGATACTGGTTAGCTGGAGCTAAGAAATTAGTGGTAATTAAGAAGAGACCAGCATCATTGAGGTGAAATCTTCTGGGAAGTGTTTTGTGAGAGCACAGAGCCTGTGTTCCAGAGATAGCCAAGGTTGTACCTTGTGCTGTGACTGGACTTGGTACTGTGTAAGAGTCACCTAGGTGGTACTGGTTTTGAAGGCATGAAGTGGTCATGAAGAGTAGCTGAGGCTTGACATAGTGAGAGGCTACAGAAGACCATTGGTGAAGGTTCAGTCTCAGTTGCAAGTGATGACCCAGAACTTGAAGGGGTCATGCAAAGGAGTTGAGGCTTGGTACCATGAAGAGAGCCCATGAGAGGCTATTGGTGAAGCCTAGTTACAGTGGATGACAGCAGTGGTTTGGAGATGCCAATACCATGAATGACCACCAAGAACAGCCGCAACAGTGGAGTATAGGCATCTGGAGCCTAGACAACAAGTTGTGTGCTGCAAAGGGCAGAGCTGGAGAAGTGACGCAAGCCCTTGGAGGAGCCCGGAAGATCGTGAGTTGGATCCCAGACATTGAACCATTGGAGTTTGACTTTGCTTTTGATTGTGACTGTGCCCGATATTTTTCCCTCTTGAAGGAGGAAAGTATTTTAGTGGAGCCCACAGTTAAGAGACTTGTAAAAAGACTTTGAATTTTAAAAGAGATTGGATATTTTAAAGGGATTGAAATTTTAAGAATTTGCCAAGACTGTGGGACTTTTAAAGTTATTTAGATCTTGGGGATGAATAAGAAAGGAAGGGTTGAGGCTTAATAGTGATATGTTTGTATGTCAAGTTGACAAGGGGTCAATTGTACTGGCTAGTTTTGTGTGTCAACTTGACACAGGCTCAAGTTATCACAGAAAAAGAAGCTTCAGGTGAGGAAATGCCTCCATGAGATCCAGCTGTAAGGCATTTTCTCAATTAGTGATGGGGGGGGAGAGAGGGCCCCTTGTGGGTGGTACCATCTCTGTGTCTTGGGTTCTATAAGAAAGCAAGCTGAGCAAGCCAGGGGAAGCAAGCCAATAAGAAACATCCCTCCATGGCCTCTGCATCAGCTCCTGCTTCCTGACCTGCTTGAGTTCCAGTCCTGACTTCCTTTGGTGATGAACAGCAGTGTGGAAGTGTAAGCTGAATAAACGCTTTCCTCCTCAACTTGCTTCTTGGCCATGGTGTTTTGTGCAGGAATAGAAACCCTGACTAAGACATTCACCTTACTTTGTTGAGACAGGATCTCTTACCTGAACTTGAATTTAGCTCACTAATTCCGCCAAATTTTCTGGCCAACTAACTCCAGTGATCCACCTGTCTCCACTTCCCTGCATGGCTTGGGTTACAGATGCACACTGATGTACCCAGCCTTTACATTGGGGCTAAAGGTCCAAACTCAGATAGGAATGCTTCTGTAGCAAGAACTTTACTCACTGAGCTATTTCCACAGCACAAATGCAGTGGGGAGATCCCCTCCCCCATTCCTTGATATCCTATGACTATCATCGAGTGGAAATGATATAAGTTTTCTTACCCTAGACTGCCTAGGTGTTATTCGATACATCTTTCATGGGAGGTAGGCAGGAAGGCTGCCTCACAGTTGTATAATATTGTGGCTCTGCTCAAAACACACAGGATGCGCTTCTTCAGGATGAGTATCCTTACTTTCCAGCTTTGCAAATCTTTCTATAACTTCTGAGGCAGCATCTAGGTGATTTTAGAATGATCCCTCACACACACACACACACACACACACACACACACACACACACACACACGTGTCCCGGGCTCCAGGATCAAAAGTCATCTCAGTAGTAACTGAAACATAATTTAACTACTTTTAAAGGAACTAGAGTGCAGTTGGTAGCATGCTTGCCTAACACACACAAAGCCCCGGGTTTGATACCATATATTGGGCCTAGGTACGTAGTTGCAATCCCAGTACTTGGGAAGCAGAGACAAGAGCATCCGGAGTACAAGGTAATCTTCTCCTACATAGCAAGTTCAAAGTCAGCATGGCCTACAGGAGACATCACCTCCAAAGACAAAAGAATGTGAATTGACTGGATGGATATACTGCTGCCACCAGAGATAGAGGAGGAAGAAATGTAGGTATGAAAAAAAAAAAAGAAAAAAGAAATGTAGGTATGCTGTATGGCCATGGTGCTTCACATGCTTTAAAACCTTCCCTCCGTTCATATACAGGAGGTGGCTGCTGCTTCTTCTTCTTCTTCTTCTTCTTCTTCTTCTTCTTCTTCTTCTTCTTCTTCTTCTTCTTCTTCTTCTTCTTCTTCTTTTTCTTCCTCCTCCTCCTCCTTCTCCCTCCTCCTCCTCCTCCTCCTTCTTCTTCTTCTCCTTCTTCTTCTTCTTCTTCTTCTTCTTCTTCTTCTTCTTCTTCTTCTTCTTCTTCTTCTTCTTCTTCTTCTTCTTCTTCTTCTTATCTCCTCCTTCTTTTCTCCTTCTCTTTCTTCTCCTCCTCCTTCTCTTCCTCTCTCCTTCTCCTCTTCCTCTTTCTCCTCTTCCTTCTCCTGCTCCTCCTCCCTCTTCTTTTCTCCTCCTTCTCTTTTTCTTCCCCCTTTCCTTTTCCCTCCCTCTCCTTCCTCTCCTCTTCCCTTTCAAAACAGCAACATAAATAAACGCTTGTATGTTTGGTGCACATTAATAATCAGATTTCTTGTTGCTATGGAATCTCATGGTTATTTTTTTTCTTTTTGCACTGGGAGTTTCCTCTAGAGACACACAACAGCAACTCCATGACACAAATTTTTCTGTTACATACACTTCTTATCAGTCACCTCACAAGGATCTTTTCTTCCTCTTATATAACGATCTACAAGGAGAGAGTCTGAGGATGGCTCAGCAAATTCTTCAGAGTCTTTTTGTTACTATAGCATACTTACCCTGACTTCCTAGTCCATCCTCATTGGACATATTGTTCATGTTCCCATTATCTATGATGCAGGGCTAAGAGGACTCAACTGCTTGCTCCTGCATTGGCAGCAAGACAGATGCTAGTTTATGAAACCACTTATCCAATAACATTCAACACTCACATGAAGGTGTGCCACTCACTGGCTTTGTGTCCTTGGGTCATATAATTGTGCATATCTGGTTGCCTTGGGGATTAAATGAGTGAATACCAAGGACTTAGAGCAGAGTCAGACATTTTGTGTCTCATCTTTGTTAGATGAATGAATGTATCTTAGTTGTCTTTGCTGGCCTGTAATCCCAGTACTCAGGATGCAGAAGCAGGAGCATTTCTAGTTTGAGGAATACCTGAACTATGTAGTGAGATGCTATCCAAAAATATGTATTTAAAAGATTACATTATTGGAAAGGGCACTATCTCAGGGTAAAATGCTTTGTTTTGTAAGCATCAGGACCTCAGTTAAACTCCCAGAACCAATGTTTTAAAAGAAAGCAAGGTGTGGTAGCATATGATTGTAATCCTGTGCTGGGGAGGAAGAGATAGGCAGATGCTCTCAGTTACCTGGACAACCAGCCTACCTTAACCAGTCGTGATGGCACCTAAGGAGTGACACCCAAGGTTCATGCCCCAAATAAACATGCATGTGTGTGCCCTCAGGTGAATAAACACACACACACACACACACACACACACACACACACAAACACATACACACACACAAACACACACACATACACTTTAAATTTTGAATTGAGAACAAAGTTAGCATGTTTGATGTGAGCCAGTGCAGCCGCCACAGGATGCCCATCAAATAAGATGAATATTTTAGTGGTGAGTTTTCTTAATATCATAAGGTAAACTTAATATACCTGGAAGGAACAAACCCTTTCCAGGTGTTTATTCATGGGAATCGGACTCCTGCTGAGTGAAGAGGCCAAGTATGAATCAGGGCTGTGGACAGTGTATGTTACTGCAAACCCCACCACCCAGCAACACAGTCTTTTTATTTTTTATTTTTTAAATAGGTTTGTAAAGAATTTAGAAAGCTTCCTACCAGTCGTGGGCAATAAATATATTTTGATTATCAAATCATAGAACTCCATTCAACAACATTGTTGTGAATATATTTTTTGTGGAAAATGTTTTTTTTTTTTTGTGATCTCAAACTCCTGATTGTTCATACAAGCGGAAGAACAATTATACATATAACATGAATATCTTACAACTCATGAAATTCTTAATCTGGAGCATAAATGTGCTGATTGTTTTATACAATTGAGCAACAATCTTTAAGTGTTAAAAGATAAATGTGTTATAATTTGATTATGTTTTTAAAATACCAGAGAATTCCACTATATCTAGTGGTACACCTGCCTGAGAGGGGGAGACAATTGGAAGTGACTTAAGTGCTTTCTCCAGGATGGTAACGGTTTCTTAAAACCCTTAATTTTTTATTTTGATTTTTGGTAAACACACAAAGAAATTGGTCTCACTGCAACACTTTCGTAAATATCCTTATGCTTTTAATATTAATGATATTATCATATACTTATTTGTTCTAATTATTATCTTCCTGGATCATCCCTCTCCCATTTAAATAATTCCTTCTCTGGCTTTTATAACATATAAATTCTATTACCCTCTTTTTACCTCCGATGATAGCTTTTAGATACGGTATTAAATCATAGTAAAAGCATGTGCTTACTTAAAAAATATATAATTAAAAATTCTAAAGAAAAAATGAATATTATCAACTATGACTAGATTTTGTATAATATTATAATTTAGGCACATACAGATATAGTTTATTTAAGAAAAAAAACTTCCCACAAAATGGCTTCATATATTACAGCTTACTTTTTATAACATGAATGTATTATAGACAGCTCTGCTGTATTTCCTAGTAGGTTTATCATCTTTATCCATTTAAATTCTCTCTCTCTCTCTCTCTCTCTCTCTCTCTCCCTCTCTCTCTCTTCCCTTTGACCAGGAATGGAAAGATGACAGGCTCTCTCTCATATATCTAGACAGACCTCAAACCATGTGATCATCATTGACTTCAAACTCCTGACCTCCCCATTTCCATTTTCATAGTGCTGGGATTACAGGTGTGTGCCACCATGCCTGGTCTCTCTTTGTCGCCCTCTCTTTTCTTTTATTCCTCTCTCTTACAGGACCTCACTATACAGCCTAGGCTATCCTCAAAGTTTGGTGATTCTCCTTGCCTCAACCTCCCAAGTTCTGAGATTATAAATCCGAACTACCTTGATTAGCTTATTTTTTAAATTCTTTATATTTATGGTGCTTGTGGTATGTAGTTTGCTTTGTTTATACACTACACATCATTTCCCTACATATAGTATATACTCTCTCAAGCAGGGTCGCCTGCTTCATCCTTGGAATATCCCTCAATGTGAAGAGTAATTTGTAGTAATTGTACAACAAAAGCGTACCAATGAACGGATGAATTTGCTGGAAAGATGTCATTATCATGCAATTTCTGAGCACAAAGGTAAGCAAACTTGGAAGGCCACTGCAGACTTAATATCCCTAACACTGTCAATAATGTTCTAAATGTCTCCCCTGAAGCACATAGAAGGAGATTCATTGTTGAAAGTAGTAGTTCGGGTGGTGGTGGCTCACGCCTTTAATCCCAGCACTTGGGAGGCAGAGGCAGGCGGATTTCTGAGTTCGAGGCCAGCCTGGTCTACAGAGTGAGTTCCAGTACAGCCAGGGCTATACAGAGAAACCTTGTCTCGAAAAACCAAAAAAAAAAAAAAAAAAAAAAAAGAAAGTAGCAGTTGCATTAGCAACAAGCAAAAGAGACATAATGACTTAGACAGGGTAAATAAGCTTCTTCCATTTTTACCACACCGAGCACAAGTGTTGACTTCAAGGTTGAATTTTGGGGATTGTCTATTCTCTGGGGAAGGGTAATGTATTGACACCTATAACTATAATTACATTTTATCACCATTAATAACTGATACATTTCCTACCCATTAGCCATTTCTTTACTTCAAAAGCAGAGAGGATTCAGCAGATGTAGCTTGGGGTTTCTTCTACTTTAGCTTTGCGGATTTTCATGATGTACCAACAGGTATCTGCTCGAGTGGCAAGCTACCAGATTGGGCATGCAGATGTTGCCTGGACACAGCTTCCTAACAGGCTACTCACTGAAGACAGGTTCTCAGTTGGCAGGTGAGGGTGGAATTTGGATTATGTAATGAACAGATGGTGACTGGTTGTCTCCAGTCTCGTCATATGCCATTTGTACTGAGCCCAAGAGAACAACTCAGACTTAAGTTGTTTTTCAGAACAGTTTAAGGTTATTCTGAATCTTGTCAAGAAAAAGAACCTCTCTGGTGATGGAGGCAATAGACCAGAGGAAAACATCACAACACTCATGATACCTATGCTGAGAATGCTGAGTTTATTAGAAAACAGACAATATCACGGAAGAGTTAGATCACAATCCAAAGAGGAAACAATGTTCTTGATCAGAAAGGGGCCCTTAAAGAAGGTGTCTTCCATGTGTAGGCTGAAACAGTTTGAAGACTAGACTTCTCAAGAAAAAGAAATATATATTCATGTCCTGGGTGGCAGCAGGATGAACCTGACCATCACCCAGGGATCCTTAGTGGTAAGGTTGGTTGGCTCAGCAGCAGGTGTTGCAGGGGGAGGTCCTGCAGGTGGTGCGACAGGGAGCAGGCTGGCAGCAGGGGGGCCTGCAGCAGGGAGCCTGCACTGAGATGGGCTGGCAGCAGGTGGAGGCCCAGCAGCAGGGCCTGCAGACCACAGCTGTGCAAGAGCTGGGGCAGCAGGTGATGGGGCGACAGCAGCCCTGCTGCAGGCTGCAGGGGTCACAGCAGATGGGGCGGCGGCAGGGCTCACAGATGGGCCTAGTGCAGTGGGGCACGCAGGTCACAGGGCGACACACTGTGGTCTGGCAGGACACTGGGCGGCAGCAGCAGGGGTCCCTGTAGCAGCAGGGCTGGCAGCAGCCTCCACAGCTCTGGGAGGAGAAGGACCCACAGCAAGAGCCGGTCATGGCGGTGTCTGGGCTGGAGTGAGGCTGAGAAGTGGAGAGAGGTTGGGAGTTCTCAGATGTGATGTGTCCTCTGGGTCGGGTCCCTTTATATACCCGGACAGTGCTGATGACCCCCAGGACAGAGGACAATTTCCTTGTTTTGGGTTTGTTCCTTCTGGAAGGGCATTGGTGGATTAGTAAGTTCTCTGGACATGTTTTAATTGCTCAGGACCTCGTAAAAGATTATTTGTGTCCCTTACTTAATGGCAGCTCATTATATTTTGCTATTTATGGTTCAAATATGAACTTAATGGTTCTAACTTCAAAGTCGCCAATTACCTTCATAGTTTGGCCAGGTGGTAATTTGATGCTGCAAAAGTGCTCCCGTGATGTCAGGGTTACTTACTCAGAGTGGAAGTGAATTCAGCAAATCTTCTTGCTGTTCCTTCTCCACTGTTCAACTTTCTGGACAAAACAAAGCAAGAATGTTGTAAGAGTCTGTCAAAATAGGTTAATAAGAAATTTCTGTCTCCTTTGGGAGCTCCGGGAGCACATCCTAGAAGGCCTGTATCTTCAGTGGCTTGGATACGCATTTGCTGATTTTAAGGGTCTTACTTTTCTAAACCAAAGGGAATTCCATTGTTTACTATCTTTATTTAGTATTGGTCAATGCTATCTGTGTCAGACATCATGCTTAACTAAATAAGTGTATTAATTTATTCTTTATAAATTCCTACAAGGTAGGGATTATTCTATTTCCCTATATCAGAATTGGTAAAGTGATTTTCTCAATGCCAAACATTAGTAAATGCTGCAGTCAATACTCAGCCCCCAAATATGTGCCAGGACATTGTTCATAAGTTCATTGAGCTGCAGAATTAATGACGAGAACCACATGACCAGGTCTTATGGAGCATTTGCTTTAAGAATTTTAATGGTGCATTTGCTTTTACAGTTGTTATTTGTGATACTTTTAGAGTCATCTGCACACATTCTCTCTTAACAAATATCCCCAGGAAGTAGAAGAATTAGGTCCCACATAATTTGGGAATTCTAAAAATTCCAAAACATGCCTCCAGAGTGTCACAACTGGGCATAGTTAATTGGTCATGGGACACTCTGAACAAAGCACCAAACAGGTGAGGAAGTCAAAGACCCTGAGCCCACCCAGGGAGGCTTTTATCCCCTAGTAGAAGAGTCCCAGCTAGTTTCAATACAAAGTGGTCTTAGGTCCTATCTTGTCTATGTCTAGTATCTCCAACACCTCGTGAAGTTCATTTCCACCCATAGAATCAACTGTGATGTTCAGTTGCATCAAACTCTCAGGCCTTCTACAAAACTTCTGTCATTATTTTGCAGCTCCTGTGTCTGTCCTTTCTCTGCAATGATTTCTGCTTTAGATCTGTGTTCAAAGGCTCCAATTCTCTCCTTGTCATCTGTCCTGCCGCTTGCACAGTTCCTTTCAGGGTCACTCAGTATCATAGCAGTCAGTGTCGCTGACATAGGTGCAGGGTTACTGCAGAAACAAATGAGTGCTGGTAATGATAATGTGGAAGAAAACACAATCTTATATGTCTGAGAAAACCCAGGAAGATAAAAAGAAAGTTTCTATAATAAGTCTAAGAAGAAAAGTATAGAGAAGAATAAAGCAGAGATGTTTAGAGATTATTTTAAAGTGGAGAATTGTAATGGGCATTCCTGGTTATCAACTTGACTATATCTAGAATGAACTATAATCCAGAATTGGAGGGCTCACCTTTGCTCCAGATCTTGAAGCTGGTAGACACAAGTTTCTGACCTTGATTTTGACATGGAGATCTTGAGGCATAGTGGGTATGAAAAGCTTAGGCCCAGGCAAGGTAGTACAGGCCTTTAGACTAAGGCCAGGAGACTAAGGCAAGGAGACTCTGAGTTCAAGGTCAGCCTGGGACAAAACAAATCCCAGATCCAGGCTGTGGTGGTACCTTTAATCTGGGCCACACCTTCTGCTGGAGGCCTACATAAGGACATTGGAAGAAGGAAGATTCGTTCTTCTTTGCCTGCTTGCATTTACTTGCCAGAACATCTGTTGGAACCTACTTCTACAGAAGACCAGCTGAAACAGCTAGCCTCATTGGACTGAACAGCTATCAGATGCCTGGACTTCCAATTCAGAGCTGACCATTGTTGGGGAGTTTGACTACAGACTGTAAGTCATCACAATAAATTCCCTCAATATAGAAAGACATTCCATATGTTCTGTGACCCTAGAGAACCCTGAATAATACTTGAACCAAGATATACAGTAGAGAGAGAGGGATATAGCTCAGTGGCAGAGCTCTTGCTTAGTGTTTATAAGGCTCCAACCCCAGCACTGTGAGAATGAAACAAAGAAATGGGATCTGGCTGTTTGACTGGCCAGTGCCCTGAGAAGACCTTGGGTGCGAACTCTGCAGCCAGTTCCACAGCACCCAGAGGAAACTCTACTCCCAGGTGCTATTACACACCCAGGATCCCAGGATCCCAGGAGCTTGGTAACACCAGGATCTCAGGGTCCCAAAGGCAGCTTGACTCCCAGCAGCTCGGACACACCCAGGATCTCAGGATCTTAGGATTTCAGGATCACAGGATCCCAGAATCACAGGATCACAGAGACAGCTTGACTCTAGGAGGTTTGACACAACCAGGATCACAGGAAGGGCAGGCTCCAGCCAGATATAGCAAGGGCAGGTAGCACTAGAAATAACCAGATGGCAGAGGCAAGTGTAAGAACATAAGCAACAGAAACCAAAGTTACTTGGCATCATCAGAACCCACCATAGCAAGTCCTGGATACACCATCACACGGGAAAAGCAAGATTCAGAGCTAAAATCACTTCTCATGATGAAGATAGAGGACTTTAAAAAGGACATAAATAACTTCCTTAAAGAAATACAGGAGAACACAGGTAAATAGCTAGAAGCCCTTAAAGAGGAAGCACAAAAATCCCTTAAAGAATTACAGAAAAACACAATCAAACAGGCAAAGGAAAGGAACAAAAGCATTCAGGATCTAAAAATGGAACTAGAAACAATAAAGAAATCACAAAGGGAGACAACCCTGGAGTTAGAAAACCTAGGAAAGAGATCAGGAGTCAAAGATCACCAACAGAATAAAAGAGATGGAAGAGAGAATCTCAGGTGCAGAAGATACCATAGAAACCATGGACACAATAGTAAAGAAAATGCAAATGCAAAAACCTCCTAACCTAAAACATCTAGGAAATCCAGGGCACAATGAGAAGACCAAACCTCAGGATAATAGGTATAGAATAGTGAAGATTCCCAACTTAAAGGGTCAGTAAATATCTTCAACAAAATTATAGAAGAAAACTTCCCTAACCTAAAGAAAGAGATGCCCATGAACATACAAGAAGCCTACAGAACTCCAAATAGACTGGAGCAGAGAAGGAATTCCTCCTGTCACATAATAATCAAAACACCAAATGCACTAAACAAAGAAAGAATATTAAAAGCAGTAAGAGAAAAAGGTCAAGTAACCTATAAAGGCAGGTCTATCAGAATTACACCAGACTTCTCACCTGAGGCAATGAAAGCCAAAAGATCCTGGGCAGATGTCATACAGATCCTAAGAGAACACAAATGCCAGCCCAGGCTACTATACCCAACAAGACTCTCAATTACCATAGACAGAGAAACCAAGATATTCCATGATAAAACCAAATTTATACAATATCTTTCCACAAATCTAGCCCTACAAAGGATAATAGATGGAAAACACCAACACAAGGAGGGAAACTACACCCTAGAAAAAGCAAGAAAGTAATCTTACAACAAACCCACACAAACATAATTCCACCTCTAACAACAAAAATCACAGGAAATAGCAGTCACTTTTCCTTAATATCTCTTAATATGAATGTTAATATTACCAAGATATCCTAATCGATTGAAATTCAAAAATATGAGGACTTAGTAATTTGTTGGCTCTCACCCAGTGGTCTCTCTAATTTGGTAACTGGAGAAATAGGTCCAATATTGTACAATCCATATACACTTTCTGCTTGTTTGTACGTGACAGTGTCTTGCTGTGTACCACATAATGGTCTTGAAATCATGCTTCTCCTATCTCAGCCTCTCTATTAGTAGGATTGTTTATTTGGTGTTTTTACACTATACTATGGTTTTCAGAACAGCTTACAAATTTCAAAATTATTTATACAGCCAAAAGAATTATAGATAATTAATTTGGGAGGTGGCTTGTAAGAGAACAATAAAGAGTGAGACTGAATGTTTTGCTTGATATTTGTAATTATTGTGTCAAATTTGAAGATGACTTTATAAGTTACTTTTTCTGAGATGAATACTTTTCAAAATCATCGCAGCCTATGAACCAGAATCTTATCCTCACCTAATGTCTGTGCCAACCTCCAAGCAGAACCATTGTTTATTGAAACAGTTGATGAATGATTTCATGGATAGACCATCTTAATATATACACCATTTCTTAAATGAATGTAACCTGTTCCCTGTGGGCTGAGAATGATGACACTCACTCAAGTCAAATAGCTTTGACCATAGCAGGAAATCTGTATCCAAATAATTGTATCTACAATTCATTCCTTGGCGCAACAAAACTGTCAACTCTTAGTGTAGCTACTGTGGAGGTAAAATCCTTTGGTGATGTGAGGGACATTGAAGTACAGCCTTATCACAATCAACTCCAATGTCTAAAAATGGTTCTTATTTTGGGTTTGTACCACAGTAAGAGCCAAGATTTTAAGCTCTACTAAAAACAAAATAAAACAAACAAACAAACAAACAAACAAAAAGAATATCTTTTTTATGTTCATTTAATAACATGTCCATCATTTTTATGATTGGTATAAAAATATATATTGTGTTGAATATAATAAAAAATAAAATAAAGTAACTCATCTAAAAAAAAAAGGATCTGTAAACCAAAGGTCTGGGAAATAATTGCACTCCACCACCACCACCACCACCACCACAATCATCATCATCATCATTATCATGAATAATAGTAATAACAACCCATTGTACGCATATTAAAATTGTATTGCTATCAAATGGTCCCTAGAAGTTCCCAGCCACAGAATATCCTGCACATACTACTTCTTGTTGCAACACTTTGTGGAAGGAGCCAGCTTAGTGGAATAAGAATACATGTATCAGAAAGGCAGAGAATGGGGACAGGAAGGTATCTTCCTTCCCTCTCACCTACTTAATGCGTACTTATTTTCAATATAATTTATTTTTTTTATGTGCCATGTATTGTGCAGGTGAATCAAAATCCAGTCTTGACTGAAATCAGTCCAGACCCTCCCCTCCCAAACTTCTCATTTGACTTCTCTCATTAATCAGTAGGTATGGTGTATTAGTCAGGGTTCTCTAGAGTCATAGAACTTATGGGTAGTCTATATATAGTAAGGGAATTTGTTGATGACTTATGGTCTGTAGTCCAACTCCCAACAATGGTCAGTAGCAGCTGTGGATGGAAGTCCAAGAATCTAGCAGTTGCTCAGACCCACGAGGCAAGCAGGCAAATGAGAGAGAGAGAGAGTCTTCCTTCTTCCAATGTCCTTATGTAGGTCTCCAGCAGAGGGTGTGACCCAGATTAAAGGTGTGTGCCACTATGCCTTTAAGCCCAGATGACCTTGAACTCAAGAGATCTCCCTGTCTTAATCTTCTGGGATCCATAGCCACTATGCTTCAAGGTCTCCATGCCAAGATCCAGGTCAGGAACTTGTATCTCAGCCTCCAGATTAGGATCACAGGTGAGCCTTCCAATTCTGGATTGTAGTTCATTCCAGATATAGTCAAATTGACAACCAGGAATAGCCACTACAGGTGGCCAAGCGTACAAGCAGCATATTTCAAAAGATTCACTTATATTTGGTTCCAAGACTCAAAAGTTTTATGACACTTTTTTTTTAGCTCTTGTTTTGTAAATTGTTTGTGTCTGTTCTTTCTCTATAATGACTTCTGTGGTAGATGCCTTTTTGTTTGTTTGTTGTTCATTTTTGTTTTTTCAAGACAAGGTTGCTCTTTGTAACAGTCCTAGCTGTTCTGGAAATCACTTTGGAGACCAGGATGGCCTTGAACTCACAGAAATTCACCTGCATCTGCCTCCCAAGTGCTGTAAAGGCATGTGCTACCATGCTGGGTTGGTAGATGGCATTTTTTTTGAGGGGGAGGGAAAAACGTAAACAAACAAAAATAAAAAATAAATCAATAGCCAGTGGTTAGCCTTCTTGACTAGCTTCTCTGACAACCGTGAAACTTCCCCACAAAGGGTTAATGTAATCACATGATTATGTTATTAGTTAGTAATTAATATGCCCCATCCGAACCCACATCGACACTGTTTCAGTGACACTGTATGTGAGGTTCTAACAAAGGCTGCATTATTTTGTTCTTCTCATCAGCGGTCATATTGGAAACCTAACTGCCATGGTAGTACTGGCTGGGGGAGATGAGAGACACTTATCTAGTAAGTAAAAAGGAACTCACCAGAAGCTGGAAAGAACCTAGATGTCCCTCAACAGAGGAATGGATACAGAAAATGTGCTACATTTACACAATGGAATACTACTCAGCTATTAAAAACAATGAATTCATGAAATTCTTAGGCAAATGTAAAGAACTAGAAATTATCATCCTGAGTGAGGTAACCCAGTCGCAAAAGAACACACATGGTATGCACTCACTGATAAGTGGATATTAGCCCTGAAGCTTGGAATACCCAAGATACAATTCATAGACCACATGAAGCTCAAGAAGAAGGAAGACCAAAGTATGATCCTTCTTAGGAGGAGGAAACAAAATACCCATGAGAGGAGATACAGAGACAAAGTGTGGAGCAGAGACTGAAGGAAAGACCATCCAGAGACTACCCCGCCTGGGGATCCATCCCATATACAGTCACCAAACCCACACACTGTTTCATATGTCAACAAATGCTTGCTGACAGGAGCCTGATATAGCTGTTTCCTGAGAGGCTCTGTCAGTGCATGACAAATACAGAAGGGGATGCTCCCAGCCAACCATTGGACTGAGCACAGGGTTCCCAATGGAGGAACTAGAGAAAGGACCCAAGGAGCTGAAGGAGCTTCCATCCCCATAGGAGGAACAACAATATGAACCAACCAGTACCCCCAGAGCTCCCAGGGACTAAACCACCAACCAAAGAGTACACATGGAGGGACCCATGGCTCCAGCTGAATATGCAGCAGAGGATGGCCTTGTTGGATATCGAAGGGAGAAGAGGCCCTTGGTCCTGAGAAGGCTTGATGCCAGGACAGGGAAGTGGGAGTGGGTGGGTTGGTGAGTAGGGAGGGGGGTGGGATAGGGTGTTTTTGGAGGGGAAAAGAGGAAAGGGGATTAAAATTTGAAATGTAAATAAAGAAAATATCAAATAAATAAATAAATAAATAAATAAATAAATGAAACTCAGTGATAAGGGGTTCCTGGGTGTTAGGGGATACGACCATAGCATAGTTTTCTATGTAGGGCAGCGAGCAGGGCTGTAACACTGGTTTTCTTCCTTTTCTCAAGTGTATGGACCATTCCCAAGTCATATTCAAGATCAAAGATCTGCCTCACTATTTTTGTCTTGTTACCACCCAAGTCTGTGTCTTTAAAGATGAAAGCCCATTGGCAAGATGATCTGAAATGTTCAAATTCTTTTCACCGTTATGGACCACGCACCTCAAATGCACTTGGGAGCGGGGGTGGGCGGGGGAGGTCAAAATACAGCTGTTAGGAACGTTTTCCTTCCAGCCTTCCCATTCTGAACAGCATAATTTATACATCAATGAGGGTTCAAATATCAAGAAAGAATACAAAACGGATGTGTGCGCTTCACCAGAAGTAATTTTTTTATTTTTCATTATGCAAAACCACAGCACAAAAATATCATGCTGAAAACATACCCCGTCTGAACCTTGAAAAAAAAAATTACAGTGACTCAATGGGATGGATCTTTCTGAAGGAACTTGATTTTTGCTTACATGTGCTTCTGATGCCAAGAATTCTGCTGATGGGCGTTAGGATATGTCGGAGCTATGCAGAAGACCAGCTGCATATGTATGTGGGGAATTTGATAGGCCTTTAAGGTTGAGCCGTGGAAGTACAGAACGCGCTGCCAAGGTGGTGTCTCTCTTCTACTTTATCAGGAGTGGGAAGAGTTCTCTGTTCACCTGGCAAAGTTGTCTATCAGATGGCTCAGCAGCAGGTGTCGCAGGGGGAGGTCCTGCAGGTGGTGCGACAGGGAGCAGGCTGGCAGCAGGGGGGCCTGCAGCAGGGAGCCTGCACTGAGATGGGCTGGCAGCAGGTGGAGGCCCAGCAGCAGGGCCTGCAGACCACAGCTGTGCAAGAGCTGGGGCAGCAGGTGATGGGGCGACAGCAGCCCTGCTGCAGGCTGCAGGGGTCACAGCAGATGGGGCGGCGGCAGGGCTCACAGATGGGCCTAGTGCAGTGGGGCACGCAGGTCACAGGGCGACACACTGTGGTCTGGCAGGACACTGGGCGGCAGCAGCAGGGGTCCCTGTAGCAGCAGGGCTGGCAGCAGCCTCCACAGCTCTGGGAGGAGAAGGACCCACAGCAAGAGCCGGTCATGGTGGTGTCTGGGCTGGAGTGAGGATGAGAAGTGGAGAGAGGTTGGGAGTTCTCAGATGTGATGTGTCCCCTGGGTTGGGTCCCTTTATATACCTGAACAGTGCTGGCCAAAGGCCACTTCCTGTACTTGCGGTTACCCAATGAAAAGAGAGTCCTGGATTCAGTTGCCAGGCAACAGTTCCAGTATCTGCAAGGATGCTTTTCTTTCTAGAGTTCTACTATTTCCCTTGGAATGAACACCTGGTAGCTTGTATCATCAGAACTATTGCTCACCTGTCAGTCAATCCTCAAAGGCTAGGCCATGTGACATATTGAAAGTCCAGAGGACACACTGGTGATGTCACTTTCCCCTTGTTCACAGTCTCTGAGGAGGTATGAGCCTATAATGCACCTGAGTCACCTTCCTGAGTTCTGATTGACATCCAGACACAGTAACAATTCCAGAAAGAGCCAAGATGGCTCATAAAAGTAGGTGTGTGTCTATTCTATTATGGAAAATATGACCCAGGGCTTCTGGAAAACAGATTATTACCTTGTTCGTGGAGACATAATTGCCAAAGCATCAGAGTAGCATTTGAGAAAGGACTTAAATTGTCCTGTAACTGGAAACCTCTCATGAGACAGTTTGTGAACAGGGCTATTAGGGGGATAGAGAAGAAAAAACTAAGCCCTGAAATTTCTTACCACAGAGTAGTGACAATTTGTAGGGAGAAAAGTTAAAACTAAAAGCCATTAAAGGTGAAGAACTTTTTTTTTTGATTTTTTTGAGACAGGGTTTCTCTGTATAGCTCTGGCTGTCCTGGAACTCACTCCATAGACCAGGCTGGCCTCAAACTCAGAAATCCACCTGCCTCTGCCTCCCAAGTGCTGGGATTAAAGGCGTGCACCACCACTGCCCGGCGGTGAAGAACTTTTTAAAGGTCAATAAGGTCAAACCAAATGAAGGTCTTACTCAGGCCTGTCTTCTGAATTTGTTACTTGATTATTATGTTTCTTGCTTTCTAAGTGTAACAGAGGCACGACATGTTAAATTCTTTAAAATCTATTGTAGGGCTGGTGAGAAGGCTCCTGCCACCAAGTCTGACAACCAAAGTTCAACCCAGGATCCAGATGGTGGAAAGAGAAAACAGACTCCTGCAAGCTATCCTCTGACCTCCACACATACACCCTAACATGACTGCACTCACAAAACGTGTGTGCACCCATATACAAAATCAAAAAAAATTAATAAAATCTATCAAAAATATTTGAGAAGGAATCAATTATCTTACTGTAGTTAATACTGTGGATTGTTGGCTGAGAATTGTGACTGCTTATAACATATGAGATAAGATTATTAAAAAGGAGACTTAGTGAGAGGGTAACTGAATAAAGAACTCTGTGCATCACCACCACCACAAGGGGATACAGGAGATAAAACAAGGTTTGGGAAGCTGCTCCAAGCATTGGACAAGGATTGCTGAGGACCCTGGGATCAAGTTTACCTCTGAGTGTGTGCGATCGCTAGTTTTGATAATCAACTAGTCACAATGGAGAATCAACCCGGAAACAAGTCACAATTGTCTAGACTAGGTCAGCTTGTGGCTAGGCCTAGGTGTTGCTTCCTTAATTGAGTTAACTAAGGTGGGAAGCCCAATCCTGTCTGTGGGTAGACTGACCCCCGTACATGTGTAGCAATGTTTCATGGCCTGGGCTCCGGAGTAAATGAAAATGAGTGTGATCTGAGCACCGCGGTGCATGCACTAACCCAGTGCTCTCTGGCCTTGACTACAGATGTGCTGTGACAGCTGCTCCAACTTCCTGCCACCTGGACTCCCCCACAATGATGTACTGTAACCTGTAATTGCACTTCAAAATAAAGCCTTGCTTCCTTAAATTGACACAGTCAGGAATATTGTCACAGCAAATAGTAACTAATACAAGACTCCAAATTTCAGGTAGGAGATGTGAAGTTGTAACACTGTCCTTTCTTTCCCCCGTATCATTTCTCGTGGAAGATGTGTCATCTGTCTGTTCCACAGCCCATGCTGATGTTGGATCTTTCGTGAGCAGTCGTGTTCAACTTATCCAGACACAGTTCCCTGAAAGGATACCAGAATGTTGTCACGCTCAGATCCTATGACAACTCTAGGCACTTCTGCTTGAGAGCTCTTGCTGACACACAGTCAGGAAGGACTTGTCACAAGGGGAGTGTCCTTGAACTTTATGACATGAGTTTTTAATCTCATATTATTCCAGTTCCAAGCATTCTGCAAGAGTGTAATCACCAGTGGGAAAATGCACATTTTAAGGATAATGATAATTAGTTGTGAGACTTGTGGTTTGGTTGGGAAAGAACATAATGATGGTAACTGTTGGTAGGTATGTGTCCTCTCAGGAACTAGTTTGGGGGCTTCTAGATGTCACAGGGTGTCAAAAATTCTGAAAACAGAGTATGTTTCTCATAGAGAATCCATTCTTAGTAGCAATCTTTCAAATATCCTCTTGTCATAGGAACCAGATATGAGGATGGGGAGGGTTGAGGGAAGAGGGAACTGTGTATCTCAGGCAAATGACATCTTCCCAGCCTTGGTTTCCTCATCTGTCAAGTGGAGTCATCACTGTCTGGAGTTCTTCACAGGCTGATTTATCCACACAAACAGATGCATATGATTAACCAAACATGCATGTAATTAACCAAAAAGAGAAGGTAGTTAAATTTTGTAATACAGAAAAGCAATGGTCAGGGAACTTAGTGAATTTGTTTCTGTAGCATATATATGTAAGTGTGTGTATGTGCGTGTGTGTGCATGTGTGTGTGTGTGTGTGTGTGTGTGTAATGTACATGTATATATCACAGATTATAAAATTATATATAAACAATCTATCGACCATATATCTAACTAATCTTTCTTAAGTTTAAATATTCATTGGCCTAAAGTCAGGAAAATTAAACCAATCTTTTGGAATCTCTTATTGCTTTTAGATTTTAAACTCCCTTGAATGGGCTTTCAGATACTCCCAGTACATGCTTTGCTCTGGTTATTAAATCCCCCTTGGAAGTCCTAGAGTCTAGAGCTTGTTTCTATTGATTTTGAAACTGTAACAAGTTTTAAAGAATTCCTTCATGCTGAGACCATATTAATCTGATATGAAGGTATATTGGCATTAGTTAGAAAATATATTTCTGCTGGACATGTGAAGTATCTCAGGAAAAAAAAAATTGGAATGTGTGGGTACGATTTCTCCTGAATTCTCTCTGACCCTCAATGACTTGGTTTGAACTGGAGAGCTTTTTGTTTTAAGTTTATTTGCCATAGAGATGCTCTGATACAGTATAATAGCACAACTTACTGCACTGAACCCTTGGTGTGTGACCAGTAGAAGTCAATTTTCCTTTTCTGGTGATCTATATTGAGACTCTCTCAATTTCCCACTTTACAGTGCCATCGCCAGGAAGGTGAACCTGAACTACTTTAGAAAGCTCCCTGCCAGAAGGAGCCAGCAGGAAGCAGCTTTCCTCCACAGCCTCTTCTTCAGATCTTGCCTGGAGCATCTGCCCTTGGCTCCTCTTGATGGTAACTAACCTGAACAAAGAAACAAACCCTTTCCTCTCCAAACTGCTGTTGGTCACAGTGTTTGAAGGAGATTACAACAAAAACTAGAATGTCGAGAAGTTAAGTGATATACAATGAAAGGTTTTATTGTTCTTTGGCTTTTGTTTTTGCTTTAAGTAAATAGCTCTTGGTTTTATTCTTGTAAAGGCAGGCAGTTCCTTTGCAGTTTAGTTGCATTTAACAAATGGGCAAGCACTAGCCTTATACTACGCACTGAACTCCCTCTGTACAGACAAAGCCTATAAATGGCAGTCTCTTCCACGAATGCAGAGAAATAGGTCATCTCAGTGCAGGGCTTTATGGGGGAGTGGGACAGCTCAGGATGCTACCAGAGTGCACCGGGGCACCTAATGTAGCCTGATTTCACACAAGTAGATGTGCACATGCACATACGTGGTATGGAGAGACTGAGATGACTCTTAGAAATGAATCAGAGCTAAGTAGATGAAAGAATATTCGAGACAAGTGAACTTGGTTTCCTTGGGCAGAGTCTAGATTCTTGTTCATCTGCACACACTAACAACACATACTAATGAATGAAGCAGGAGCGTGGCATTTGCTATGCCAGGAAAATCATTTTATTGAAACAGTGAGCAACACATGGCAGAGACACTGGTGAGGATTTGATCTGTCTGAATCACAAGGGCTCAAAATGGACTTGTCCAGTCCATTCTGGGGACTTCTGAAGATGATTTACCATCCACAACAAATGACATCCGCTGATACAGATATCTGAGAATTTGGAATAGGGCAGGGATGACATCTCCTTATTTCACATGGTATCCAAGCTGTAGGATGTTACCTTGTTGTCACCTTTGGGCGAAAATATTTTTTTTCAATTTGCTTAAAAGCCCAAGTGAACAGGTGTATAGGGGAAGGCATGTCCTTGGTGGGGATGCCAGGTGTTCAGCAGCAGGTGTCGCAGGGGGAGGTCCTGCAGGTGGTGCGACAGGGAGCAGGCTGGCAGCAGGGGGGCCTGCAGCAGGGAGCCTGCACTGAGATGGGCTGGCAGCAGGTGGAGGCCCAGCAGCAGGGCCTGCAGACCACAGCTGTGCAAGAGCTGGGGCAGCAGGTGATGGGGCGACAGCAGCCCTGCTGCAGGCTGCAGGGGTCACAGCAGATGGGGCGGCGGCAGGGCTCACAGATGGGCCTAGTGCAGTGGGGCACGCAGGTCACAGGGCGACACACTGTGGTCTGGCAGGACACTGGGCGGCAGCAGCAGGGGTCCCTGTAGCAGCAGGGCTGGCAGCAGCCTCCACAGCTCTGGGAGGAGAAGGACCCACAGCAAGAGCCGGTCATGGTGGTGTCTGGGCTGGAGTGAGGCTGAGAAGTGGAGAGAGGTTGGGAGTTCTCAGATGTGATGTCTCCTCTGGGTCGGGTCCCTTTATATACCTGGACAGTGCTAATAACCCCCAGGCACATGATCATTCTTGTAAATCCTCTGGCTAATTAAGAGTTAGCATTGACTAATAGTATTTTTGTCTCCGCCCCCCCATATTATGCATACACATCACAAATATCCCTTTATTTTCTTTTGTGGTTTATTCTTATTGAATCTAAACACTGGATTCAATTATGATGAGTTTGAAACGTTTCTAAGTCATTAAAGAAGAAAGAATTTGTTTTCTAAACTAGATATGATCTAACCACTCTCTCCTTGGCTCTGATGTCATCACTTTGCCTTCAAAGACTCCCTGGGTTGTCACCCAAGCAGTGACTTCCCTCAGTACACATGGACAGCAGCAGATTCCTTACCACTGCATTAAGCCAGACCATCCTCATCTGCTTCCCAGAGAACTCCCAGGATGCATCTCGGGTAGGTGTGTGGTTTTACACGTAATGAAGTTACCACACGGGCATTTGTAGCCTGTCACACTGGCTTGACCACTCTCTCTTGTTGAGGGTCAGGGCTTTCCAGTTCTGGCTGTTGTTTTCTCATTGACCTTGAATGCCCTTCTTGTCCTCAGAACCTGAGCTCAACTTCCACCTTGATCATAAAACCTGCTTCTGAGATTCCTCCAGATTTTTATCTTTGGGATTTATTTAGGATTAGTCACTGCCTCTGTAGACTCTGGGAAAGGGTTGTGGAGAATCTATGGGCCCATCCCGTCCCTCTTGTGGCTGAAGTGTTAGGGTTTACTGAGGTCACACAGCGAGGTCGAAGTGTGAGATCTGAGTTCTGAGTCCCCTTACTTATCAGTAAATTGTATCTGCCCTCAGGTCTATGCTTACTGCTCTGTAAACAATCATTTTATGGAAGTGAGTAGGAAGTTTCCTCTTATGTTCATGTAGGATTGCTAACTGACATCAGAGGAGTAGGGAAACCTTTGACCAGAGAAACAGATAACTCCTGGCTGAGGACCAAGCCCAGAAGGTGCTCTCTGAAGGTCATCAAAGGACGTATTGTTGGCACCCTTGTCTGTCGCCCAGATTGTAAACTCACCCACCCCACACACGTGCACACAAACACGTGATAAATGTTAAAAATAAAAACAACCTGACTCCAATGCTCTTTAGATGTAATTTATCCTGAAATGACTCCTCTCAGGTTTTAATGGTGAGGATTTTTGTTGACATCATGAGGACATTAGCTCTATCGTGAATGATGTCATGGAAACACAGCTGTGACTTTTATCAAGTCCATTACACCTGCAAAGATGTTTTTCCCTTGGTTCCTTTGTACTGCTTTGTGACCTGGAAGAAGGAAAATATTTCCGAGTTTATTCACTAATAACATTTTTATTTATGACCAGCCTCTATGGACATTTTGTTGGTCTTAGTCATTTGAACAGGTGATTCACAGGTGGTATTTTAGGAAATCCCATTTTCTTTCATAACATGTTTTTATTAAAAGCTTCTACTCTAAGAACAGCTTACTATGGTTACCCTCTTGAATGGATTCCATTCATGAGTTTTAGGTTTCAGGGGCCATTTTTCTGCCTACCACATGGGAACTTTTAGGTGACCATTCATTGAATACATTATCTCTTCCACAGACTGTTTAACAGATATTTTAATAACTGATGACCATAATAATCATTGGAGGTGGCTACTATTACCTCCACCCTAAAGAAGAGTAACCTGAAGCTTATACAGGGTAATTTTCCTGAGATCACATAGTTGTTTACTAATAGAGTCTGGATACAACATCAGCTGTGCCTCACTGGTAAGTTTATGTTTAAACAAAGATGTGTACAAACAATGGAACCATCCTACAACTTAATGCTCATAAGTTGACTTTACACTGTCCATATATGCTGTTTTATCTATTAGACTCCAAATTTATTAATTATGATCACAAAACTTTTTAAAACTCAAAATTTAACCTGGCACATATTCTTGGACATCACTTAATTTTTACTGTCTTTGTGGAAAACTATCTTCCCATCTTTGCACAAGACTGGCATACTGAGTCAGTTGATTATGACCATGATTGAGTTAGTTGCATTCAAATGTGGTCTATAACAAGCATCTGCAAACTCTCACTAAGTACAATAATAAGTGTTTATTTCCTGGTTACCTGTCTGCAGGTCAGTCTGGCTGATTTAAAACTGGATGTGGCTTCTGGTCACAGGTTAGTGTGGGACTTTAGGAATTAAGGGAGTCATATTTCAGAAATGAAATTATGTATTTCTAGACACATGCAAATATAGGATAAAAAATGGATAATTGTATAATAAGTATCTGAGTGTAGATGACCCATGTTTACATTTTCAAAGTATTTGTTGTTTATTTGAAGTTAAAAATCTAATGAGTTGTCCTGTGTTTTAGGTGCCAGTCCTACTCCTGCTAGAGAGAGGAGCCCACAAACATGGATTAGGTCTTTGTTTGGATGGGAGAAGAGAGAGAGAATAGAGATAATGAAGGATAATCTAATGAAGTTAAGAATCAACTATTTTAGTAATCTCTGCTGGGCTGCTTACTCAATGCCTTTTAGAGAGTGAGATTATGGCCTATATTCATATAAACACCATATATTCCTCTTTCTTTCTCCCATTCCAGATAGTCAAGAGTCATCAGTTATCAAACAGCCTGATTTCTTTTTAGAAGCTCACATTTTCTATCTTCTGTTAGTTTGTGATCCAAAAGACAGAATGAAGCCCTAAATATTAAGAAGTTTTATGAAAATAGAGATTTTCCTGAGTGTATATATGTGTGCACATGCATGCGCTCACACCTATGTTTTGCCCATGCATTGAGGCAAGAGGACAACCTCAAGTGATGTTCCTCAGGTGTCATCTGTCTTTTGCTGATTTGAGGGTCTCTCACTAGCCTAGAACTTATGAAACTGGATAGGCTGACCGGGCAGTGTGAACCAGGGAGCCTCCCTTCTCCACCTGTTGCTGGGATTACAAGTGGGTACCACTATGCTGAGGCTTTTCTCGATGAGTTCTGAAGAGTGAACTCAGGTCCTTGTGTGGCAAGCACGTCCCTCGCTGAGCTTTCTCCTTAACCCCAGAAATAGATGGTTTCTTAATTAAACATTTCCTTTGAAATTCTATTTCATTGCTTAAATTAAATAAAAATGGTTCCAATGACTGACCAGTAAAGTTTTCTTCTGGGAAAAGAAACCCATTAAGAGATGGGTTAGTAAGTTCTGTTTGACAGCAGAGTTAAAGAAATTCAGTATATAACTTTTAAATTAATACATTTCTGAACTGAAAGAAAAGAAAATCCAAATGGCAAAAGAAAGTTAGTTGCTGTTCTGTGGGGTTTGTAAGCAACTGGAGACCAGACTGGTGAGCTGGTGTGAGCTGGTATGAGCTGGTGTGAATTGGTGCTGCAACCTGCAGGTGTGAGCCATCCTCTCAGAGCTGGGATTTTACCATCTTCTTACAGAAGTCATGTGACGTTACTTCAAGTCCATTAAAAGCTGAGACTTTGATGAGAATCCCCTGACACAGACAGGAGAACTAGAAAAGTTAAGTCTACTGATCAAGAGAAGTCCTGTTCTTTGGAGAAAGTTAATGGGAGAAGAGTAAGCCCTGTGTTTACACTGAGATCTAAAAGCTAATGTATGTTTCAAATCCAATTTCAGATGGTTATGATGTCAGGATCCAAAGCTAAGACATTGATTTGTCTCAGGTCAGAGAGCTTGTAGAAAACTGGAAACCATTGTGAGAAATACTATAGGCCATTCATTCCCCCACCAAATGTACAATTATTTGTCATGATTTAATAGTCTACAGGTTTTGTTCCACCTATAGGAATTTTCATATTCCTTGGCTCTAGAAATGTCCTTATTATTTTTATTTTTGTTTTCTGGTTTTTGAGACAGGGTTTCTCTGTGTAATCCTGGCTGTCCTAGAACTCACTCTGTAGACCAGGCTGGTCTCAAACTCAGAAAGATCCATCCACCTCTGCCTTCTGAGTGCAGGTATTAGCAGCATGTGCCACCACCACCACCCAGCTGATTGTTTTACTTTTTAATCGATCAAAGAATTGGTGATCTCTGTTATGTCTGAATTGTAGGGTTGTATTTGTCAGGGTTCTCTAGAGT